>SMGT01003783.1:442717-470149 GCA_004794575.1 Lanistes nyassanus | reverse complement strand
CAAAACATCAGTGACTTTAATGCTACTGTTCACCTACACAAAACATCAGTGACTTTAAAACGCTTATTTGCTTACACAAAACATCAGTGATTTTAATGCTGTTATTTATCCATACAAACAAATCAGGGACTGTTTTTCACCTATACAAAACATCAATGACTTTAATACTGTTGTTCAGTAACAAAACATTAATGACCTTAACTCTTTGCACTCATAACAAAACGTGTCGTGACAGTCACAGTTATCCTTCATGGAAACATGTTTTGACAGTTTTTAAAATTACCTACAGATGCACTTAACAAGGGAACTAATCCTGGTATCACTGAAAAGCTCTATCATCAGTTGCATCCCATGCATTAACAGAGTTTTTAAATAAATTCAGCTTGCTGTTTTTGCTGAGCAACTGTTTATCAGGACAGTTACATAACTCACAAGAAATGGCTGCCAGATGGAAGAGAAGATTTTTAATCAAATCAAGCTTGGTAGAAAAAGACAGAATATAATTTAGGCCAAAAGTTCAGGGAAAATAGTAAATCTTGGATTTTATTTAAGGTCAGAAAGTGATAATAATATACAGTTCAGAGATGTCGAAAGTGGGAAAGCAGTGACATGCAGAATTTAGTCAACTTTTTTATTTCATACATGCAGTAACAGCATCTGACACCAAATAGTAATATTTAAACTTTTCCAATCAANAGGCGACGTATACATTAGCGTGTTAATTCACCGCTGGTGTGTACCGATTACACATACATGCAGTAACAGCATCTGACACCAAATAGTAATATTTAAACTTTTCCAATCAAAATTCTGTAATAATTTTATAGAATTCATCTTTCCAACTAAATAAAATATATTACTGCAAGTGTCTTAGTTTATTACCAAATATTTTTTTAAACATGCCAAGATCTATGTGCTATCAACTCACATCCATGCCATGTGAGTACAAAGAGTTCATGCTATTTCTCACCTACACAACTTCAAGTGGGACCAACAAACAGGATGCTGAATATTTTCTTATTTCTATCACTAAATGTAACTGGGCTAAGAATCACAGCAAAGTGGTAAGATTTTTTGCTGCTATTTGGGTTTCTCAAGTCAGTGCTAAAACAACAGTCAATTTTTCTGTCATACAATGTTAGCAAAGTCACTTACGCTCCAAGTCAAACTTTCCAAAACGATCAGTCACATCAACCCTGTTCTGCTTCTGCACAGTCTCTGGAACAGGGACAGGCAACTCTGCTGCACCTCGAGGATTTTCCTCCACGCTACCTGCCTGGGACAAAGGCGTGTCTCGGCCACTGATGCTGGGAGAGCCTCGCCCACTTACATTGGCCGACATCATGTCAGAAAAATTGTCCAGCTCATTCTCATCCACAGAATGACTTGAGGCTGCCTCAGAAATGGCTTCTTGGCAATCACTGGTGTTGCCTGCATCCCACAGAAAAGAAACCAGACAAAAATTATAAAAACGGGAGGAGAGTAAATCCTGGGCAGGAGGGAGGTTGAACAACCATGTACTTTAAATGTGAACTGCACAACAGATGAAAAACAAATCACACCAAATGGGTGTATACTCAGGTGGTTCATTTACAGTTAATACATTATTAATACATTCTGTTAGAATAATTAAAAGTACTGACCTCTTTTCTGAAGACAAAGTTCTACATGAATAATAATCAAAACAATGAACAATGAGTGAAAATATGTACAGGAAACAGGCAGTTTGGTGACTGTATGGTCTGCTTAAGAATTTACTGGAAACTTACTTTAATTTCAGCATTTTAATGGTTAAACTGTAGTGTCTCTGCTGTGGTGTGAAACAGAAAGTCAGAAGGGGTTAAAGGGCATGAAAATTTAACCATAGCTGGATCTTTAGAAACCAATCCACCTGCTGCACAATAGGCTGAATACACCTTGACACTTCATGTCTCTGCAGCTTAGCTGTTTGCTAGTTTTTTTGTCGCTTTGCTTTAACTCATTAAACGAACGCATAAAAGAGGCCACAATTTTGCCCGTAGTCTCCATATGTACCTGGCTTCCCCTGTAGTCTCTATGTATGTTTTAAAAAATGTTGAGAAAATCCAACAGTGATTAAAACATAATTTCAAAGCAGTTGGAAAGTAAAACAGAATAAAATAATTCCTACCTGAAATCTGTCTGGTGTGAATTCTGGGGGTCTGGGATGTGTGTGTGTGGGGGGGGGGGGGGGGGGGGGGGGGGGGGGGGGGGGGGGGGGGGGGGGGGGGGGGGTTAGGGAGTATATGATCCTAAGTAGAATGGTAGATCTCATCTTATGTGTGAGGTATGAATGGAGATTACCGATTTACATTGTCACATTGACAAAGCACTAATTGCCATATTTTAACAAGTTTCAATTCATAGATGTTAGACTCATAAGGTAATGAGGACAAAACATGTTGGGGTAGGCAGGTGGCAGGTGGCTCCTGGAAGTGAAGGCAACGGGATGCAACAGGAGTTTCTGCATTCTAGTGTCTGTTTGCTTGATTTCTTCTTCCACCTCATTTTTGGGCATCATAAATAAAGTTATTCGTCTCGCATCTTTGTTTTGATTACTAAACATTTTTCAGTACTTTCAAGCAGCATTCAAGGACTCATGGTAGAGAGTATGTCCTTATATTTCTTACCAATAGATTCTTGGTCATGAGACAATGAGAAACGTGTTCTTTTCTCTTGGATTTCTGTTCCGGCTCCGGCAATGCTATCAGATAAGGCAGACGGGTATTTCACTTTTCGTCGTCTGTTTTCATACTCCCAAGCCAACACCTACACATAACAGTACAGCAGAGAATGATGTCTGAAGACAGTATCATCAGATAAACACAGATTACACAATATCTAGTCTTGTAGGCTTAGTAGTACTGAGCTTCTGTTACAACAGACACTTGTGTATGTTTAACTTGGACTACACAGAACACAAGAAAAAGACACCTGTTACAAACTAACAGCTTGCAAAACAAATTTGCAAAAGCTGACGGGTGCACGTCCAACATCATTAAGCCTGTTAAATTCACACAGAAATGCTTGTCCATGTTTTGTAATCCTTCTGACTTGCCATCATCTTGAGACCCACCTTCTTTTCAGTGATCATTCCAGGGCAGTCTGCAGGAGGAATCACTGTAATGACAAGAACATCCTCGAGTCCCGAAGATTTTTCTTTTTCACCTGCCTCACTGCTAGTCTCTTCTCCTAGCTGATGAAGGTTGGTGGCTGATGCCTTCCTCTTCACAGCTGATTAAAAAGAATCGTTACACATAGGCATATGCACACACATCTATAACATGCACAGATACACACATGCATGATCATTCAATGACAAAGGACCCCAGAATAGCAGATGTTGTAGATGCTAGATAATGAAGCTGCGCACACAATTCAGGATATTAATACTAACCACTTCCTAACAGATACTGATCATATTGAACTGTTTATGTTATAACTAAATTCAAAATCAGGAGCAAAGTTTAATAACTTAGTAGCAGCACCGATATGATGCATGGTTGGCTTTTTTTAAAGCAGATAATAACTAAAAATCCCAAAAGTATAGGGCAATAGGAATGAAAATGGTGCTGCCACCTGCCTGAAAAGAGACCACACTACCATTAGTGTTAAACAGGCTTCTCTGTATCCACTGTGCAATTCACAAAGATCAGTTGCCTTCAACAACCACTCTACCCATTCCTCCAAACCACCCCCCCCCCCACCAAACATTTTAAGGTCCCAAATAGGCATCAGATAAAATTCTATTTTTAAATAACCACACTGCCACCAAGATGATAATATGCCACACATAAAACAGTCACACATGATGCAGCCACATGCAAAACCAAAACAACTACACACAACTCACTCTTGGTTTTGAAGAGTTTTCTCTGAGACCCTGGAGTATCTGGTGTCATAAGACCAGCAGGCACTGACATTGCTGTATTAGAGTCCAGAATGCCAGAAGATGGAGGACTAATAACAGAAGGCTCACACTGCACAACCAGTACATCTTGAGGAAGGGACGACAAGACATGTTCCAGCTGCTTCTTGCCTGTAAGCTGGTCATCAAGATGCCTGCTTGTTTGTCGCAGAAATGTCACCTATAGCCAAACAGAGTTAATCTAATTGCTTGCACCATTTTTTTCATTAGTCCCATCAAATTTTATTTTTAAAAAACCCTGCAATCTTGTTTTGCATCCTGCAGCCCCATCTCTGCGCCGACATTAATGTATTAGCATAATAATGCAATCGGTAATTGTAATCTATGTGCCTACCAATTACACTATGACACTACTTCAATAATACCCACAAGCTTCAAAAAGTTATCTTTGGTGCATTCTTTTGTTTCAAAAGATACTGCACTTGCACCAACAAGCATTGTCTATTTTGACAGTTGATAATTCCACTAACAATGTAACTTTCAGCCTAGTTTAGTACATGCTAGAATGATGCACTTCAAGCAGGTCATTTTCCAAAGCCTGTGACCTTGTCCTCACCTGTATTGTCATTCTACTCATCCATTTTCCAAAGTACATTGGTTATGCAATAACAGAGAAACCCTACACGATAAAATAAAAATCCAAATGAGATTTTGCTTGTTTGTTTGGTTCACATTGCCACACATTTCTTCAACTAATCCTTGAATCGCTATTTTGAGAATATAGCACTTTGGGTCATGGTACAGTATTGTGACAAGAAACTCTATTTTGAAGTATTATTTTCAACACCTGAAACTTCAGCTGATTTGTGATAAAACTTGCCAAAATCTCACCATTTCTTTGACCTCCGATGGCATCATCAGCACAGCTGATCTCACAAGCAAGTTGGCTGGAGTGGGGCCTGGAACCAGCAGCACATCATCCCAAGGGCCTTCGAGGAAACAGTCGAGTACAGACGACATGCAGCCCTGCAAAACAAAGCGATTTTTTAAACTGACCACTTTGTACAAAAATATAGCTGAAAACGACAACTTGTCAAATGAAATATGGAGGGGGTTGAGGGAGACAGCAAACGATTATTCACATTTCAGTTGTGCAAGCCAGGCAACATGACAACATGCCTGCATTTACTGCACTGTTCTAGTAAATAAGCAATGCATGTGTATAATGTACCATAATCTTTCTGAAAACCTTATGAAAACATGTATATGGGAACAAAAACGAAGGCTACTTGGAGTGAACACAGATAATCTCAGACATGCCTCCCTCAAAGTTGACTTTCAGGATCTACCTCCAAAAGTGGTTCCCTCTTACTTTTAAGATAAACATCACTTTTGATTAGATCATGGTAAAAGGTTGTGTCTTCAGACGTTGTATGATAGCCATTGTTGATAACTTATATGCCCTTTCTGTGGCAGCTTTGAATATCTGGGCTGTGGGAGAGTATGATCTGAACATGACGTTGAAAACCTTGGTTTGAAATCTTAATGAACTGAAGCCCACCATAATGTTTCTGGTGTTTATCTTAAGGCTGCCTCAATATTCTTTTGCTCTATTCCTTAATCTGATTGGCTGGGAAACAGTGTCAGCCAATCAGAGACAAAGTTCTACAAATGCTTTGGCTGAAATATTTTCTGGATAAATTTGATTTTTCTGTAATGGCCATAAGATTTCTGTAATTTGCAGAATGCCGACATTTTATGGCTTTTCAGAAAGTTGGAATGGTAGGCATGTCTGTAATCTGTTGTTCACATTATGAAAACATGTATGGCACATGTACATATATAACTTACACATCGTAAGAACTTTTACTGACAAATTGTAGGATCTGAAAAACCAAGCTTCTGATTTAGCTTTCAGCCCAAGACAAAACTTCGTTGAATTCAATTTCATGATTGTGCTAAAACTTTGTTCTACTCTTTTTCAATAATTTAATGAGCACATCGTAGCTGCCGACATTTTTTAAAGTGTTCATACACTAATTATTGTCCTTCTCAAAGCACCCATACACTGATGGGGTTTTTAAAGCACCCATACACTAACTGATGGGGTTTTTAAAGCACCTATACACTAACTGATGGGGTTTTTAAAGCACCCATACACTAACTGATGGGGTTTTTAAAGCACCTATACACTAGTTGCTGACTTTTCTATGGTGTCTATAACTGCTGACCTTTCCAAAATGCCCATACACTAACTGCTGATCTTTTCAGCACCCACACACTAATTGCTCATCTTTTCAAAGCACCTATAAAATAACTGCTGACCTTTTCATAACTCCCATAAACAAACTGGTGACCTTTTCAAAATGCCCATAAGCTAACTGCTGAGCTTTCCAAAATGCCCATACAGTAACTACTGACATTTCCAGAATGCTCATACACTAACTGCTGACATTTCCAAAATGCCCATACAGTAACTACTGACATTTCCAGAATGCCCATACACTAACTGCTGACCTTTTCAAAGCGCCCATACAAGTCTCTGACTTTTGGGTCAATCTCTTCCCAGCGTGAGATTGCAAGCACCTGCAGAATCTGAGCTATTTGCATGAGATTATGACGAGCTATATGGCTGATGGGAATATCGGAGGTAATGCCATATGGCTCAGGATCACAGATGGCAGGACAGATGAACAATGCAAACACCAAGTCCCCACAGGCAGCTCGCACCTGCAAAATAAGAAACCACACTCAGCATCTAAAGAATTACTTTTGCTCTGTGTGTGTATGTGTTAGCGAACAGATACGGACCCCCATCCAGCCAGCCACTCTACTGGGGGCCATCTGTTAAGTGCTACAAGAAAAGTCACATCTCAAAGGATCATTCAGCCATCCAGCTGAACTTAACAGTCACAATGCAAAAAAGTGTCCGTACAGGACCTCAAAACACTGCAGACATGTCTATATTGTCCCTGCATCCACAGAAAAAAAAACATGGTACCATACTATAGGTGGTCTAGTTGATACGAAGAAAAATAGGGTGCATGTCTGTGCATCCCCCACAACTTACTGAATAATACAACTTATGCTATATTAAAGATATTGCTTATTACTAAGCAAGTCCAGCGTATTATTTAAAGTCGAAGATTTTCAATTATAGAAATCTCATTTGAAAACTTTTGGCAGATGACAGACAATACACTGAAAAGTGATGTTTCCCATACTTCATGCTGTGACCCTAACCTCAGCTGTGTCGACATGGCCAGCTCTTGTAAGTGAAGCAAAGACATGACTGGTCAACCAAGCTATTGCTGGAGGGAAGCAATGAAGATTGGCTTTTATAGAGGTGATGAAACGTTGAGCCAGCATCACCAGCTTGTCCACAATGAATTTGCGATAGTTCTGTTGTTTTGTGCGATATTCATCGGTTCCAGGATCACCAAACCGCTTCTGACGCTCCCTTGGTGGGAACCGAACCATAGCCTGAAAACAATTTTAAAATGAAATCCTTTTAAACCTGCTGAAACACAATACATGTAAATCTAAATCTGATATAGACTGTTATCTTTTGTAACCTATGTAAGACTGAAATCTTTCACCTTTGACCTTAGAACTACTAGAAATCTTTAATATGAAATAGTAATTTTGTCAAGCAAAAATATCAAAATAGCTCTGTATCTAAAAGACTATTTCAAAAATAAGGCACAATTTTTGTTTTTGAAAAACAGTACCCAAAATGCCAAAAAAGAGCATGCCTTTGATGGGTCAATGTCATAGAACCATTCATCTTCCATGAGCAAGCGCATAATGGGGTCGTGAAGAGCTGCAGTTAGGAAAAGTCGAGCTGAGAACAGGCAGTCACACAGCTGTTTGTACAGCAAGAAGAACGCACAGCTGCCACGCCTTAGTAACCTTCTGGGATTGTCGTCATTAGCAAGCTGTGGCAAATATATACATCGATAACAGGACACATTTAGAAGTGAATATCACTTAACAAAAACATTTTTTAAAACTATCATACATATTGCATACTTCAACTGTACAAATTTACATCAGGTTACAAGTTTTTTTAAAGGGGCCGAGGGGAGGGGGAGGCAGAATTGAGGGGTCTCATCTGCTGCATCAGCAGTATTGTTTTCTAATTCTAACTACTCTACCTGCATTTCTGTCAACAATTTCAGTATCTGGAGCATGGCTGCCTCATCCTCTCTGAACATGCAGCCTCCAAAGATTGATGCTGCTACAGTAGTGATGATTCGTTCCATGCTGAAGGCCCCTGCTTTTTCACCTTCATAGATGCACTGTCCCACTAAAACTGGATTATCCCACAGAAATTTCAGCAGGTCACCAAACTTGCTGTCATGGTGACTGAAATGTTTGTAGGAGTCAACAAAGTTGGTGTTTTCCAATTCATTACTTTGTCCACACACCTGGCAAACATTTAAGAAAAATAGCACTGAACACCAGACTTAATAGGAAAACACTAAAATGTCAGTCAGTCTAAAATATAAGATCAGAAACAAAGGTTACTGACAGTTAAGTAATGTAAAATAACTGTTCTGTAAAGACTTACATTTATCCCCCTGACATCGTTCCCATGCACCATGCAGGTGTTAAGAATTGCTTTCTGATGACGGGCAATCCATGCCACATGCAAAAGCTTTTCAGACGTTCGACGCACACTGTCATACAGCTGTTGCAGTTGTTCTCTCTCTGTCGATACAAAGAGGCGTTCCTGCTGCAGATGCCTGCTGAGCTCCACCAGGTCCGACATGAGACTCATGGTGCTTGCAGAGAGGTGTCCTGACAATAAGTATAGCTATGTCAGCATCTGTCAGTAGCAGAGCCCTGCAGAAAGAATTAAAGCATGATGAACTGAAGCCATGTTAATAGTAATACATTAACAGGTGACTGCTTCTGTCTGCTTTATGTTTCCAGCCCAATACTAGTCTGTGTAAAACTAGTGTAGTATTAGTAAATCAGACACTGAAACAGTGATATATTTTAAAAGTGGAAAGTGCACATACAAAAATTCTGCTTCAGTGTTCAGATAAATAATTTTATGCTACTGCCCATTAACAATTTTAATAAGTATGTGCTAGTGTCCCCAAATTGGTCATTATCACAACTTTTCTGGACAGAAGACACTTCGTGCATTGTTCAGCAGGCAACTCACACTGAATGCTCTGTTCAACTTCAGACAGATATGATACACATTCTCTATTCACTCTCCAAGTGGACACACTCCCTATGCTGTATGATTAGATAAATAAAGTTTACTGTACAGGACAAAGGATTCAATCTATTATATAATCACAAAAGAATTAGCTGAGAGTGCAATAAGTGATGCTGATGTCCCATCATTTCATTTACTAAAGGTCTCGGTCAAGACCATTATGACAACAAATGTCTATGTGTTACCCAATGTGGGACTGACCTGCAAAGAAAATGCTCTTCCAGAGAACTGCTTCTAAGAATGCACTTGGCGTGCTATGTCTACTGAGTACACTCGAGGCTGCCATTTGGATTCCAAGCCAGAATGTTTATTTCATCCAGGCTGTAAATTCAGAACGCTTTATCCACTCAAAATATCTAGACAGCTAAGCTGTGTATGCATACTAAACCCGCGCCGGGACTTTATACAAAAGGCACACGAGGGATGTATATACGCACTACTATTATTTGCTGACTAGATCGTAAACATTCAACAATGCAGAATTCCCGGCCAAGAATAAAGCGCAGAAAACAGTACAGACTGTGTGAGCTACGTAAACATGCTTAACAATAATGTGACTTATCGTCAACATCCTTTGAACAGAACACCTGTGACTACCGCTTTTTTTCTTTCCTTTTTTGTTGCGATCTTTAAGCTTATCGTAATCGTGTACTGTCCCATCACTGCATGAGTACGGTTCGCACCGGTGATTCCAATGAGAATGAATGGAAAAGATGGGCGCAAATAATTTTAAATGATACAAATTCATACTAGGAAATTGTTCACTAATAGTCGGAAGTACCCAGCATAAACTCAAAAGGTCATAATGTGGTCAGTGCCAGTAAACTAAAAGGCCTACCACTGGCATTGGCAATGATATGTCCTTCCATCTTGTTGATGCTGGGGGAGGGGTCGGACTCACAGGAAATCCTGACAACGGTAGCTTCTCGGCGATTTGAAAAACAAAGACAAATTAGACGCAGATAATAAAATAATCTTATTACTTTTATTTCTTGAATAACGAGATCCTTGTCCAATGAATCATATCCGGAACACCATGAACGTATGTCTCATGTGTCATTAACCTGAAGTGAAAACAGCATTAGGTCGTCTTGTTCCCGCGCGCATGCGTATGGGAGAATACATCAGCTACCTTCTAGTTTAATGGAAGCGTTAAACAAAAAGAAAAAGAATTTCCAAATAAAACTGAAGACTTCTAAAATGTTCATACACTTTAAATAACATTCTTCAATTCGTGTTTTTAGACATGTTTCGTATACCTTTCCCATGTCTCACCAGCTGCTCCCTTGCTTAGATGTTCACGACAAAGCGTTATTTCCGTTGTCTGCACCGTACAATGACAGCAATGTAGTCTTCAACTCTTGTAAGGACAGGAGTTTTAAGAGAAGAATGTCACAGGCGTCAGAAGAGTGTGCTTGACATTATTCTTACCAACTAAATATTAGTGGCTACATTGTCCATGGATCTGACTGACCACTGCATCACGAACGCTTTCACAAGCGCGATCAAGTGCTATTATTATAACGGATACGCCGTCTCTGTTGGCCTCACCTGCTAGTCAAGTCAGTGCTACTTATCTCTGCCTGTATTGCTGTCGCGGCTAACTACTTACATTAAAAGCTGAGCTGACAGTGCTGGTGCGGTCAGTTGTAGGGGATATGACGTTGGGCTGCTTGTCACTTGTGTCATGTTTATGGAGTATGGCCGTACTGATATCGCAAACTGACAAAGCTCGTACTGCCCATGCTGCTACTAGCAGTTACATTGCTTTCCTATATACCACTGCGCCTTCTGCTGCGTCTCATATTCATGTTGCTACTTTTACTGTGGTATCTGGAACGAGATTAAGCTTTTGCTAAGACAAATGTTTAAAGCAAGTTATCTTTTATTATGGTGATTGAAACGTGTATGCATGTGAAGGTATGGTGTCTCTTCCAATCTGGCCACTCATCATCGAAACTTCATTTGTGCTATTAGCATCGATGCTGGTTTACAGTAGAGTAGCTTAAGCTATTTCCCCTTGAAACATTTAACTTCACACCTCGAGAACAAATATGCTTTTGTTACTGCTGATGGAATGGGCGTGCGTAGTATTCACAAGTCATATATATACATGTACAATGCAGTCCATCCAATGAGTTATTACATGAGGAATTGGTTGACGGACACGGTATGAGCTTCTGACTTGCAAGCTCCTACGTCTGATTTGGTTAAAACAAACTGCAACAGAATACAAATTTTTTTCTTTTGCTTTCTTAAAATTTGAGAAATCTTTCCTGTAAAAATGTGAGTATGGGTGTGTGCATGCATGCGTACATATATTGGTGATGAGATTGTCCAAAATGAATCTACTACATTATGAGCATGTATTGATCCCACAAAATTTGCATCAAACAATCTGCACTGTAAAAAAAAAAAAGTGAATGTGCTTGCATTGGTGATGAGATTTCAAGAGAAACCAGTAGTACATTTGTCTGCCATTTATTTACAAATGTTAACAATTATAGATAATACTTGCCATCCTAATACTTAAATAATCCTATTATTTCTCATGAACATTTACAGTTTTATGGGTGTCTATGTGCCTAATCTCACGCAGCATATCTAACCAACAGTATGATTTCTGAGACTCATAGTTTCAATTAATAAAGAACAAATGAGGACCAAGCGCTTAAATTATCGAAAGATAACTCCAACAAAGGGACTCATAGTTTCACACACATGTATACAAACATGCTTATCAGCAGTGACTACGTAGTTTGAACTGTGAATCAAAAAAGCTTAAAAATGTAATTGGCAAGATTACACAACCTTGTTACAGTTAGCCATTAGATGGGACAAGTAAAAATCTGAAGGTGGATGTATTTTCATGGAATAAATTTTGTCTTAGACCACTGTATTTCAGGCACTAAACTATAAAATGAAGCTCTGATTTAACTGAACCTGAGCAAAACATATGAGAATGCACTGTAGTAAAACTTCCCTATTACCACCCCCTCTTAGATAAGACCAACATTTTTGTTTTCACCAACCTTACAACCAAAAATAAATGTGTAAGATTCCTCTCAGTTAAGACCTTATTCTGGTGCATTAGCAAAAGTCTTAATCTGGAGATTTTGCTGTACTATATCGGGGTGCTGGACAAATCAAAATTGTTGAGCTTTGAGACGGGACAACCCCAGTCAGAACCGTACAAGGCCATTTCACACCTGCACAGGCTTCATATTGTAATACTAATAGTAAAAAAATAATAAAACGGCAATTTAAAGGAACGGTATACATACAGATGATCTTCATGCAAAGCAGTATCTCACTTTACTGATAAACTGTCATGTCACTCTTGCTACCAGTTGTCAGCAAACTTTTGCTTGAACTTTTTTCTTTTTCAAAAATTCACATTTTCGACACCCCACTTTTCCCACACAAATCTGAAACTGCATCTATAAAGAAAGAAATATCTAAAACAGCTTTTGTCTAAATTCTGAAAGTATATTGAACATTTTGGAAGCTTTATTAGGGGTAACTTTCCCTGCCATCAATTAACTGAAGCCAGTGTTGAACACTGTATAAATACACAGTCAAAAGTTTCCACTTTTCAAAGGGATGATTGTTGCTTAATGTGCTTAATGTCCCACCGCAAACAAGGGGCATAGCAGCACAGCATATTCAAAAGGAGCAAATATATGGCACCAAGGGACTCTGACAAGCGTGTCAACGTTTCTTCAACACGAGCTGCCACAACTACTAAAATGACATCCTGTGGATCCACTCTAGCTCCAAGAATGGCAATTTTGAAAGTTGGGTTCTTCACTTGAATCAAAATAGTGGCAGTCACAAATTTGTTTTAGATACAACACTTTGCTTTCATATAGCTTAAAAGAGCTAATAAAAAAAACTGCTATGCTACACAAGAAATTTGATGCATATCTCTTATTCTGGTTTTCAAGCAGAAATGTAAATCACATGCATTGCATCACATATACATGTACTATTATAACAAGAAGTATTGAAATAACCTCTAATTTGTATGAGCTATTTTTCCCCTTACTCAGACTATGGCCCTTTTTTCTTTTAAAGTTTTTCATAACATTTGTGATGGTTTACAATCTGAAAAACTTGCAAATATACGTGATGTCTGAAAGAGAGCAACACTGATGTAATGTCACACCATAGCAGATGACTTTCTTTAGCAAAAAGATTTCCATTTTATATCACTCATTATTAGGCCCAGTAAGAATCAAAAGTTTATCATAGTTAAAACAGATATGTTGTGAATCATCTATACTTTCATCTCGTGAAAACAATTCAAGAAATTTTGCACAGATACAAGAAATACCGAAGAGTTTACCTGCACTAACTTTCATCAATTGTATTTTTAACTTGAATCCATTTGTGCACATCCTGTCATCACTTGTAAGTTTTCTCATCCGTTTACAGATGCATTAAAATCTTTTGCATAGAAACATCGATTTATATTTCAAACACCAATTTTGCGTTTTTGCTGGAAAATGAATCTCTATCGATGATATAAAAGGGTGCTCCCTAATCACAATAGTATGAACGCCGAGATGGAAAGGATTCAAAATGAACTCAACTTGCTTTTAACTTGCCATTATAAAGGGAATTTATATATAATCATCACTTTTCTAATCCTGCAGATTTCTGTTTTGAGGGAATTGACTTAAGCAAAACTGCTGTTTCCACTGTGCAACTTTAATCCTTCTTTGCCACACACCCACTATTTGCTCCCAAGACTTCTTATGCACACCTGAAGATGTGATTGTGAGTAGCAGAATGTAGGGAACAATAAGAAGCTTTCCTGCTCAAACTTTGTTCAGGGTTGTTGGGATGGCATAGCTTGTTTTCGAATTGGGGGTAACCATCACCCTCAAAAAATGAAGTCACCCTCAGCGATTCTGAGCTGAGGAGCTTTGTTATTTTGTCTCTGGTGATAATACCATTATCTCAGAATATCTTTTTCTAATAAAGAGAATGCTTTTGAAAGTTAACAGCAGTTATTTTAAATCAGTGCATGCTTTTCATATTAATTTCTATGTTTCCAATGGCCAGATATTTGAACTGGGGTCACAGGGCAGAGAGGACCACAGAGGGAAGGTCCTGCACAAGACTGAGAAAGATTCTGGGTGACAAACTGAGCTGTGTCCTTCTAAACATGATGTCATAACCATGGTTACATTCCCAACAGTGTTTTGGAAAATTAGGGGTCAATCAGTTACTGTGGTCCTCTGAGAAAGTACATTTTTACATGACAGAGAGACAGAGACCATCCAGTTACAAAACAAGAAATCATACTTTTTAATGTCTGCTTATTTACCAACACTGCCAACACAAATCTGACTCGAATTTCTCACAGGTCAGATACTGTGATGCTGAACTACAGATGTATGTTAAAAACACAAATGAAAAGAAAAAGGTCTAAACCTACAGAATAAGCATTGATGCAATTATTGCAGACATGTTTATCTATATTCTTTCGGGTATCCTAACACAGATGCATGGAAGAAAAACCTTAAATTCTTCTCTGTCAACTAGACATCCTCAAGCATAACACTGATGCAATATTACTTAAAATCACTGTATTTAATTAGCAGAATCCATTGTGTCATCATCAGAGTCTTCTTTTAAATTCAACTTTTTTCTTCTTCTTCTCAACTTTCTTCTCCGACCTGTGGAAAGAACCACAAATATAACTACCAATAATAACAAACTCATACGATTAACAAAAATACCATGGCTGTAACTAGATACACCACCATGAAATAACGTCGTTGTTTTGAATAGATCTAGCACCATCATAAATACTGTGGCTGTAACTAGATCTGATAACACCACCATAAAATACTGTTGCTGTAAGTTGCAACTAGGTCTAACACCACCACCATAAATACTGTGGCTGTAGTGTAACTAGATCGAACAATACCACATATAAAAAAGTTCAATATCTTCCCTACCAGCACTTCAGAATGAACCCAGTTGTTTTCCTTTTATTTTTTGAGCTTTTATTTTGTGTTTTCCATCTAAATACCACATTTCTAAGAGCATCCATGAAATGTAGCAAGCACGTCTTCCTAGTCCGCGATGGTATGGTGTATGAGTGAGGAGAGTGAGCATTAATGCAACAATAATTGTCAAAAAAAGTCATTAGGCCAACAAGCTAACTGTCTATGATTTTGAATCATCTAGGAAGATTTCCACTCACCATGGGCAACTGGGCAGCTTTATTTTCTCATTCCTAAATAATTAATTTACTTCTAAGAAGGGTCAGTCAAAACTGTTACTGGACAATGAATTGAATATTGTGTCTATCAGTCTCTTTAATTGTTCTTTCAATTTTTCAAGTGGAAACTCTCTCAAGGTCTTCAACCATTATGCAGTTTTCACAAAGTTGGACTTCATTATAAGCTTTCCAGACGTTTTCATCAAAGAGTTATCCAACAAATCAGCTACAAAGCAATATCTGGACTACTACACCACTACTGCTCGCTGGCAAACACAGGAAGATGAAAAAAGTCACTATGTCTCAGTCTGGTTTTGGTTGTAAGCTGCGTTTTTTAAGGAAGGGCATCCTGAACTTCTGTTTACCAGACTTTGAATGATGGGATCAAGATGGGTCTGTCAACAATGGGTATGTGCATGCTTATGAGGATGGTTGAAATCTGGTCATTTTTCATTGAGGTCTACCAAAAACTGATGTAATAAATGCCATGATGATAATCCGATTACCTTTCATTTAGATCTACCAATATTGAACAACTGGTATATGCAAGATCATCATGCTACTTTAAAGAAGGTCATCATTTAGGTATTCTGGCAAAAAAATGCGAACTGAACTTGTAAAAAATCATGAGAATAATTTTTTTTCCACTCAGGAAAAATGCCTCACTTTCAAGAATTACTGTTTTTGGTGCAGGACGCATTTCCTCTACATATTTATTCATCACCTCACGGCAAAAATAAGTGAAGTTGGCTCCACCCCAACCATTTTTCTCATCGCAGGCAGTTTCCTGGTAATAGAAAAAAATCAAACCAGTTATTAACTCTTTTCCTATTGACATTAAAATCATCATGCAGAAAGCACAAATAATAAAACAAGGTACTCCAAAGTTCAGAAAACAATTCTAAAAAGGCTTACACATGAATATAGATAAGGCAGACTGCAGAAACATTTAATATTCCTTTAATTTACAACAGTGGATTATGTATAAACAGAAGTATATGAAAGCTTTAAATAGTACTGGTAGTGGCAAATTAGATCAAAAACAAATAAGCACACAAGCGGCACCAGGTTCCAAATAGCAGAATATTTTAAAATATGCATGAGTGAGATATGGAAATACTGTGGCCTAAATTTGTTTACCTCCTCGTTAAAATGCTCTGAACACACTTCTCTTCCATCCGGCAGCCATTTCTTGTGAGTTACCTCACTGTTCTGCTAACCAGTTGTTCAGTGAAAACTACAGGTAAGCCAAATCCAAATTTTAAAAACTCATTTAAACAGTGCAGGGGATACCATGATCCCAGGATTAGTTCCCTTACACTGTTGAATGCATGCAAGATTTTTTGGAAACCGTCATGAAGGGTAATTGTGTCAGGCATTTATGTCACTTGCATCAAGATCAGCCTGAAGGCCTTCAATACAGCAACTTGATCTGATGTTAAGACTTTTTTTGCGAACAGGAGATGAGAACTTGAAAAAAAAAGCGTGACTTCACTAAATAACAGAAGACAGAAAAAGGCTGTTTTTCTTTTAAAATCAGCTTCATTGCAGCGATAAGCAGGCAAAATCATCTGTTTGCAAAAGGTAAACATCGAGTTTTGTCCCCTAAATCAGTCTCCCTGTCCGGGCTTAGCAGGTGTCTGTTGGCCAGAGGCCGTTTATGTCGAAAACTAATCTGTGGACTGAATGTGTCCCAAGATGCAAAATGCCCACTACTCAGACGTCAGAGCATCCCTACATCCCAGGTTGTCCTCACTGTAAAAAGCAGAATCTGAAAGATGAGATCCAGAGGGAGAGAGACACCTATACTGGAGTGGTGGCACCACAAAATAAACTTGAAAAGAGCTTGTTACAGCTTCCTGCAAAGGGTAGCATTTAATAAAAATGTGCTGTCATCCTTTGTCTGATGTGAAGTACTATGACATTACCAATGAGCAGAATGTTGTTAATAACGAATATGTCATCACAAGAAGGCAGCTTACTTACCTCTGATCTGTTTCCACTCAGGTATTCCGTCATCTCAGGCAGGTGTACGTCACAAACTTGGTAGTACATCTGGCGCTGATGAGGCAGAACTCCAATATGAAACTCAAAATCCTGCTTTTGAGGCTGGAACACAAGCATCAGTAACGTATTAAAAAAATTAATAAATAACATCCACATGACAAATACAAAGAAAGAACAAAACATTACACACTTTTTACTCTTGAAGGATTTAAACAAGCTTGATCTCTGACACAGCAAGCAGATATAAAATTTACTTCTTTTTCAGGTGCCATTAATTGGAACCGAATACCTATCTCTTCATGGTCTTAAAGCTGTAGATATTCAGGTCAAGTATAGATTCAGTTCTATTATAAAAACCTGTCAAGCACACAGTGCACAACTCTGGTCTCTCATGTTTAGTATTTTATTTTATGCACTATTCAAAATTTTATTTTGCATCCCCAACCGTTATATGTGTAATTTCTATACTATGTAACACTTGGATCAAAGTTATATGCAAAAACCTATCCAAATTTTCCTAGACTGGTTGATCGACAAACAGGCGGATAACATCATTAGGTCTGCTGCAGTCCCAGAAGGTCTTGCCTCAGACTATTTCGGCATCTTCTGTGATCAGCGCGCACATCACCCTCCCCCACCCTGTGTATACACGTCTGTGCGTGGCCTTCCTTCTATGGACACGACTGACTTCAAGAATGACCTCCGAAGGGCGCTGAACCTCTCTGTCACGGCGGAACAGTTTGATGCCATGCTGTGGGGCATCTTGAACAAACATGCCCCATCACGTGACGCCTAGCTCATCGCCCTAAAACGTAACCCTGGTACTGCAGCATCAGGAAACATCCATGAGCCGTAGGTGTGCAGAAGGACAATGGCTGAGAACCGGACTTACCATCCACAAGCAGGTTTACACAGCAGCCAAACGTACAGTGGCTAAACTTGTTCTCGCCACCAAGTCCGCCTTCCTTACCTCTAGCATTGCTGATTGTAAATCCAGCCAGCAGCTGTTCGCAATCTGTGATGGCCTGTGGCGATGCACTAAGAGTTCCCTCTGGCCACCACTTATCCTCTGTCACAGCTTCCTGATGCTTTCTGTGACTATTTTTCTTCTAAAGACTCTTCGCTGGCTCCTCATTCATTTAAAGATGCATCGACTTTACAATTTCAACCCCATGCTACAACTTTCTCTCTGGCTCTTCTCCAACATACTTCTACGATCTGCTCTCAATTTACTCTCCATCCAGACAACTCTGTTCAGCCTCTGATGATCGCCTTCTGGTTGTACCCTGCATACGGACAATGACATTTGGCGAACACGCTTTTTCCTTCCATGCTACAACACTATGGAACTCACTTCCCTACCATCTGAGACAAGCCAACACAGTCCAATCCTTCAAAAACGCCCTCAAATCACACCTGTAAAAGCAGTATCTCAGACAGCTCCCCGCTCGTCGACTGGTTAATTATTCTGTTGTGTTAGCGTGTCTCTGTCTGTGTGCCTGTCTGTCTGTTATGGTATTGTTCTGTTGTATGTCTAGGAGTATTGTTTTTATGTGGTTTGAATAGTCTGCTCGTTAACCAGAACTACAACAACAGAAATAAGTGCCAAGAAGGGGGAACTAACAATGTGATCACGGCCTGATTTTTGTGTAAATCTCCAAAACGTTCCAGCTCAAACCACTAACCCCTTACTTGCTACATGCACAACTCAATGAAATACTAAAATAAAATAAAATACTAAACTATTTATTCTACAGTTACAACAAATAATGCTCCACTGCACGACTACCAACACATAGATTATAGAACCGCTCACACTCTCATGTAGTCATCACAGTGACATGCTACACGTATCTACATGCACACACTATTTACAGGATGATAAAACTACGATATCGACAGTTCACATCGGTGAAACAAGGGAAGCAATTCGTCTGTCCTCCATACAACGGTGGTAAATCTTTAAAATGATGTCTCACACATAGTCTTTACTTTCAATACGATTGATGTTCACCTAGGCTTAAAGTATTCTCGCTACACCTAACTAGTCCCGACTGGATGAACTGACTAACCAACAATTATGGTGTATACTTTTGGAAGTTTCTGAATAAGTTTACAATCGACTGTTCACAGCTACATCCTCACAATTATCTCTGACTTACAATCGTGTCAGTTAATTCTCTACATGGTACATTCACTTATTCACGATGCTGGACAAGACTACTGCAGATGCCACACACACCTCTCAGCTCCACGTCCCAACAACGGTCTGGTGAGTTTCCAAGTTCTTTTCTGACCGACAAGAGTCGCCCCTATGTTGCTCCACAGTTCCCTTCTAACAGGTCGGCGTCAGCAGCTGGCTCTGCGTCCATGTCGCGGATAAATTTCATATTCGGCTACAGCAACTACCCCAGGAGGCTAGATGTATTCTGCAATTCACAACTAGCAATTGACTGCCTTTATACTCCCAGGCGCAGACTTGCCAGGAGGTCACATGAAGGATGTCCACCTGTTCAGGGTGGCGGGTTCAGCTGGGAGGATGGTTTACCCCCACCTCCTGCCTGGCCACTAGTTCAGGATGACAGGCCAACCAGGAAACCTTCGCCTCTCGCCCAGCCACCTCCCTCGCTCCTCTGAGCCTTGGTCGCCCAGAAGACAACAAAGTTGCACTTACTCTTGGTTTGCTGGAGCAACGACCAGCAAAAGTTATTCTATCAGGCACTGTGAGCCTGCCCCCTGTGGGTTGGGGTATGGCGCCTTGCAAATCGGCCATTATTATTATCATTATAATAACTAGCTGAGAAGCTGCTCACCTGACATTTATCCGGATCTGGTACATCATCCTGCTGCAGCACTTCCACATTTAGCTCATGGTTCTCATTCACACAGGGGGGCTGTCTGGGCCGCAGGAACTTGCTGATTGTCACTGGCATCTTTTTGCTCTTGGCTTCCTCATTACCTGGACCTCCAGAGAAAAGTTACATGCCTTTAAAACTGGCCAGCAAAGGTACATTGATTCTTTATTAAAGGCAAGTTACCAAAGAAGGCCGTTTCACTGCAGAGATAAGGCAAGGGGGTGGTGGTGAAAGGTACAGGATGAAGAGGAAGCAAAGGGAACAGGGTGCCCTGGGAAAAAAAACCACATGCACAGAAAATGTGTGCAATGGACATTGGAGCCCATGAGCCCCTGTAAGTGTAACAGTAGACAGCAATATAATTGTTATTTTACAGGCCACTTAACATAGACACATGGAGAAACCAGCCATCCAACAAATTCCATGTTCTTGTATTTAAGAATAAAAATGTGCACAGAGTGCATAAAGACTCCTGCCTTTGCCATTCCATCTGACTGTAATTCATACACAATGGTGCAAATATGGGATCAAAATAGTAGAATACTCACTATGTCGCAAGCGAAAGTCAACTGTCTGGTACTTGAATGCTGAAGGATCTTTGCGAGGATCATATCCATATTTAACCCACAGCACTCGCCATGGCCCATTTAAGAAGAAGTATGCTACCAAAGGCAGCACAATCTTCAAGTACCTCGCTGACGACGGGTTGTGTTTCAGTCTGTATCGCAGAGCTGCCTTTCCCCATATGGGCCTTTCCTCAAACAACTTGGCAAACAAAAACATCGAGAATTTCTTTTGATTACGTACAAGAAAAATGAAGCAGTTCATATATACACTGGTCATAAGTGTGCAAAATATATTTATACACAGTTCTTTTCTGGTGGCATGTTTTCCTGATGGTGAGGGAGGGGGTGGAATTATTTCTTGCACATCAAGCCAGCAATGAAGGGTATGTCCTGTGATGGATAGGATGGGACAGGATGACGAAGAGAGTTGAAGGAATACAGAGGTGGGAGGCCTTTAGGTGTTTGATGGGAGTTTATGCACAGTTCGTGTATGCACAATCCATCATATTTGTAGAACACTTTGTATATCTTGAAGGCAACAGTGCAGCAACCTTCCCTCATTCTGGTCTAATCACTTCTAGATGGTCTGGAGCTGCTTGTTCGTCCAGGAGAACTTGGCAAGGTTATTTTGCAACAAAACTCAATATCTAGTGTTACATCACTACCCACCCCCTGTGACCAGCTGGGCTGCGGTTGGTCTCCTCACTAACCTATCACATCTACCATACAGAGTATTTCTAGTACTCTTCATGCTGTGTTTTTAGACGCCAGCATTTTGCTCAGGTGTAGTGGAGAGCTCTCCGTGAAACCATTACAGTCTTGCAAATCTTCACTTTCTCTGAATAGCTGATTGTAACATGAAATCTCATGCATGGATCAAGAAACAAATATTGAGTTATTTCTAACATAACTAAAAGAGACAAACTTTTGCCATATGAGAGAAACTCAGAAACCAAGCTTTCTTGTTGTTCAACCTTATTATTATGCAATCTTACTTTCTTGTCAGATACTCTGGACTTTTGTTGTCCAAAGTGTTCAACCCCATCTCTTAACCGTGAACACTACAGTGAAAGAAAAATGTGTTCAAGCATTCAACACAGCAATACCTGTTTCACCTCTTCCAGCAGCTCTGCACACTGAGGCCTTCGGAAATTATTGGCTGCCTCAGGGGAAGGCCCAGATGGAATCTCCTTGTCTTCAAAGCTCACAAACTGTGTGTTCACTTCACGACGTTTTCTGGCTGAAACAGCGCAAACTAATGTATAAAAACACTTTAGTTATGCATGTCAATGTTGCTAAATTTTGTGAAGGATTCCAGAAATATTTCTGATTGGCACATTTACTAAAATGTCAGTACTTCTTTGCACATTTGAATAAGGGATTTTGACAAGCATAAAATGCAAAGAAGGCAGTTCAACTTATTGTCATATGTGCATATGCATGTGAAAGAGAGAGAGAGAGAGCCTGAATGATGGCCAACTGCTAAATGTAGAACAAATAATGTAACTAATACAACCTGTCCCAATCAAGCCTTCAGGCCTGTTGAGGCTGGAGTGTCCTTCCAGACAACGATGGGCTTTATCAGATTCAAACATGTACTTCTGAGGCATGTCCAGCCTGGAGAATAAGACAGGAGGCAGGAAAAGAGGAGGATCTCGAGACAGAAACTCGGCTCGAGGCACAAAAGGCTTCACAATAAGCTTGTCCAAAATGCTTTTATATGAACCATCTTCTTTACGCTGAACTGGCAGGTACTGAAAGTCACACATACCTGGGGAAAAAACGTAGACAAAAGCAGTAGCATATTCACCAACAGGCTTTCAGTCTTTTAGCTACTGTGTACATATACATGTCCAGTGTTATAGCATCAATCTGCTATTGGAAAATGTAAAAAGTATGGTTTGCATGGTTGGACGAGGGTTACAGACATTTCACCTCATACTTTACTGCCCCAAAAAGCTGCCCCATCCGCCCCAGCCTAAGTGCTCCAGTAAAGTCCTGTATTTACTCCTCACAAAGACCACTATGTTCTAGCTAATTATTATTCTTGCGACATGCTGAAAACATATTTTAAAGTAGTTTTCATTCGCATCACAAAAATTAGCACAGCTGTGGTCCTACAAAAGTCCACACAGATGTGATCAAACACAATTCAAGGTATATATAATAACTTTTGAAGGAAATGTAAAGCCAAATTGCACTTTTATAAGGATTTGATATATTTAGCTTTTTGATGCAGTGAGGCATGGGGCGATCAGGCATTGGGGTGAAACAACAAGCACTCATGTGAAACTTCTGTTGTCTTGTCAGTTGACAGATGGCACAGTTATAAGACTGAAGTAATGTTTTTGTGTGGTATGGCATGTGTGCAGAATCTTTTTACCCCCCATTTTTGACTTGTCAGCTGATGACTGGTGCAGTGAAGGCTGAACAATTTTGAGCTGCCTGATCTGCAGGTGGAAAATGTTATTTTTGGTTTTCAGTTGATAGATTGTATGCTCAGTTCAATAACTTAGTGACTAAATGCATGGGGCTAGTGAAAATTTTGGAACTTCCTCCGAGTCTGATCATCAAAATCCAGGTCACTTTTGGCGTTATGTTTTAATGCTGTGTGTAATGGTCTTAAAGGTCACTTGCTACGACTTGGCGTTATGTTTTAATGCTGTGTGTAATGGTCTCAGAGGTCACTCGCTATGACTTGGCATCATGTTTTAATGCTGTGTGTAATGGTCTTAGAGGTCATTTGCTACAGCAAGACCAGAAAAGTACAAGACACTATCTGGACCACTCTGATGATTTGTCTACTGTCAATGTTTTGACTGTATATCAACAGAACAATCAAATGAATGTTCATTTGAAATAAAGTATGGTAATTGGTTGGCTGGATGACTGATTAACTAAGCTGGATTCATTAAATAAAATGCGACTGAGAACTGACCTGAGCTGGGATGCACAGGTGTTGTACAAGATTAAAAAAACAATGATTTTTAATATCTATTATCGCAATACAAAAATTGGTTGCTGTACACAACAAATCAATTCACACATCCTGCAGATATTCTGAGATTTTCAATGACTGTCATCTACATATTCTTTACAAAGATAAAACAGGGAAAGAAATAACATGACCATATCTAACAATTCTCTACAAATGAGTAAAATTTTGTTAAGGGTGAGAACAAAGTTCAGCTTAAGGTCTACAGTTCCATGTCAGTTGTTCCTACCTTGAAACTTGTGGGTTGACATAATAATGCCAACTATTTCCACTTTATACTCAAAAGCATTACTGTCATCTCCCATGCAAAGGCTGTGATCATCACCGAGTTGTGCTGGCTGTCTACCTGGCTTTCTCCTCCGTTTCACTTTCATAAGCAAGCTAGACGTTTTGTGCATTGTTCCATGGGCTGGTTTACAGTACGGGTCTTGGGGACGCAAGCGTAGTTCAAGCTTCCTGTTCTCTGCAAGTGCCTAGTATTTAAAGCAACACGATATAAGAACTGGTTTCGATCCTTCATTGATGAGCACAATGTTACTGAAGTCACAATTAGAATTACGAATAAGAGCACATTAGATTTAGATTAAATAAATTGTTCAACTATATCACTGCACAACACAGTTATTGAGTTAATATCTACAATTAACACTAGAAATAGCAATACAGGTAAACAGCATTCTTCTGATGCTTTGTATCAGATGATGCTCTGGAAATGAGTTTCCAGATTTACATTGATTATATGATTATCATACCCGTAACCTATGTAATTTATCTTTGTTCCATATACAATAAATGTTGACAGCTATGCAGCACACTGCATGCATCGGACAATAACGCAGTCTTTTCTAATGCATTATTTGCTCCATTTTAAAAACTGTTTTAAAGCTGTTGTGATGATGCTTATACTCAAGAGGTCTACTGATTTACCTTTGATATTGAACTCGTTCCACCAAGCGTTTCCAAAGCTTTGTCGCAATTATGAACAACGCCAGGATATTCTATACATGTAAACTTCTTACAGGCATCAGCGGGCACATGAACCATAGCATCTGCATTTCGAAGCAGCCCCGGTTCGTCTGGTATGTCATCGGGATCTTTCATCGTAACCTAAACCAACAATTTCTGGCAGTCTGTACCGAGTTCCCTTCGTGTAGCCCGCTCCGGTGTTGTCTGCATGAAGCGGAACGTCAGTGGTAAGCTGACTGGATGGACAGATCACGTGAGTTAACGATTTCCGGTAGACACCTCCCCACACACATCGTCTGCTTGATTCCCGGAGTTACACCATACATAAACCAGCTCATGGAACCATTCAATATAAGGTCGGATGTTCTGGGTGGAAAGTCCTTCCACCTTTCGAAGAGAAGGAAGCGTTGTGCGGAAAGGGTCATGCGCTGGTCATGGCGGCTGGACTTCGTGCTAGAGGCTGCATGATTCCCTTCAAAACCTAGTATTTATATTTGGATCATATCTTGATGCGGAGACGTACGGTTCGTGCCTGTTATTGGTGTTGACACTGTTAATTGGTGGTATCACTTGTGAGCTGTTGCTCTCGGTAAGTCGGAGGGAAAAATTTGAGGTTGAACTGCCCCTCTCGTCCTCCCCCCACCCACCCACCCCCCAAAAAAAATTGAGGACCATAACGTTAACACCATCACGCCAAAAACAATGCGTGCAGTTATATATAATGTATATGTAATGCCAAACTGTCTATGCAAAATGTAATCGCATCCATACAAAAGAAAAGTTAGGCATTTATTTCAGAAAACGCCTATTTTTCTGTCATATGTATTTATATGTGCATCTTTGCGTATGGACGGGAGAGGCCTCCCTGTGGCTTGCATGAGCGTGCCGGTCATAAAAGTGATCGTAAAGCCCATTCACCTTCTGTATTCTACGTGCACCCTTACGCAATAACAGGCTATAAGAAATCATATATATAAATATATGCTGTCAGAGCTGTTATGCCTTAGACCACGCTCGAGTTACGTCCCTGTCACTGCGTATGTGCTGGGGAATCGGTTTTCTGGAACAGATCATCTCCTCTTCGGTCCGCTTCCGAGGCGGGAGGTCGGTGGTTCCCATCCCGGCCAAAAACTGGTAATCTATTAGCTGCCCTGCCGGACGCCTGGCACTATGGGGAACATTACTAGGACTGGTTGGCCCGGTGTCAGGCCCGTGATGAGCCAGCAGTCCCAGTGTGGCAGCACGTAAACTTTGTCTAATAACACCGTCCTGATACGCACGTAGTTTGCGACTGGACGTTAAGCAACAATTAAACACCCCCGCCCCTGGGGATTAGAAGGGGATAGGAGAGGATCATGAGTGTGACTTTTTTCACGACTGGATAGCACTTTAGACATCTGGAAATAAACCGATCGCAGATTTCGTTCTTGTATAAATGACCACACACACACACCTTTACGAGTTCTTTATTTGTCCCTGCTATCCCCCCCCCCACCCCTTTCTGAATATACTATAATAACTACACGCTGAAATTGCTAACTTCTTTGTTCGTTCTGATCACATCAACATCGGGGTGTGCTCTAGGCTCTGCTAGAAGTTTGCTTCTGTTTATAGCGTGCATGGTCGGGGGGGGGGGTCATTTTTTGTTACGAATTATACATCAAAAGAGATTCGTCGACAAGGGAGATAAATGGCGTTTCCAATAGAATCATTTTTCTATCAAGTTTTCTCCCTTAGACCATAATGTAGACCACTTTTTCAGATCTGTACCGCCAGTTTCGCGCCAACTGTTTAGTCGTGAGACAATGGCTGGCCGCCATAGCAAACTTCGGCGTTTCTCCCCAGACAAGCCCTCGAAGTATTTGAAAGCCTGTCAACTGAGGATGAAAACGACGCTGTTTGTAAAATTAGCGACGAAGATATGTTGTCCTTCCTTTGTCTTTTTCGGGAACAGCAATACATCACAGTGATGGTCACCAAACGTTGTAAATGGTATAAGTGACGAAGAGATAGATCAATTAGATGGTGCTATGGAGATCGATCCAGAAAGACAAGAAGTTTCTGAATCTTCATCTTCATCAATAGATGAATTGAGAGGAGACGATGGAGATGATTTGAATGAGTGGTGTAGGAGTTAAGAAAATTTTCCGAAGCCACTCTCCTTTCAAGCCACACCGGGACTACAAGTGCCACTGAACCTGCCTGCAGGGAGGGACTGCAGACCAGTGGACCTCTTCAAACTGTTCGTCGACAAAAAGCTTATAAAACTGATGAAGATCGAGACGAACAGGTACGCCAGACAGATCATTGACCTAAAACGCAAGTCTGGTGAGACCATGTTACCCAGTTCATGGGCTAACACGGAAACAAGTGTCTGACCAAGAGATCACCATTACAGCTAGCTTCCTTCCATTTTTCAACAATTGCAAGTTGCACACTGTGTTCACCGTTGTCAGTGGGTGGCCAGTGGCCTGCATACAACATCCTTACCAGCTGATGCAGGACAGTAAAAGCTGAGTGTTTGGAACACGTGTTGCTCCTCCATCACCTTCACATTTCACATTTCACTCTCAGTCAGCATATCGGCCATTCCACAGCACGGAAACAGCTCTGACTAGAGTTGTCAACGACATGTTGTCTGCTCTGGATGGAGGCGATGTGTCTTTTCTGACCCTCCTTGATC
>SMGT01003783.1:418054-429409 GCA_004794575.1 Lanistes nyassanus | reverse complement strand
TGCTGTAGCCTATATAGTCTGGCCTATACAACTGACCGTGATGTAGCTTATTATATAGTCTGGCCTATACGACTGACCGTGATGTAGCCTATAGTCTAGCTTCTATAGCTGTGACGTAGACTATATAGCCTGGCCTACACAACTGACCGGGATGTAGCATATATGGTCTAGCCTATACAACTGACCGTGATGTAGCCTATATAGTCTGGCCTATACAACTGACCGTGATGTAGCCTATATAGTCTGGCCTCTATAGCTGACTGTAGTGGGATCTAAAGCGAAGGTGGCGCTGAATGCTTCCCCCTCCCACTGACCACCATAAACATTCTCGTCTCATGGCCGACTAACCTGTCGGAGCACTAAGCGCTCGTCCTCAAAGATAACGTCCTTTCCCTTGTCAGACGGCACCCGCCACTCGCAGACACCCAAGAAACGTACTTGTGGAGGTTCCACCCCCATCCCCATGTAGGGAAAGTACTGTGGTGTACTGTAAGGCTTCTCTGCTGCTGTAGTTTTGCTTCGTACTGCAGCCCTGACTGGTGTAGATCTGGTCTGGAATTTCTGGTCTGTCTGCTGTCTGTGTCTTTAGCTTTATATGTGTGTGTGTGTGTGTGTGCTGACTTTCTTGACGAGAACCACGCGTTATGACAATGCCTGACCTATAAGCAAAAATAAAATAAAGTCACTGGAGATTTTGTCCGAAATGTAGGCTGCAACATTAGAACGTAAATTCAAATATTCACCTACAAAATTAAAGGAAATCTCCTGCCCAGATGGAGTGGGACAAAATTCGTCCCACTTATTTAACCATGGGAGCATGAGCTGTTAACTTTGGGTTTCATACCTAATCTCTTTCTCCTATTCTGATCTTTTAACTGTGACATAATAACATCTTGACATAATTTATGCACTGTGCAATGAACTATGACACAAAATGTGGTACATACATACAGTGCGTACACAAGCCTAGAAAACGCCTCTAAGAAATCTATCAAGAGGCAGCGGGGCTTGACGATTCAGTGGTTGTAAGAAGGACATTGAGAATAGAAAGGACTGTGATTTTAGCTTCTGCTTGGTTGGTTATTTTAGAGGGACAGAGCTTCAACCTCGCGGTGATTTCGTACATATGGGGGAATAGAGTCCTATTACTAATTAGCTAATCACTGTTTATTTCCTGTCGCTGGAACATGCGTTATATAGCACCTGTATGAGGGGCCCGGATGGGGAGAGAGGATTGTAAAGGAAATATATTTGCAGGGCTGCGTGGTGTGATAAAACCTTAGTGATATAGTCTAGTGGTTAATTACAGCACAAATTCACTGCAGGATAGGTTTGTTATCAAGGAATATACTGTTGCGGGCGTCAACCATAAATTGTCGAGTACTGTCCTGTAATTAAGCAATGCCCTTAGTTGCTGAGTAGCATTCAGTCGAACAAGGAAGGTGTTTTGCGTGCGCCAGTATGAAACGTTTCATCGCGAGGCCAGTCTCAATGTGCGGAGAACTTGTCACAAGGGATGTGAAGCACAGGCACATGTAGTCGGAAGCTGTAAATGTAAAAACAGCTTAAGCACCTCCAAGCTGAAGGGCGACCCCAACAGCAATTTAAAAACCGAAATGGCTTTTTTAAAAAATAGAGCAGCCACAGGCATCTCGAGGGCGCTTTTGGTTTTAAAAAAAAATCCGCCCAAATCAAAGCAGCAAGGAGCTGATGGGACAGTCCAACCACAGATGAGTGTAACTCCCAGCGTGCATAGCGCGGTGAGGACAAGGACACTGCACAAAGTCGTTCCACTCATTAAGACGATTTTCAAAAACTGTTTGAGAAGAAACAGCAGACTTCAGTTGCAATCTGTTTACCATAGGAACGCCTTCCAGTCCACACCATAGCTGTTTTATTTATGGTGTAATTTAACTATGTGCTTTCGTCTGTGTGTCCTTGCGTCCGTGCATCCGTTCGTCCGTGCGTGCGTGTGTGTGCGCTTGCACCTGTATTTGTGTTCGCGCTTCTACGTGAGAATGTGCGTGCGTGTGTTGTAGACGCATTCGATCTTGTAATTAGATTTTCAGAAGTGTATCAGAGAGAATAGTTCTTGGAAATTATTTTGAACATTATTGAGATTAGCGAATATTTTAATATTTGGGGTATTCAGATTCTGTCAGAAAAATACGCAAATGAACAAACATACAAGATGTGACATTTAAAACTGCATTTCGGAGTGATAATTTTTAAGCATGTACTGATTTGTGTATAAAGCGAGCGGTGATCTGTAAGTCCTGTTTCAATAATCACTCAAGACAAACTGCCAAAGACCTAACTGGGACTTAACGAAAGCTGATACTTATTTAGTGTCAGAAACAGAACTCGCTATTAAATTTTACAGTTTAGTCCGACTTTTACTCGTCTTTTGTTTGCCACTTCAATCTTCTTCGGTAAGATGTTAAAAAAACATTTTACATACATCGTTGTTTTCTCGGATCTCTCTACCCCTCCTTATCTCCCCTTTTTATGTTTTATCCCCCTCACTCCAAGACCGAGGCGTCCCCACGCATTTTCGTCCTGCCTGTAGCCGGCCAACCGTTTCCGGAGCCCAAAATATTTTTGTAGGACCACATTTCCTTGCCCGCAGCTCTCGACGAATGGAAAAGTAGCGCTCAGGCGAGTTTCCGGTGCCAGACTCCTGCAGAAAGCTTCGTGCCGAGGTAGACCTGGCTGTTGCATTTCGTCAGGCAACTTGAAAAATGGAAATGAAAGCTCTTCTGCTGTCCTTACCATCTCTGTCTCTCCCTTCTCTCAGTCTCCCATCTTCTGTGTGTTCTCCTTTTCTTTCTCTCTCCATACCTCTGCATGCCGTCTCTCTCTCTCTCTCTCTCAGCTACTTTAATCTTGCCAAAACGTGCGAATTTCGGAAGGCAGGAAGACGGCTGAGTCCTTGGAAAGTCAGTCCTAAAGTGCGTTAAAGCACGCCTTCATGTCATCCCTGTCGGAGTAAATAGTGCGTGTGCACTGTGATGTGTGCGGGCACGTCATGTCACCACAGAAGTGACCACATTCCGTCATTGTGCCTGAGTCTCAGTAAATAAAGTGCAATTTAAACTCAGGTAATTTTTATTTTTGATCATCATCTAACTTAACATGCCTTGTGTATATGCGTGTATGTGTGTGTGTGTGTGTCTGCGTGTGCGTGTGTGCGTGAGCGTCTACTATATTCAAATAATACAGAAATACAAATACAGAAAGAAACAGACGGGAGAGAAAGGGAGGATTCGTCGTCCCATGAGAGTATCAAGGTGATTGAGAGAGATATATATACACACTTATACACATATGTACATATATATATAACTGATTTATTTATTTCTTACCCTGCCTGACCCAGATAATAAGTTTTTGAAAGAGGTAGATAGCATGTTTTGAACTTCCTTGGGATTATAAGAAAAATAAGATCAATAAAAACTATCTGCCAACCTTACTAAGATGGAGGATTAAAGATGTTTGATGTATTTGCATATGTATCAATTATGAAATTAAGTTGGTTGAGAAAAAATTGTATATATGAACTCCTCAGTGAGGGATTTTGTTCTACTTTTTTATTCAGACCTTGAAAAAATACAGTTACTTGGCGGTGAATTTGCAAACGTCCTTATGAACAAAGTTCATAACCCATTCTGGCAGGATGTAATGAAACATTGCAGAAAAACGTATAACAAATGTAAAATTGGTGTAGTGAGGGTGTTTATCGCGGAATGCATCTTCTATAACAGAAATATTACCAGAGGGGGTCATGTTATATACAATAAGCAGAAGTTGAAGGAGGATGTCACTTGCTGAATGAAAATAGGCACTTTATTACATGTCAAGGATTTCAGAGACGCTTTCAAACATTCTAACCAACTTTTGGGAGGTTAGAACCATAGTACAGGCTACAAATAAAGAAGTATCAAGATAGATTAAATGTTAACAAGATGAGGAAAATAGGGATCAGCAACCTATGATCTGGAGAGTGCTCGAAGCAGGCAACAAATCTATACAAGCAGCGTTAACTAAATATTCCTTCCCTCCCCCAGGGATAAAAAGGTGGAATGAGATTTTTATTAACACGTGTATTGATTGGAAACATGCCTTTAATATATGTTTTTACACAACAACGGACTGTCAATTGAAATGGTTTCAGTATAGGCTGCTGTACAGAATCCTGCCTACACGGCGCCTGTTGTTTTTAATGAACATTGTTGATAACGCCAACTGTTCAATATGTAACAAGGAGGAAGAAACTATTCAGCATCTGTTCTGGAAATGTCAGTATGTTGCTCCCTTCTGGGAAGAACTAAAGCAGCTGCTGCTCACAAAATGTACAGTGATGGAACACTTTGACTTCTCAGAAGAGCTTCTGCTTCTTGGAGTTAGAAATAATGTGCAGACAGATGGAGCTCTATATATGATAATTCTACTAGCAAAATTTTATATATATATATATAAATGTAAATGGGCCAGAACTATTCCAGAACTATTTCCTCCAATTATTACAATATAGATATCAACTTTAGAGATACCTTCATGTTACAAAAAATGTTATCAACCAGTTTGATTTAATGTGGCTGCAGTATAGAACACTAATAGATCAGGATCCATTCTGTCAGTTCTAGCTTATAAATCACGTCTTTTTTCTTTCTAATTCACCTCCTAGAAAGCTATGTATGTGATGGGGGATGGGGTAGACTGCATATTTTTTTCTCTCTTTTGCTCTTGATGTGAATGTGGCTTTATATGTTTGTATGTTGGTGTTACGGCAAATAAAAAAAAATTAAACATACATAACTTATTTCCAGCTCTTCTGTGCTTTCTGAGAGAAAGCCAACCGGCATCTCCTGGGGACCAGAGATTCTTCCAGCCTTTCTGCGAGCGTCTCATCGCCAGAGGGCGTTCGTGTCTTGTGACGGGTCTCCTGGTCCTGGCGTCTCGTTCTGCTGCTCGCTGGACCAGGGGACAGAACTCCTGCCGAGGGCTGAGTTAGACCAAGAAAGCTGATGGAGGCTTGAAGAGCTCATTTGCTGAAGTGGGTTCAGCCTCAAGCGTGGCTGCGTGCCTAGTATACACTATGTAGTACTTACAGCAAAGGCACCAACAGATGGCTTGCATGCTGAGAAGATCCGTTAGCACAGTTCATGCGAGAATCTGCCATCGCTAGTTTTGTCCTTTGCGCCAGAGACACTGCTATTACTGTTTGTGTAAGCTGGTCAGATGATACATACTGCATACTGCAGGCTGCATACTGCAGTTTCTGCTATATTCCGTTCGAGCAGCGTTCCGTTACTAATCAACTTGACCCGCCATTATATTTTAATCCAATGTCTGAAAGTTCTTATCACGACAGGATAAATGGGGGAGATCAAAATCTACTATAGCCGTGGTTTTGTCATGAATAATCCTCTTCCTCGGCATAGTGAAGGACTTTGTTGTTGGGGGATTTTTTAACGGAACCAGGAATTCCTGTTTTCACTTAAGTCTTATCAAGCGGAAAAAGTCCAAATTTCTAGGTTAGAAAAACAGCCTTCATTTTTAGCCAAGTTGTCTGATGTGGGCTCAAGTTTTCTTGCTCTGTACACACAAAGCTCAAAGCAAATTAAAGGTGGCCCCCAAAGGACATACATCATTCATGGTCTCTTGGACCTGCGAAGTGATTTCGCCCACACACTCTGTCCCTGGTGGTGGGCGTCCTCTGAGATCCGTTGCTTGGATTTGTCTTCCCGTCACACCACCGACTTCAGCGCGGGCTGGACCCAGGAACCTCCGCTTCTCAACGTGATGGTCGTCGGACATTTGCCCACTGCCTAACGAAGAAGTTCAGCGGGGGACCTTTTTGCACGAACTAGAATCGATCGTCAAGGCTACCACCCACCCTTTCAGATGTAGCTGACTATATTGTATGTTTTTGTAGACTTCAAGGGGTCCTGACCAGAACACTACCCGATCCGTCAATAGGAAGAGTGCTATTAACTTGTGTTTAAGCAACAAGATCACTTGCACACAATTCTCCTACAAGCAGTAAAATTCTTGTCACGAAGGGACCAACAGCAAGAATTCGGGCCACGGGTGCAGATCACCTCTCTGGCACCATTTTTTTCCTTGTCGGGCAAACTGACTGCTCACTGTTATTTTCATAGCTGATGGCTTGGCGTAAGACATTAAAAGCTTTTTAAAACCCCTACAGCATGCTCGGTAATCGGGTTTCATCCGCGTCCTTTAATTTATTCATTTGTATCCACAAAACACGTGGCGCAGGCAGGTAGACACTGTCAACAAGGTTACAAATTTCTGTACCTGATACTTAAGTCGTAGTGTCGGTGTAACACACCTGTCACCAAGGTAAGACATACCTGACACTCAGGTGCTAATGTCTGATAACACACGACCTGTCGTCCACTTCAAGCATGCACCTGCCCACGTTTTACAAGACAAAAACCTTGCCCGCCCATGGGTTGGGTAATTCCGATCACATGCCCTCAGTTTCTCTCAAGGAAACACTTTCAGATACACTTTCAAACCCGGCCAGCGAAATTTTCATTTCTAAAGTGCACGGACGACCTATCTCCGTGGCTGTTCATTTTCACAGCTCCAATTTCCCTGAGTAACGAACATGAACTGGTGCAGCTGAAGCCCTCGCTAAGCTTGCAGCTGTGGTTCTCAAATCAGTTTCTCACCGTTTTCTCTGACACCATCCTCTACAACAGGCCAAACAGCTGCCTAAGCAATGCACTTTTCACTCAGTTTGCTAGAACAACGTACTTTCCACCCAACACAGCGGATGTGACAAAATGGCAGGGAAAGTGGAGAGCAGTCGAAATAGGATTTGGGGACAAGCTGATAGAAACACTTCTCGTTTGAAGATAACCCATATCGCACCTCGCTGTCTGGCCGAAGAAATGGGCCATCTCTCACGCATGCTTTCTCCATTTCATCTGGTTTATTGAGGAAAGATGTGGTTATCTGAGAAAGGTCACGATCGAGATATTTAGCAAATTCTTGTTCTGTCACTGTGGTTTGGAATCAGGGTTTTTAAAGTATAATATACCACATACGTCGTAAATGTCAGAAATAAATACATGTTTATATATGTATTGCTGCTTATTGTCAGCCATCTTTATCTTTCTTCTGCCTTCTCCCGCTGTCCGAGAAAAATACCCCCCATTCATCTTACTATCAAGATTGCATCACAATTACAAAGTTCAACACCGAAGTCCGAAATTTCTCTAGAGCTGTACCATTTTCCCTAGGCAATGTTTTTTCTTGCCCTTAAAATGATTGCTAGTCAAGTCGCTCGCGTGTGAGGGGTCTCTAAGACAACGCTTCTCATGCTACAGTCAGTGTTGTCCTGCAAAGGTTACTTCGCAAGTTACTTGCGTGTGTGGGGTCTAAGCTGACGCCAGGTTATTCTGCCAAAAGCATTATATCCCTCGCTTCTTGAACAGCCTGAAATTGCCTCCAGTCACGCCATCCGCTTCATGCACGCAAACAGGGCTAAAGTAGATCCAGTACTCTATAATCAACAGTATTCCTCTTCAACATATAGGAGAAAGTTATCATCGATGTTCGTTGTTTTGAAGCAAATGTATGTCTGGATGTACAGTCGAGACTTTTCGAAATGGAGAGCTCAAAACGAAAGGCATGAGGACTATTACAAACCGAATCCACACTAACACTGACTGCACATCTGTCGAAGAGAGAGAGAGAGAGAAAAGAAAATTCTGCGCGAATAGCAGCGCTGCTGTTCCTCCCTCAGTAGGTTTGCATTCGTACAGATTTTTCTATAGAGTAAAGAAAGGACAGGGTACAGGGTTTCGAGGAGGGGGGAGGGAGAAGAAGGGCTGCGTGGCAGGGAGGGAGAAATAACAAGCAGGAACAAGCGTACCTTCCAGTTTCTCGTGTCATCCGTATCGTCGCTCCGTCTAGCCAGCCCATCGAGCAGTTTGTATAGATTTTAAGCACGTGAATATTTTATGCGCGAGCACCCCTTTTAACCGCGTGTTTGTGTAGGATAACACATCACTGCAGCGGAACCTTCACGATCCTTGGCACAAAAGATGGCTGAACACAGACAAAAGATGACAGGAGACAATGGTGCATAGGATGACGAAAGCACAAAGCCCTATTGCACCTGAGAGAGCGATAAATACAAATCTAGCATTTCCCGAAATGTCACCTTCACTTCTCTCAACACAGGAATGACTCCAGCGCATCAATACGAAAAGGCATGTTTAATAATCCAAAGAAACCTGATTTCTCTTCCTTTGTCTTTCCAGTTCTCCCCCTTCATGCACCATCAACTTAAAACAACACGTTTTCCATACCCAATCGCTTTTATATGCTGTCTTGTTTATTATCTTACTTAAACTAACACGTTTTATCCATCGCTTCTACAAGCTGTCTTGTTTATTACCTTACTTAAACTAACACGTTTTATCCATCGCTTCTACAAGCTGTCTTGTTTATTACCTTACTTAAAATAACGCGTTTTATCCATCGCTTCTACATGCTGTCTTGTTTATTATCTTACTTAAAATAACGCGTTTTATCCATCGCTTCTACATGCTGTCTTGTTTATTATCTTACTTAACACGTTTTACCCATCGCTTCTTCAAGCTGTCTTGTTTATTACCTTACTTAAAATAACACGTTTTCGATACCTTATCGTTTTACCTGCTGTCTTGTTTATTATCTTACTTTAAATAACACGTTTTCAATACCTTATCGCCTCTACATGCTGTCTTGTTTATTATCTTACTTAAAATAACACGTTTACCGATCGTTTCCACGTGCTGTTTTGTTACTTGCCATACCTAAAATACGTTCTCAGTACCTCATCGCTCCTACATGCTTGTTTATTAACATGCTCAGAGGAATACAACCAGTCAACAGCTGTTATGTTCCTTTCACCAAAGCAATCTTGGGAAGCTTAGAAAAGACCTCAATATCTTCATAAATCAGCTCTGATTGTGTGTAAATAATATATTTCATACGCATCACAAGAAAATAAAACTATAGTTCAGGCGATTCAAGTCTAGTACAGGCTACCGTCGATGAAGACTATATATGATAGAACGGAGCTTTTCAGATCGCCTGTAGATCAAGATCCGCAATCAGTGCAGACCCTGCAGTCAAGAATTAGACAAGCCCTTGATATATCACGACGGGAACGTTTATTCGAGACGAGAGGAATCGACACCGAGAAAACGTCTACTGATATCTGAGTTCGGGCAAATAAAGAATTATCTTACGAAATTCGGATGTATTCACGAAGTCTTTCATCTGTTTTCAGAGTCGTGTCATTCTGTGTGACACAGTGTGTCGCTATTCGTCACAAATGGCCAGCGCGTCTTCAGGAGTCACAAAAAGGCAGAAAAACAAGGTAATGGGCACAGAGTGGCAGAGACAATGAAGAAGGTCTGTTTAAAAGAGCGCTTCTCTACATCCGAAATTGTGTGTTTGTAGGAAAGGACTGTGGACCACATCCTCTGCTTCCAGTTGACTTGCTGTCTGCCTAACAACAATTATCTTTGAAGCTGGGTCGAACTGCTCCTGTTGACCCTGCTGAAACCTGTTGAAGCTAGACGGGCGGCGCAAATTGAGCGTTAGGCAGACCCCAGTTCGTGGCCAGTGGACAAGGCGACCCCTGGACGTGCTGAGCATACCAGACCACCTCCGTCAACAGCGCACGCAGCGGCCAAGCCGAACGAATGAAGGGGAACAACTGCGAGCTAAATGCTGGCTGTGTCGCTTGCAGGTCGAACACTTTAGTCATGGAGCATCGAGTCCAATAGAGGGGCTGCTCACACGGGCAGTTTTCTAACGTCTTTCCTGCCCGATTTCACTCTTTTCCGCACTGGGGTTTTCTTTTCTTTTTTTCTGGCGCTGGGAGGACCGTTAAAAACAGCTGGCCACCGGAAGATCTTTCTCGTGCACATTTTCAGCTTTCAGCCCCGGTGCACCTGCCCCACAGCTCGCTTGAACAACAAGGCATCATTAAGGTTAGGCAAGAGGACGTGAATGCCGTGCAGCAAGACACGCAAGCAGCCCGGGAGGTCTTAAAGGTGATAAAAAGACAGAAAACACAGGAACAGGAAAACCATGGAAATGAGATCACGTGATGCCGGAAAGATATGTTCCGTTCATATGCAGCTACATCTCGATCCTGGCTGACTGCAGACTTTCATGATCACATGCACACAGCTTCATTCGCTATGTCCCTAATGTTTCATGGCTGACTGCAGACTTTCACATGAACCCAGCGTCATTCCCTGTGCACCAATCTTCCTTGTCTGACTGCACACTTTCACTTGCACACAGGTTCAGTCCGTTTTCCCTGATGCTCATCGGTTGACTGTATACCCTGCAAACTGCCATCATGATAGCGTTTCACCCACCCGGCCCTTGACCCCCGACGAAGGTCTGTGGCTGAACAACACACTCCCTAGTGCAAACGCGGCCTTTTTTCTGACTGCAGTAGAACGTCAAGCAGAATATTCGTCTGCTATCTATCGGTAGAAGACATGTCTATAGAGTCCACGGTCAGTTTGCAGGAACAGAACAGATCTCCCGTCCACACCTAGACACACTGGGCGAACAACCCTAAGAACTGTTGTTATGAACTGAATGGCACATACGATCGGTCGTGCCACAAAGCCCAGGAGTAGGATGGGGGGGGGTCGTTCCACATCCCCCTCAAAGCTCCCTGTTCATGCCCCTTACCATTGCGTAGATGGCGGCACAAATCAATTAACTTTATTGGTGACGGATGAAAAACTAAATCTAAACTAAACCATGCAACGGGCGAACCCAATGATGCATACAAATGGATTTATGAACTTAAGTCCGTCTCATGACTGTAACGTTTTGTGGGGTGTGCTAGAATTCTAGGGAAGAAAACACGAGAAACATACGCCTAGTGCAGACCCTCACCTTTTCAACCAAAAGGTACACGACCAGATAACTTTACACATTTATTGAACTATGAACATTAAGAATGAAAGTAGAGGAAAGAATGGTGCAATTGAACAAATATGTAACAGTGCGTGTGTGTGTGTGTGTGTGCGTGATAGCAACAGTTTGAGACACGAAACAATTGTCTGAACACTGAGTAACACAACTAGCATACAATTAAATTCATATGAGTCAATGTGCTATCGTAACAGGCTACTTGCGGAAAATGTGTTATCCAAAACCCGGAACAGAACAGTTAATCCATAAAAAGGAGAATGTTCACATCAGGAAATGATCCGCAGAGGTAGTTCGAACACGGTATGATAGTTGACACGCTGACGCAGTTCGTAGTGAGAAGCAAATGTTCCGACTGACGAG
>SMGT01003783.1:402004-417207 GCA_004794575.1 Lanistes nyassanus | reverse complement strand
AATGAAAGGAAGCTTACTATCAATTCAATGAATGAAAGGAAGTGAGACGATCTTAAAAAAGAATACAACGAACAATACAGCGCTGAAGAAAACCATCCGTAACGTGACAATGACTCTTAACTAATGTTTCTCTCACACTGCTCACACCTAGTCGGCTGCTACCAGAGTAAAGAAACGGGCCAGGGATTAGATGCAGGGCAGCACTTTAATGGCCACAACAATTATGCAAGAAAACACCGCTGCACGTAAATTACACAGATGTGGGATTGAACCCTTAAATGAACGATCAATTTAGTTTCTGTTCGCTTCTCAACACTTGTTCACTTATTAATACTTGTTCACTTCTCAATACCTGTGTAACACCGAAAAGCATTTGCTATTAAGCATCGCTCACATCAGCCTCACACGCACGCATGCACACATACGAATACGAGCGCGCGCACACACAATTTCTCTACTTCCATCTGTCTCTGGGATCAGCTAAAACTTCGCTCACTTGTGAATTCGAATGACACTTGCCCTCTGCACATTACTCCGCAATGTAAAAACAACCACCCACACCCATAACTGTCTTTTTGACTACTTTTTGACTTTGCTCTCTCAGGGCAGCTTATAATTAGCAGTGATGTGCTTCAAGAAGAGTTGACTGATGGCGAGACAAACGACGCCCACTCCCATTCATTGACACCTCCGACCTGTTGAGGTGAAATGGCACCCCTACCCACCCCAGTGGTGCTCCGTCCTGACAAGGGGATGACAACGAGGTGACATGACAACGAGGTGAAATGACGGCGAGGTGAAATTACCCACAAGGCGTCATCAGCACTGTTTGTAATGCTCAAAAGGCGGGCAGCAGACAAAAGAATTGACTGAGCAAAATAGATAGAGGTTCTCGACAAGACGACAGAAAAAATTAACCTGATGCAACACAGTAAGTTTTACAACATGCGACATCAGTTTACCGAATCTGTATATGATGGATGGATGGATTTTGGTGGGTGGTGGAGGAGAGTATGACAGCAGAAGCATTTCGAACGCAGTTTTCCAGCTTTGAAGTAAACTATACACTATAAAGCCCATTTAGTGTGGTTTTCATAAAAGGCATAGCAATTCCAAATAAACATTTCTACCAGAAAAAAATCTCAGGGATCTTCATACAAATATTGAAGCAACAACAACAACAATAAACGATTCCTTTGCCTGTCGCACAGCAAAATATGATTTTTAAAAAGTTACTGGTCATCCCAAAACTCTACAGCAGTTACAAACCAGTCGGAGAAGTGAAAGGATACATTTCTTCTGGGCAGCATTTGATTTATGAGCAGCCTGCCTCAGAAACCCTGTGTGGACACGAAAGCCCGTCGATTAAAAAACCACGCTATCCTAGGAATCACTTTCAGAATCGCAAGTTCACATGCCGCCATTTTGTGACCGATAAAAACACACCCATACAGTGGTGGCGGATAATTCTGGTGGAGGGAACAAGTTCTCATGCATCGACAAGTAGTAATCCGTAATGGAACTGAGGGGAAGGGGGTCTGACATCGGTATGATATCACTTGCCTGGATCTTTGAAAATCGTTGAAGGATGGTTTTTATCCCACCACTTTAGTGGACTCGCCGCTTTGTTGAAGTTTTGGGCTGTTGAGTAGACAAATACTTTCTTAAGATGCTTCAAAGCTCAAGAGATTCATCCGTGAGGGGAAAGGATTGTGGGGTTTGCTTTTTTTGGGGGGAGGGGGGAAAGAAAATGATAAAAGTCAATGTACACCTGAGCTGCAGCAAGGACTGGTCGAATGTAACTTGGCCGTTTCTAACTGTCGACACAAAGCCATACTATAAGGTCCACCTCTCTCGCTCGCTCGCTCGCTCTCTGCTTGGCGGTGTGGGGGGTGGAATGGCCCCCTTGGATCTCCCTTATACAGCCCCTGTTTAATTGTGGAATGTTTGATAACCAAAACATAAATGTACAAGTACTTCTGTGGTCGAAGTAGAAAGATGTATCGTGAGACATGGAGATCTCTGACATCCGGGTAATCAGTTCCGGAGACGAAGCAAAGGAAATAACTAGTAACTTTTTTCTATCCGGAAGAAAGCAGCCTGACATAAAATGCTAAATTATGTGATGCGAGAGGGGCAGATCAGATTTCTGTGAGCGATGTGGTCTGAAAATGGGCATTTGTGATAAAAGAATTGAAGAGAATGCAAGCACTAGACTAGCAAGAAAGTCTATAATAATTTTTTTTTCAACTTAAAAGATTATCAGTAACGCCTCTATCGGCTGATTCTAGACCTGATTCTTTCACACTACAATTCAGTACAACACAGAAAGTTTCTTTATGCTGCTTAAAAGAATTAAAAGACTAGTTGCACTTTGGCAGGCAGGTCCCGAACTTGTGTAATTTTCAAAACACGCCGGTCCCCGTACATTTGGATGTACCTTGTTTCATGCTACAACAGTGACATCAGCGCGAGTGGAAATCAGTGCTGAGGCGTTCGTGTACATCCCAGGAGGCAGCCAAACAGTCGCATCCAAGACACCAGACAACGTGTGACTTCATTTGTGTTTTGGCGTCAAGTGGTGCGTGCAGATTTCAGTGGTCTTTCAATTCTTTTGAGCAGTATAGATTTTAAACACTTTCTCCGCAGGACCTGTACGCGGTAACAAGCGATCTGAATGAACGGACTCCTACCATGTTTGTTGTTGTGTTTGTGTGCTCCGGGCAATTCTGTTATGCCGTTTTGGATGATATGAAGGACACGAGGCTATGCGAGAGAAGAATCAATGACATGACGCTGGTAAACAGAAGAGAGAGAGAGAGGAAAATCCCGGCAATCGTTACAATTCTACATTCATCATTCGATGGAGATGTCAACGAGCGGGGAAGCGTTTCTAAAGGCGCTGTTTATGGCATAGAACTCGTGAGAGTGAATTGAACTGAGCAAGAAAGTAGAGAAGGGGAATAAATTCTCTTAACTGCCACTGCCGCAAGCATTGTGAAGTGTGCTGCATGCGGCTGGTGAGCATTTTAACGTGTGTTGCATGCGGCTGGTGAGCATTTTAACGTGTGTTGCATGCGCCTGGTGCAAGCATTTTAACGTGTGTTGCACGTGAAGCTTCTTGAGAGTCTCTGCGTGATGACACAGTTACGCAATTAAAGGTCACATTCGCCTTTCCGTGACCTTTTCCCTGTAGATCAAAAAGAAAGCAGTCGATTTTTCACATGAAGAGCCAAGTGAATACCTGGATCGACAATGGAAACAGGTACTTCGTAACTTCTGCTCAGAACAGCGTACAAACTGACACTGGTAAAGCGGGCTTTTCCCAGCGAACTCACACCGGGTATGATTATCATTCTACTAATCGCCACTAATGTTCGAACTCGAGTATTCGGTATTTAGTGCAGGGGAAAGGGGCAAGTATACGCGCGTGCGTTTTCATGTCTATTTAGTACACTGGCAAGGGAGGATGAAGAGGAAGAAATTAGTCTTTTTTCTCCAAATACCAGTGTCTAAGGTGTCAGGAGTGAGGAGGGCGGTCCAAAGCCTGATAGTGTCAAATAGATTCACATCCGCACTGCTGCACTCCCGCTCTCGCCATACCTCCATGTAGGTTTACCACTTACGGCTTGCAGTCGCTCGCCGCACAGCTCCCACAAGTAACAAAAGAAAAACACTCACTGTTACCAATCCACAAACTATCCCAGAGTCTTTGGCTACATGGAGCCGTTAACAAATTCCAGCTGAAAACGTCGAAATCTAAATAAACATTATTCTTTACCTCCTATAGGCTGTGGGTTCTGCTCGCGGGCTCCGATAGTCATTTCGTCCGTCCCTATCTCCTGCCTCCACCACTTACTCGTTCGATCATAATGGTGAACTCAGGGCTGGCCGTCCTCGGCTACCCGGTGAGTTCAACTCACTTTACATGCTTTCTATACAGTCCCTTACAAAGGATGACACATACGTTTCCGTCATATTTAAAGGCGATGTACAGATTTTCCTATTTCATGTGTAGTTTGCATATTGATAAAGACTTTGTTTCGGGACCTTTTTCAGGTCCTAGGGGACTAGAGGTTAATGAGACCCCACTTACCCGAGGGCCAGCATCATGAGGACGGTACCCATCTCATCTACCTCGTTGCCTTACCTTCCCTTACCCATGGATAAGGTGCCCATTCCCCGCGGGGCGAACTGGGAAATGTGGTGCGGCGCGTGGGGATCGAACCAGCACCTTCGGATTCGGAGGCCTGCGCTCTAGCCACTCAGCCATCCGCTTTCGTACTGTGTGGCGATAGACGCCAGTTAATCTCGAGGCTTTCAATCAATACGTCACTCTGTCTCATAGCATGGGACTAAAAATGGCGTGTAAACAAAAATGATAAACTCAGAAGACACCTTGACACCATTTTATTATCTAAACCCCACCGATCACACCCGCCTGGTATCGTCTCCACTGTCTTCTAAAACGGTCTTGAGATCGCCCTCGTGTCGCTCCAAATTGTCGAAATCCAAGATCTCTTCCCCTGTACACCTTTTCTCCCTGCACTCACGGAGAGGACTGAAGAACAAGCACTTAGCAAGAAGCAATAACATCTTCAGGATCGTACTTATATAAAAGAATTTCGATCCTGAAGACTGTTGCAAGCACTGCAGGCAACAAACGTTAGGCAGGTAATCAGGTGTTGACGACCGTTGCTCCAGATATATTTAAGTCAAAATGAGAAAACATTTAAAGTTTCTTTTAAAATCGAAAGAAAATACAAACGACGAGTATCTTCAAAACAATTGAAGAAAAGACATTCTAATACTTTCTCTCTCTCTCTCTCTCTCTCAAATCAGAAAAATAGGATATTGTAAAAGAATGAACGCAGATGCACAAGAAATTAGAAATACAACAAAGAAAATGTTCTAATCATAAAAATGTGAGTCGCTTTACTATTTAAGTCACAAAAGGACATACGAACCGATCTAATTCTAATGAGAAACTAAACATTGAAATCTTGGTAATCTATTTATCAGGGCTTTTTGAAATTAGCGAGAAACATACCAATTAATTTAAAACGCACGAAGCGGATTATCAGACAGGAAGCAGTACATAGACAGGAAGCAGCACATCAAGCACAAACCAGTATATTAGACACGAAGAAGCACATCAGACAGGAAGCAGCACATCAAACACCAAGCAGTATATCAAACACAAACCAGTGCATTAGTCATTAGACAGGAAGCAGCACATCACACAGGAAGCAGCACATCAAGCACCGAGCAGTACATCAAACACAAGCCAGTACATTAGCACGAAGCAGCACAGTGGACATAGGTTTTAGATGTGACAGGGCTCTGGGATAAGCAAGTTCAGTCTGAAAGACACGACCTAGATGACTGTCAAAGTTTTTAACGAGACTGCAGAAGGACGGGAAGGAAGCAATACAGTAATGGAAATTTTCGCTGCCTCTAGCGGTCACCAAGAAAATAAGCAAAATAAAGAGATGTGGAATGGAAAATAGAAAAGCTGGACTGAATAAAAACAAAAAAATATGCCTTTAATCGAATCATTCCCAGTTGCCTGTTTTACCCAGTACATCGCCGTCCACAGAGACACTCAGGGATGGGACGTTTGCAGCAGACATAAATGTCAGGTCGTTGTACTGGCAATGTTAACAAATCAGCAACTAAAAGACAAAAACACAGCCATACTGTCGTGATAACGAGGCCACAAAGACGACCGCTTGCAGGACATCTTTGTTTCCTGGAACTTGATGGACGAGGGACACAAAGATACTCAGTGAAAAGGACAGAGGCTGCATCCGCCTTCAAAGTCTTATAAAGGAACGAAATAAAAATTAGAAATAAAATACACAGTTGACAGTTCCGTGTGGAATAGTGATGGCATGAACACATTGGCTCTGTGTGTGTACGCTTCAGTTGATGCGGTTTTGGTTGAAAGCCTGCATATCTGAACAATGATCACACTAGAAGTGAAATGAATTATTCAGGAGAGCAAGAAGTAAATGAAATGTGTGCGCAAAAATTGGATGAGCACATTTAATAACCAAACAAGCAAAAAAAAACGAAAAAACAACCATAGACTCGCTGCAGCCATTCTTATCGTCCTCATCCCCCTCTGGAGAAAATTGCAAGTTTGCTTTCAGAAAAACGTTAAGCCACGAGGTTTAATCCCTACATTCAGCAAGGTGTACCGTTTTTTATTCGGAGCTGTATATTCAATCTGTCCTGCCATGCTGCAGAGTGACATCATTTGTAATCCACCCCTCCCGCCCCCCTCAACCGCAGTCGATCGGACTGCTGGAAGCTGGGGCTTACACGACTCGCCGCTGAAGCGCTTACCCGGGTTAGTTCGATCAGCTCAGTCCCTCCCTCACGCTTGGCTCCTCCACTCACGTTTGGCTCCTCCACTCACGTATATAGTGACTCCATTTTTTTTTTTTTCATTTCTGGCTTTTCTAGCTATGCCGTAAGTGATTAACGTAGTACAGAATCGCAAGCAAATAGCTTAGACCTGATGGCCACGCGTTTTGTAACACCTTGTGAAAACCTGTGAGCAAGAGGCTTTATAATACCTGGTGAAGACCTGAGAACACTGTGCTTAATAGGTAGCTCACAACTCCACACTGCATCCGGGATGGCAGTGTTTCTTTGATCCTGCGATGAATGTTTTTAATACCACGATCGATTTCTCATCATTGATGTCGAGCAGTGCAGCAGCATTCCCCCTCCCCCACCTCTGCCCTGCCAGCCGTGCAGTGAGGCAGCTTAGTGCCCCGAGACAAAAAGGCAAAACAGACTTTACCCTCACGAACAACTCCTCTCGATAAAAGTGACGTCGGCTGTGAACAATAGCTTTTTGAGAAACCTTCCTGATCTATAAATCTATTTGTCTTGAACAGTGTGTACGAGTGGAGCTATTCATGTGTCATTGTATTTGGCTGTGAGTCAGCGAAGATGTCATGTCGTGATGGCAAGAATGAAGATACAACATCCGGTAGCACTGCGCAGTCGGTTAATTTAATTTGTTTTTGGATTTTTTTTTTTGGGGGGGGGGGTACGCTGAACCAGATTATTGCCATATCAGGGCTGGGATATGATGCAATGGGGCCTTATTACCTACCTATGCACTGAAGGATTCGTCAGACTGACGGCTGCACTAAGATGGCCGGTGGGGAGAGACGGTTTAACGCTCGGGCGATGGCGTAATATAGTTTTCACAAAAATTCAGCTCCAGGGTACAATCTTTGACCATTGCTGGACTCGAACCCGCAACCAGGACATGCATGATCTTGACAAATCACAGATGACATCTCACAGTAACCATGAACCTACAGCGTTTCAAGCATACCCTGGCATCGTCCGTAATAATTAACACGTGACCAAGAACAGCATACATCACGAATACATCAGCATACATCACAGACATATTATCGAAAGTCGTGCTTTGTATCCATGGAATAAATAAATATGATGCCAAATGCTGTTAACAGAATCCATAATTTAAAAACAATTACACGCGATTAACATTCATGTGATGGTGGTATCCAAAGAATGAAGGAAAACGTAAATTAAGTCCCAAGACTGCCTTGGTTCTCCCAACACGGCCCTGGCCTGCAGTAGTTCCCTACTGAGGCAGTGATGGCAGTTGCAGAGAGTCGTGAGGAAAATTTCAGTAATTACCACGTCTTCCGGATGGCCGCATGTTCATCTGCACAAAGCGGCAGTGAAGCAGACACAAGAAATGGAGGAAATTGTTGCCAGAGGTTTTCCTTCTGTCGAGCGATGCCACTTTTTTCGAAATTCAAGATGTCTGGGGTCCAACAGATGGACGGAAATACATTTCCATTTCGATGACAGCTCCAGATCTTTCTCCATGTTCGTCTAGCACACAAACTCGGGAACTGACATGTTCGACAAGACACGAAGAACCAGGGCTGGCTTGCATAAGCGTTCTTATCTCCTGTTCATAAGTAAAGGTGGACTTAAAATACACAGGGTGAATGGGCCTTACGACCACCCTTATGGCCAGAAGAACAGCTATGAACGCACATGCAGGCCAGGCCTGATCTTTAGGATACAGCACAGGATGTATACGCGATTTTCTTTTACGGATAAAGCAAAAATTATCATATATGCTGAAGACTGCAAAGGGATTTTTTAAAATCTTGTCGGCAAAGGTGCAAGTCAAAACATCGATGAATAAGACCAAAACACCTGTGGATCGTGATTAAAAATTATTTACAAGAAAAAATAAGTACATAACTGAAAATTACTCCAATAAACGGTCACGTTTTATCTGATATTATTTCAGAGGCTGGTTTGATGAAACTGTATATCACTGAGTGACAGGGTCGTGAGAGCCGGGAAGTCAAAAAGGCAGCTTGTTACAAGCTGATCAAATCGACTGAGCTCGCGCAAGGCAGCATACAAGGCTAAGGCCAAGCTGTACAAGACAGACTGGATAAGGCGGAGATCACCTGACAGTGTCCCGAGGACTGGTGGGGTCAAACTGACAGGATATGAGCGACTGACAAGGTCAGGCAGACAGCTTATTGCAGATCGAAACTGCATTTTCACGCTGGCAGTGCTCAAGATGGATTCATTTTATGCGCCTCCGACGCGCCATATTGGCTATAATCGGTTCTGCGAGAACGGCGAGTGAGTTGTCAGGGAGACACTGGCTTCTTGAGCAAATCGAGACTGGCTCAGGTCGTGACATAACCCAATCTCTTTACGCCTTCGCCCAATCACGTCTGCCTGACTTCACTCTCGGTACAGCTCATCTCCCCTCTCTGTATTAGTTCAGCGATGCTGACTAGGTTATATTTATATATACCCTCATATTCCTGAACATAGCCGGCTTGTTTTATTCAGTCAGCATTATGAATGCATTACACAAAACACGTATTATTTACCCGACAGTTTTCTTTGTACGGTATCCGTCGGTATGCAGCTGCTGTCATTTTATGTCATATTATGTCATTTTATGTCATTTTATGTCATTTTATGCCCGTTTTCGGAGACCAAATACCCCAGTCACTCGTATACATCATAAATATATGCTTCTGTAAATGTTTATAAACGTAAATGTAGAACTTGTAGAAGAATCTCAATACATTCCCATAGTTGCTCGCTTCTGACTAAATCGAAGATTGGTCTTCAAAACGATGTCGTGAAGAGTTCTTCCATCTTACATAGACGATCCTAATTATAAGGAGTCAGAAGGCGGGGGCGAAAAAGATGGCAGGCGGGGTGTTCGTGTGTGCCCAAACTATTTTGTTTGTAGGTTTAGAAACAGTCCTTCGCAATGCCCGAGAAGTTGATTGGCTGTTGGTTAACGTCCCGTCGCAAACTAGGCGCCTATCAGGATGGTGTCGAACCACAGACTATACCGACACCGAGCCACTCAGCCAGGCGTCTGGCAGTGCAGAAGATAGATTGCCAATTTATAAGACCCTTTGTAAGTGCGATTCACCTGGCAATGAGTGGTGTTGAACTGGTAGTGACTGTAATGCATTCATTATGGCAACTACGGTCTCTGTACTACTGACAACTGAAGTGAGTACTAGTGACTTGTACCAAGTACTGTTCTCCAAGAAGTAATTGCTGTTCACTGTGAAGTAAGTGGTGCTCACTCTTCTAATTAGTGGTGTTCGGCCCTGTAAAGAGCGACTGAGAGCGCCGGGGGAAATTCTGTTCTCTACCCTACATCGAGTGCTGTTCGTCCAGGCTCGATTGCTCTGCAGTATCATAGTAAGTACTGGTCACCTTTCACTGACAGGTGTTTGAAAGGAAATCATACGCTGTCAGGTAACTAGTACTGACAACGGGGTGACATGCAGTCGCTTTAGGGTGATTGGGACAACGCGATCACCACTCACCTTGTCGCCACACTCACTGTTATCCATGTGGATATTGTTCACGCCGTAGTAGGCTTTAATAAATAGGAACACGTGACTGACGCTTGGAAAATAAACGTAAGTTAACAAAAAGGTGCTCAGCCAAGCTACATTAAATGGCACAGACAATCAAGCAGCAGCTTCGGGGCATTACCCCTTCGTCAGCACAACACAAACAGAAAGACAGAGACACGAACATTTAGCTTCTTTTGATGTGAACTTTAACCCTGCACGACCCCATTCAGCTACTGCCTTTGCCACTTCTGGTCTCTGTGTTTTTGTTGTCCTGACACAGTACACTTTGTTCACTTTGGAATGAGTGCTGCTTTAAAATGTAGCAATTTTAATACACCAAAATTGTTTCTCATTCTTTTCGTGAAAACTGTTTGACCTTTTATAAGTCCCATTTACCTGGCAGTGAATGCTGTTCATCTGGAAGTGAGTGTGTGCCGTATCATAGCCCCTCCACACTCCCCGAGAATGAGTGATGTTCACCTCTAGTGACCACCAGGGTCGTGAGCGCTGATCGCCTCGTTGAAGAACTGTTCGCTTCAAATTGAATAATGTTCGCCGGGAACGAGCGGTGCTCACTGCTGTAGTGAATGATGCTCTGATTCACACGAGATAAATGATAGAACCTGTCGAACAGTGGTTACTACCAGGTGAACTGTATTAACGATCAGGGGCAGGCTTAGAGAATGGCATACCTCTTTCAAATAGCTTATAGCAGATAAGAAAGTTGCATTATTTCTGTTACACCCATTTGATTAATTATAAAATTAATAAGTTTTGATCAGTTCTCGACTGCAGCCACAATAATCACAATGTTTACACCCAGCGTATGGTAGATCTGGATGGCAGGCTTGTCGACTTTACTGGAAAGGGAACAAGCTTCCGTTCCATTTGCGAGGTCACGTGACCAGTACAACGTTCGGCTGATCGCACAGCGTCTCTGGAACTGGTCAGTCTCATTTCCTGCACTCAGCGTCAATCATGGGTTTCCCTTACAGGCAGCATCAATCACGAGTTTTCCTTACGGGTAGCGTTGTGTGTCTGTGGCTGAGGACAACTCTCAAGTCTTCCATTTCGCATCAGTCTCCAAACTGCTGGGCCTACACTCTAGCTCTTTCATCTCCTTCGCCTGGCATGGGGTCCCCTTTGTTTTGTTCTCTTGAATGAAATGCCTTCGGCGGAAATACATGATAAATCTTGAATGAGAAAAGACATTTTTCCGACATTTCGTGAAAAAAATTATTCGTGTAAAATAAAATGTATTGTAGGGTTTTTTAATGCTGCGAACGGCAGACATTATCGGGATATGCAAAGTTATGGACCGATCGAGTTGGCGTCAGAATGACAGATCGGAAAAATTTTTCTCTCTCTCTCAGATCTTTTTTGTTCTAAATTTTTTTCCCACTTCATTCCTCTCCTCATGTCGAGTTTGCTAATCTTGTGTCCCACTGCATATTATTGTATTGTAAAGAGTTTTGAGAAATATTTCCTTACCTCTATCTCGTTACATCGATCAAAACTGAGTGTACCCCCCGCATGAAAACATGAGGGGATTAGTCAACACATCGATCAGATTAGCATATCTTTCTGAAGCGCAGTTCATCTTCGCAAATAAATTATGGACAGAGAGGACATCTTACAGAATGTGGTCTGTAGGACAGGACAGTGTCACTTATAACCTTCAGTCGTCACGTTACCAGATCCTATCGACAGTCTAGCGACAAGACTGTGGACTGAGAGCGTTGAAATCTTTCGTCTTAGTCTATAGAACCTCGTAATGGGGCTAAGAATAGAATACTTCGAGATCTTTGTGTTCGTATGTAATTTTTCACGCTGGTTTCTGATATTTTGTGAAATTTGAGCAATGATTGTGGCGAGATGCTCATAGATACATTGGGTTCAAGCACGTGGTTGTTTGTGATGAACGCCGCGGAAGTGCTGCTGTCATGTGCTCCAACTGAAATTGCACAGTTCATGGAGTCATAAATAAGCTGCAGACAATTTGGTCTGCATATGTTCTGCCTGCTGACTTCAAAGCGTGCGGAAAGTTCGTTAAAAAATTAAATAAACGAATTAGTTCCACCTCAGTTATCTTTGGTCAATCTGTTCACGGATCAGACATAATAGCGAACAATAGTGGGCGGATAGAAACAGCTCGGAAAAAGCTAGGGACTGGGAGGAAAATCATTTCAATGTTTACAAGTCATCCGAAAAAGTATCAGAAAAATTCTCGAACAGTTAAAATAACAAATCTGTTTCGAATACTGCATATCTGAAGTTCCCGTGTGAGTATGTCCCTGTTGAACTTTCTCTCCTCTAAACGTCATTGTGTGACAGTCATACTGTTCGTGCCACTGTACCACTGACTTCAGAACATCATAATCTTCATGCCACTGTACCACTGACTTCAGAACATCATAATCTTCATGCCACTGTACCACTGACTTCAGAACATCATAATCTTCATGCAACTGTACCACTGACTTCAGAACATCATAATCTTCATGCCACTGTACCACTGACTTCAGACAGTCATAATCTTCATGCCACTGTACCACTGACTTCAGAACATCATAATCTTCATGCCACTGTACCACTGACTTAAGAACATCATAATCTTCATGCAACTGTACCACTGACTTCAGAACATCATAATCTTCATGCCACTGTACCACTGACTGCAGACAATCATAATCTTCATGCCACTGTACCACTGACTTCAGACAATCATAATCTTCATGCCACTGTACCACTGACTGCAGACAATCATAATCTTCGTGCCACTGTCCCAGTGACTTCAGACAATCATAATCTTCATGCCACTGTCCCAGTGACTTCAGACAATCATAATCTTCATACCACTGTCCCAGTGACTTCAGACAGCAAAACATTTAGGTGAGTTCGGACACAAGCGGATCAACTCCTGCGTCAAATATCCTGTGGCGAGTGGCTCTCTTCAGGTTGTGGTGGCGTCGCACAGACGAGGGCTACACACAAAAGAACATAATGCGCGGCTGATGCAAGTCACTGTAGTCTACGTTGAAGTGGGCTTTCAAGGGAGAGAACCGGTCGCTTTATTTCCTGCCCTCCTGTCATGGCTGACAAAACGGGTCTGCAGAGGGTGTTTGTCGTCTGCCAGTGGCTTGAAAGAACACCAGAGGTACAGACTCTGAAGGCGATCATTCGAGAGCTGAAGACGTAGGACACTAAATACACACCAACATTTCAAGCAAACGCAGAAGATTAAACAGGGTGCGTTAACTGCTGGAAGACTAGATAGACGGAGAGATATAGTTCACAAGAATGAGTAGGAACTATATAAATGACATTAACACCGTCAGTATTTTGTTGTGCTTGTCACACTGGTCTGGAAAATTGTCAGACATTTCTGATTAAGCAACAAAAGCTACGACAAGAGCACTAGTGTGCCCGAAAGTGTTACTTACTATATAGACTCTATAATACAGTATAAAAGCGTATCTCTTTACCCTTTATTTCTGGATAATGTATGTGCGCCTGTCTGTGTGTGTGTGTGCAGGTGTGCTTGTGCAAGTGGTTCTTGTATTTCGTCTATTAGCGCTTAGATCAGGGATTGACGCACATCATCATCATTCTCCATCCTCCTCCCTCCCACCCTCCTCCTCCTCCCTCCCTCCTCCATCTTCCTCCATCCTCCTCCATCCTCCTCCCTCCTCATCCATTATTATTATTATTATTATTATTATTATTCAAGTCCCCTTTTTTCTGCTTAAGATAGCATAGAATACTTTGAATGTAAGGTGAACAAATATTGGTTTACACCAAAATACATTTTGGCTATCTTCTGCTATCATCGACCTGACATATCTGCTATCATCGAACTGACGTATCTGTCATCAAACTGACATATCTGCTGTCATCAAACTGACATCAGTTATCATCGAACTGACATATCTGCTATCGTCAAGCTAGTGTCAGTCTGTTGTTTCTTCTATGTGCGTTGGACTCTATGACATAAAGTCACACAAGTGGATGCCAATGCGTTCATGTTTTTTTTTAAGAAGATGATTCACTGGTTTTCTTTTATCCACTCGATACAGTATAGTTGGCTATAATATCTCCAAATAACAGAGCAATGTTGTTGGCTATAATATCTCCAAATAACAGAGCAATGTTGTTGGCTGCTAGCTCTAAATAATAACGCCGATAGCTCCAAGTAACAAAGCAGTATTTCTGGCAGACAGCTCTAATTAATAAAGCACTTTTTCTTTAAGCATTTTCTAAAATTTCTTCTTTTGATTCTGATAAGCACAGTGTTCGATTGGACTATTTCTTGTAATAAACTTTGTCCATTTTTTTACTCTTTTCATTTAAACTTCTTTCGTTACGACATCGCCCACATTAACTTTCCTCATTTCAGATTAGATGCAGACTGAACCAAACGTACCACACCTCAGCGGCCATAGTGTATATTGACGAAATAATGCAAACCCCCAGAGCTGCTATAGGCGTGCTGCCAACAGTAGAAGAAACCCGTTTACCAAGAGTGAGGGAAGAAATGCCGGCATCATAGAGTCCACGGCCACATCGCTGTGGAGTATCGTGTCCTGAAGAGCTCTTGTAGCCTGAGCGCTTCATTTCCAGGCAACCCGCTGAAGTAAATTCTCCTTCCAGCGTGTAAACAGACCGCGGGTGTCCAGAAACCGCGCGGGTGCCGGAGTGTGTCGAAGCCAATCTCTCCAAATGAGCAAAGATGGCGCGGTCACACGTATTAAACGTGAACGCACTTTGCCTCCACTGTCAGGGACAGCAAGCACAGCCAGCTCTCCCCTCACCCAGCGTGCTGTCGTAGCCCAGCGAACAGTTCTGGAAGTTTCGCGCATGTCTGTGTGCGAGAAAGAGGGAAAGAGAGATGGGGAGAGGGTAGAGACAGGAGGAAAACAGACGTGTTGAGCAGGATGGAAAAAGGACGGAAAGAGAGAGAGAGAAAGACAGGACATCGGTTTATTGTCCCACAAGTTGTGACACATACAGATACATACAGAACATTATACATATTCAGGATACAGATACATACAGAACATTATACATATTAAAGATACCGATACATATAGAACATTATACATATTCAGGATACAGATACATACAGAACATTATACCGATGAATACAGAAAATTATACACATTAAAGATGCCGATACATACATAACATTATACATATTAAAGATACCAATACATATAGAAAATTATACATATTAAAGATACAGATACATACAGAACATTATACACATTAAAGATACAG
>SMGT01003783.1:386702-401859 GCA_004794575.1 Lanistes nyassanus | reverse complement strand
GATACATACAGAACATTATACATATTAAAGATACAGATACATACAGAACATTATACATATTAAAGATACAGAAACATAGAGAACATTATACATATTAAAGATACCGATACATACATAACATTATACATATTAAAGATACAGATACATATAGAAAATTATACACATTAAAGATGCCGATACATACAGAACATTATACATATTAAAGATACCGATACATACAGAACATTATACTTATTAAAGATACCGATACATATAGAACATTATACATATTAAAGATACCGATACATATATAACATTATACATATTAAAGATACAGATACATATAGAACATTATACATATTAAAGATACCGATACATACAGAACATTATACATATTAAAGATACGGATACATACAGAACATTATACATATTAAAGATACAGAAACATACAGAACATTATACATATTAAAGACACCGATACATATAGAACATTATACATATTAAAGATACCGATACATATAGAACATTATACATATTAAAGATACCGATACATACAGAACATTATACATATTAAAGATACCGATACATACAGAAAATTATACATATTAAAGATACCGATACATATAGAACATTATGCATATTAAAGATACCGATACATATAGAACATTATCCATATTAAAGATACCGATACATACATAACATTATACATATTAAAGATACCGATACATACAGAACATTATACATATTAAAGATACAGATACATACGAAACATTATACATATTAAAGACACCGATATATACAGAACATTATACATATTAAAGACACCGATACATATAGAACATTATACATATTAAAGATACCGATACATACAGAACATTGTATATATATATATTAAAGACACCGATACATACAGAACATTATACATATAAAAGACACCAACCAAATACTGCTGAGTGTTCATTTTCGATATAGAGTCTAGAACTGTGCAAAAGCTGAAAGACAATTACTACGTGGAAACTAACCTCCACCTGCTCATGAGATGTGTTGACATCCATAATACGTCACAGATCAAAATGAATACCTGTGAGGTGGTGGGGGGGGGGGAAGAGAACGACAAACGTTGATTGAACTAAGTGACGAACTCATGCGTTTGAAAACTGATGTTTAGAAGTCTACACACAGTACAACCACCTTCTTTCTTTTTTTGTAGGTTTTTCTTTTGTTTTTAATGTCTTTCTTTTCCCGACCACACATCTAGTAACACAATGAGTCCACTCCTCCACAATCCAATATGTCGAGCGGCGCGTGCTCGAGTTCACTCGGTGGAAGTTGTGATTGGACAGATGAGTACACACTAACAGCACAGAGTTAAAGTGTCTGTTTAAATAAGACAAAGAACTCAATGTCACCCAGAACTTCAGAACTTCGCATTCTGTGTGCTCACTGCTGAGCTACGCAAAGGGCACGGGCTTTAAAATGCTATTTAGCCGTGGAAAATTACTCGTTTCCTCACAAACAAAGCGAAGAAAAGACAGGAGATCTAGGACAGAAGCTGGTGAGGAAACAGAAAGCCATCACCATTTCCTCCCAAAGCTCTCTGTCACGAGAACCAGCATCCAATGACGTCACAAGACCATTAAAAAGAAAATTAATTGGTGTAAGATAATGAGAAAATAACACTTTTAGCAGGGAGGGTATGAACGAATTGTGTAGATATTTTTCTTGTCAGACTGCCTGCCATTAGTTCAGACTCTACTATCAATAGAAATATTTTGAATAAAGCAAAACACTGACGCCATCGTGAAAACGTTTCCGAAAGCTAATAAAATCCATTTTTAAAAATAAGATGATTTTCATAGAATTCGATCAGTTTATTATTTAAATTATTTTTGAGCAAAAATTGTAAATCGTCCAAATCCTAGACCAATCCCTAAAGGGTTAATAAGGAAAAACTATTATTAATGACCTTGCTGAGTTCTCGACGTTGGTGTCAAGAGCAATTGTTAACCTCGTGATATGCGGTTTGTTATCTACAGTAATGGCAAGAAAATCTCGATGTGTACATCTGCAGACATGACACCGCAGACTTCAATGCTATAAGCGTCTTCTGATCAAGCCGCCAGATTCTCAAGCTTTAGTTTTTTGTTTTTTTTTAGAAACAAGAAAGGATTTTTCCGAGTGTCAGTAACCTCTTCACAAAGAAGCCATCGTGTAGAGGTTAAGATTGATCACTCATCTCACGACATGTTTCAGATCACTGGGAGGTTGTCAAGTTGCCGTTTGTTCTGGTGAGGCAGAAGATTGAGCGTGCCGCCCGGCTAGAGGTCACAGAATGGTCCACACAAGTTTCAACGCTAGAAAATTGTGGTTACTTATCATAACCAGACCTTCCATCCGTCTCCAATACCCAGCTGTCGCACTTACAACAGATTTTGCTTCGTGTAATATTTTGGTGTCAACTGGGGAAGCTAATAAGAATATTAATATCTAGGTTTCAGCGCGGCTACTAGCAGAGACCGGAAGTACAAACATGATTTTGCTGTAAGAATGTCCCCCGAATGTCCAGCCGATGGCGATTTGATGGAGTGGAGAGGGCAAAAGCTGATCAGTCATGCCAAGAACAGAAGTGATGGACATTACAAGTCTGAAAGTGTTTTACAACACCAGAGCCTGTATGAGGTTGATACGATAAACATGTATGCATGTCACGCACACACGCACACACGCACAACTGCGCACGCATGCACGCAGCCACTTTTAAACACACAAAAAGAATAAGCATGGCACTTTGGCATTTTATGTTTTGGCTTGTACGCTGACATACGGAGCAAGAAAGCCAGAAGATCGCATTACCCTACGTCACTTCTCCTTTCAGGAGTGTGTTTTAGGCATATATTTCAGGCGTGTATTTCAGGCATGTATTTCAGGCGTGTCTTTCAGGCATGTATTTCAGGCATGTATTTCAGGCGTGTGTTGACATCCCCACAGTGTGAGTTACCGGGATCTCGTACCCTTACACTTGACAAGAGCGTCTGTGCAAGAACTGAGATTCTGGCAAACACGCTCGCATCTACGTGTGTTTAAAGTCTGGAAAGCGACAAAGAACAGCTACAACGAGAAAATGAGTGACGAGGAGCGAGAGAAAACGCGAACAAAAGAACGATTGCCTCTGTTTGCCGCGTCGTGGTCAGTAAGCAAAACCCCGCGGCTTCCCGCTGAAAGCCGCCAGCGCCTCCTTCACGGTAATTATACTAAACTCGATCAAAGTGATCGGAAAACGCCTGTCGTCGAGAGAGACGAGAAGATTGAAAGGAAGAGTTATCTCCCAATGCCGATAACTAGACGATGAAGGCGAAGCCATTGCACGTCTCAAGGAGTCCATTACCTGGCAGCAAACATCAGACTGCAGAGACGCAAGCTGTAATGGCGTGAGTCCGTATCTCTCTCACATGACTGGGCTCAAGAAATGAGACACTCCAGAAATCTACTTTGAAAATGAATTAGCATAGGTAGTGCCTTGAAGACGCTTATAGTTGAACCCAAACCCTGGACGTGCTGAACTCCTTTCTCGGCAATCACGATCAGGTGGTGAGTGGGCTCTGGACGCAAGGGCCAGTTTCCAAGGCTGATGATGTGGCCACACGAAAGTTAAAAATCCGGGGCTTCTCTAGCTACAGCTGTTTCTTTCTGTGTTGTAAGTGTTTACAGTCGTTTTGCTGTCTCCCGAAACAAAACCTGTCTGCACTCAGCTTTGTCTGCACAAGGCCTTGTCTGCACTTTTAGGAGTGCACTCTCCCTCATTTGCCGTGCAGTGTATGCATGCATGGTCGTGTGCGGTCTATATAGCCACTTACACATTATACACAATCAAAGGAAATTTAAGGTAGTGATACATAATACTAACTAAAGGACTTGTAAAACACAAAATCATAAAATAATTAAGGCGCGCGAACTCGGCGCTCGCGGACACATACACACAATGCAGCACGCACGCCTACACGCACTCTCACGCAGTTCTGTTTGACACACTAATGTGCTCTGTCTGACACCACTAATATGTTCTGTCTAGTGCTACTAATGTGCTGTCTGACACCACTAATGTCTGACACTGGTAGTGTCTGGCACCGTCAGGGTACATGTGCTTTCTGTGATGCCATCAGACTGTGACAGGAATTAGAAAAGAATAACAATCATTTAAGTACAACTTTTAGCTTTTAGTTAATGTGTTTCGAATCAAGCGACTTAGCCATCTATATATTTTCGTGGCAGTGAACAGGTTCACTCGTGTGACATCTATTTCAAACCAAACCGAAACCCACTCGACTTGCCAGCCCGTATTGCTGATAAAACCGACCCTCTGGACGCCAGTTACTTGGTGCCCACACGGTTCTAACGCGGGAAGAAACGAAACCTTGGCTGTCTTCACCGCTTGGAAAGCCTGGGGCAGGAGACCATTCCTTACTCGACTTCCTCAGTCCAGAGATCGCGTGCCCTTTACCTCACCTCGGGCTCTCGGTTCGATCCGACTCGAAGATGATTCGATTTGTTGGGGTGACAAGGCACACTGATTGCACGAGCGGTCTCCCAAGGAAAAATATGGTGCTTCACAACGTTACGGGCAAGGCAACAGGCGCACGCGCAGTGAATAGTTAGGCCCCTTTGTTGCAGATAACGTAGTCGAGTTCATTTCCTGGGATAAACGTTTGTATTCGAAGAAAATGCGTCATTTATTGAGAGTTTCACGCAAGCGGAATGGCGACTGAAGCATTTCTTTCTTTCCCACTGCGGTCGATCAAATCTGGATTAAATGTTTTTGCTTCCACCGCCGGATGGGATGCATGTGTTGAGGTTTGACTAAACTAGGAATTGCAAAAAATAAAAAAAAGATGTACGACATAAATTCTAAGCCCTAACCTGAACTATTCACTCGGTGACCTAATGATAACTACAGTTTGTTGCCAGCGGGTGAAGGATGGATTTAATCGGAATGCTCCGCTCAGTAAATAAGAGAAATGTCCAGTGGCGACCAAGATAATTGGAACAAGAAGATTTAATGGTAACAGGTGACACAAGCCTCGATATTAACAAGGCGACAGCGACAATTCACTTTATACAAGTCCAGGCTATCGACTAGCATTCAGCAGCTTTTGTAGCTTTTCTTGTATTCTGATGCATTTTCCCTACATCTGGCCACTCATATTCAATCGTATATAAGTCTTCTTTTCTACACATTTCTTATCTTTTATTTCCCATTTCCTTCCCTCCTTTCAACCCTTTCTCATCCACTCAACCTGCGGCCTTAGTGACTAGTGTCAGGAAGGTCACGCTCAGACTAAAGGTTCATGGAACCTTATTCTCGCACCCACAAAAAGAATGGATTGTCTAAAGGGTGTAGGTAAAAGCACACTGCGTTTTTGTCCGTGTTAAGCCTAAAATATATAAATGTTTGCTCTAGGCTAGAACGAGCAAGTCGCAATATGCATAATATGCTATTTGAAGATTGAGGGAGGACATATGTGACTCTAACGATTAAGCAGAACACAAGAAAGAACACTACTTATTCCGTAATAACGGCTCATACGCCATTAAAATGAAAGTTGGAAATGAAAGGAGCATCAGAGAACATTGACCTCTGTGACGTCACCTTTGTTCACCATTTGGTCTGTTTGACAGCAGACGACATCAGAACAATTCCCTACCATCTGTTTGGTGCTCAGAACAAATTACCAGACTGATGCTACAGGCTCCACCCATGCCACAACGACTGCCGCTGTGCAGTGCCGGTCTGACTTTCTACAGCGGAACTTGCAGAAAGTATTCAAATTGATGTTTAAATTATTTATGAAGAATGGGTGAAAATCAATTATGTAGACGGTTCAAAGGGTACAAACCCCCCTTGGTACCCGTAGGTCTTCAGGGATCCGTGTATATCATTAAAACTCAAATTTTTGCAGGTGTTGAAAAGTGTACTTACGTTTAAAACATCTGACAAGGCTTACAGCTAATCTTTCCAAGTAAAAACAGCGCGTACTTTCAGCAGGTGTTGAAAACTACGTTTCTTTTAAAAACTTCTGATTAGGCTTTCAGCCAGTCTGTCCAAGTCAAAACAGAGTTACATTCCGGATGCTCGCCTTCTACACTTCTCCATGCTCATTTCTCTCTGTTGGCACAATTCCAATTCACGCCCTTTGCCCTTGTATCGAGCAAGAGCCGTTAAAAACTCCAGCCAATTTACCAGTTTTTGGCAAGAGCAGTTTTCCACTATCGGCGCTGAAGACAAACAGGCAAGGAAGAAGGTACAAAAAGACGAAGGCGGTGTTTGCTGGTGTAGGTTACAGTGTATGTGATGTAGCTGTTTCTGACTAAAGCTCGCGGACTACCTTGGTTTAAAAAAAAGGTGGCGCTATTGCAACAAGACGCAATGTCCTTGGGTGACACACTTCCAGAAGCGTGCTAGAGAGGGACAGAACACTTTTCTCCGCGTCGCTGGTTTTAATGTAAAAGCCGCCTTCACAAGACTAACTTTGAATCGCACGCCTCAAATGTCGCGCTGCACTTGGGAGACTCCCGCGTTCCCTGTCGAAAATGGGTTTCATCGGCCATATTGATTCCACCGTGATGTTTGCCTTCACGCTGCACTGAGCTGGAGCGACATGTCAGGGCTGGGAGGGGGTAGTGGAGGAGGTGGGCAGGGAGTCTGGAGCTGCATGCCTCGCTCCACGCACAGTAAATGATTTCAACTCGAGAATCACACGCTCGCGGCCCCTAGGTCGCCTGATCTGTAAAAACGGCCATTGATGGCTGTTGGCGAGGTTCGTCCATGCGACGCATGAAAGGCAAAGAACGTGGCTAATTGATTGCCAAGCCACGAGGCACATCCCTCCCTCCACCCAGGCTGGAGGCAAGGCTTGGCCAGCAGTTTGCCGCTCACTTTATGTGCTTTTCACCCCAACTGCCTCCCTCTCCTCCCTCCCTCTCTCTCTCTCTGCCCCCACCCACCTTAAAAAAGCGTATGCAGGATAATGTGGTGCAGGGAGTTTTTACATTGTGTCACAAAGTTTCGTATTACCAGATGATAATAATGGAGTTATTCCGTTCTCCAACCCCCACCCTCACCCCACCACCCCTACCCCTTGTGAACTCTTGTGGACTTGCCCCATGCATGCGTTGCTGTGATCCAGACGTCTTCATCAGTCCGCCACTGGCATTCTTCACCCAGACCACCGCTTGAACTGCTACCTTTCCACACGAGTACTCCATGTATTTTCTCTCGATCACTCATGCTCGTGTTTTCTGTAAACTTTCTTGCAGATTGATGGAAGATTAAATATTTGCAAAAGAATTCCATATGTTTGGATGAAAAACTTTATTGTGCAAATATACACAAACGGGAGAACAACAAAGGTATTGCGCAGATCGATAGTACAGTAAACGTTGGTTAAACATCAACACGAAATGGCTGTAAACAAACCAGACAGACCGCTCATGGAAAATCAAAGCACTTTGATGGTAACGTTGAAGAGTGTTCACCGCACTGCTCATTCCCTCGACATCAAAAAATGTCTTATCCATCACAGGTATTGAGTGAAAGTGGCGATGAAATAAAGTTACACCTGTTAGAGCGTGTTGGTGGTGGTGTGGAGACAAGGAAACTGTAAATATCTTGAGGACTACATCGACAAGTGGTTTTGTTCCACAGCCGTCCTACAGGAGAGCCCCAGGAAGACAGTAATGGCTAGTTAGCCTGCAGAAATGTTTGACTGGTTAGCCTGCAGAAATGTTGAGTGACTGGTTATCCTGCAGAAATGGGGCTTGTTATCATGCAGAAATGTTAAATGACTGATTATCCTGCAGAAATGGGGCTTGTTATCTTGCAGAAATGTTTAATGGCCGGCTATCCCGCAGAAATGTGACTAGTTAGCTTGCAGAAATGTTTAATGACCGTTTAGGCTGAAAAGATGGCAGTAGCCCGTCAAGGCACTGAGGAAGTGATAATGACCGGTCAGATTGTAAGGCCATTAATGGCTGGTCAAATAGTTAGGGTCGTAATGGCTGGTCAAACTGGAATGGCGGTAATGTCTGGTCAGGCCAATAAGAAAGATAAAACGTGAAGATTTCCACGAAGAAACATGCATAAAACACATGAAAGGTAGAGAATGATCGAGAAACATCTTGCCTCGAATGAAGTGTTTCCAGGGAGAAATCACAGGAAAAGTAGGGCGGAGCTCACAGGCTGTTTGCTCAGACAAGTGGCCTGCCACTGGGACCGTATGAAGGAAGTGCTGCATCATAAAGAACAAAGTGGAAAGCCTTTTTTAACTTCAGCATCTGCCGATTTCTTTGCCGAGGCGCAAACACTAAGTCGACAGTGTTACTCAATGTTACCCGGTAATTAATGACGAAATTTTAATGTAATATTTGAAGGCGGAATAAAGTTATGGTGATTTAAGGCAATAAGATTTTGCATCGTAGTTAAAGAGTTACTCTGTTGTTGTTGCTGTTGTTGTTGTTGTTGTTGTATTGTTGCTGTTGTGTTGTGTTGCTGTTGTGGTGTGTTGCGGTGTTGTGGTGTTGTGGTGTTGTTGTACGGATACTCTGGATATATAGTCCGCGAACAAACTGTGAATCCAAAACAGATTTCAGTAGACAAATGTTTTACTTAGTCAATCATCTGTAGTTGTACAGTAGTGCCCCATATAGAAAGTCTTAATAACTACTCGTGTTTGTACTGTAACAGTCCATCGTCAGCCCGCAACAGTTTGTCATTGGTAGCTCAGGGAACCCTCGGGTTTCGTCGCCCCAATGCACTGTCCGTGAACGGACAACGTCAGAAAACAGCAGTTGACACATCACTGTGGACAGAACCTCCTAGTGGGGCAGTCGTAAAACACAAAGCCTCTCGATCACCGCTCATGTTGGCAAAAACGCGTAATTCCCTTCCACTGTGACAACACTTGTTATACGTTGAAACCCTCCAGTACTGCTATTACACACAGAAATTTTCAAAACGACGCATTCTACAAAAAAAGTGCTGCTAATGTCCCCTTTTAGTATCGGTGACACTTTAACAGAATGTTGCCAGGATGACGGATGCTGCCAAACACTAGTTCTTCGTTTGTATTTGGGCGGAGAGCGAAGTGACTGTACGTCCTGCAGCAAGTAGCGGCCACGTGGGGATCGCTGTTCAAAAACGCAGCGCTCCAAAACTAATGGTGGTGTGCGCTTGCATGCACCCGCCAAATTGAAACCCTGACGCATGGCATTCTAATGTATCAGCCGTTCAAAAGTCAGTTTTTCTCAAACACATGGACGTCGTGTCGATATGAATCGACTTCTTCCATTTGTCCGCACAGTCCCTGAGAACAAGCCGCAGTTTTTCCGAGATTTTGAGGCGAATTAGGCTGCTGTCACCCCAGCGACTGATCCGAAATCGGCTTCTCCGAGACAGGCAAACAAACATTGCAGTGATGGCCAGAGTCTGCCAGTACGTGCTACTAATCATGCGAATAAGCTGCTTTGCTCTCAAAGCCAGATGCTAATGGAGGAAAACAACGCACCGAAAGATGCTTTCAGCCATCGCTTTGTGCAGCTGTCTGCTGGCCGCGAAGTGGACAAAGGAAGGTGCGCGGTAGGTCATTTCACAGATGCCACGCTGCATCACATTGCAGTGCCTGGTCACTGTGTGCTGGTCTAATTTGCTGTCTTCACATTCTTACTTCCCTTTTGGACCTGTATCTCTTTGATTCTCGCCTTTCAGTGTCCACTCGTCCCCAGTTCCATCAATGCGCCGGTGCCCCCATCAAATCCCCGTTGGGAGCTGGTTACACAGAGTAATCCATTTTCCCTGGCCACGGACTGGGTAACTATGTCAGCATAGGGTCTGGGTGCGGTCCGTGTTTGTGGACCCTATAAATTTGATCACCTTCTGTGGCCTCCCAGCGCTGCACACATACCCTGGCGGCCCTATGAACGGCGCGATATGTGCACGTGACGTGGAAAGAATATCCACTGAAAAGATTCCCAATAAAGTCTCTGGGTAGGGTAGCACGTGCCCCGGCCATGTATGCAAGACAACGGAATAGCTGACTTATTCCTGTCATTGCGGATATTCTACAATAAGTTCCGTGAATTTCGAATGCACGAAAACCGAACATCTTATTTTCCCGTTGTTCTTCTGTAATAATTTATTAGGTCATCCCAAGAACGAACAGCTTATTCGCCGAAACAGCATTTTCATAGGAAAAATCTGCTATTCGGGTATACATTTAATACCGTTTACATGCATACGGGGCCCAGGAAGTAACCTTAACTGAAAAGACTCATAATAAAGTCTCTGACGCACCAGGTTTATTATTGTTTGCGATCACGTGTCATCGCCGATCTTGTGCGAATGTTGGTAAAAGTTGCCCTCAGTTCGTCGAGAGATGACAACTCCGAAACCTCAGATCTGATTGCTTGTTCAGGTGTGTATTATAAATGTGCTCTGGCTTCTAGCACGTGGCATACACTGGTAAAAAAAAAGTCCACTGAACTGTACAGAGCTCTCGTATCCTGACATCATTCTTTGATCAGTTCATGGTAGCTAAGGTTAGAAAAGGATCTTGCATCCGCTCATGATACTTTGGAAGTAATAAACACTTGTTCCGGCATCATTGTAACAAAAACACGGGACACCTTTTAATGACCCACAGAAGCAGAAGTATACTAGTATACTGTAACCCCAGTCCTTTGTAACAAAAAGAACAAAAAAACTTCTCTGTTCACTGCGAAAAATACAACAGTCGTCAATTCACAAAGAGACTTTCTCTTGCTTCACACTCACAATCCATCAGTCCTTGTAGCAAACTGGCTTTTTCGAGAGTCCATGCTAATAAACCTGTCTTTCTCGCTGATTGACAGTAACAGCTATTAGTTTTTCTGTTTAATCCACAACAACAAATGTAACTTCTGTAACATTGTTATCACACAAGTCCAGACACTAGACATGACAGGGATCACCTACAGCAAATACAGGCCTTCGTCGCAGCTGGCGGTGGTCTTTGTTCTGTGATGTCACACACCCCAGTCCCATTTTACCAACGCACCAAGGTATCAGAAGCTCTCATGTTCTTAGATTGACAGGAGTGAACCACGCACTAGACGTCTTACTTGGTAACACAAATACAGGTCCAACAGGCTCTGTCATCACTCCGAGACGATCGATTTCAGCAAGACATTGTGGGTCTGCACTCTATCATTTACACTGAGTTTTTCTACAAGTCTCCCCATTTCTTTGGCGCTTGTTTGCGAGGCATTTAAACTTGTTGGATATTGTTCAGTAAAAAAAGCTAGACTACAGCGCAGCTTGTTGTTCTGCCTTCTCTTAACGGACTACATTTTGGCCAAAGCGGAGATTTGTTTGTCGTTCAATCAATGCGTGTGTGCATGCGTGCGTGCGAGCGCGTCGTTGAGAGCTTCCAGACACAGACGCGTGTGTCGTCACTTGTCAAGTTAGGTCTTGAAGTGTCTGGCGACAGAAAGCAGAATGCAAATGGCGAGCTTCTACCTTCATTCCATTCTCGCCAAATCCGCCTGTTTGGCATGGTGTGAGCATCTTGACTCTCCGAGTAACTGATGGCGTCTCACAGTGTGGGCGTCTTCTGATAATGAACAGCAGACCAAACGCGCCCACCTTGGCTGCTTGCGAGGGGGGGGGGGCTTTCTTGATTAGCATATGGGAGGGGGTGCCTTTCTTGATTAGCATAGGACCTCCAGAGCAAGTGTCATTAGGTGAAATTGTCATTTCAGTGCAGCTCGGTCGTTGTTCAGTTACTCCAACTGTTGCTATCGACATGATCTGAAATGGCTGCCAAACATTTTTAAAGCCTCAAACTTCATTTGTTTTAGCAACAATCTCATTATATTTATTGCTTTCACCTAACGGTTGATCTTAGAAAGAAAGAAATTGACTGACCAAACCCATGCACGAAAGAACGAGAGAGAAAACAGATGATGAATGATTGGGCGAATAGCAGTAGTGTGAAAATCTGACGATAAGACGCGTTCCAAGCAGGATTCAGTTCTGCCAGTCCAGCAGTGACCTCCTTCCCAGAAGAACCTGTGGCCAGTGGGGTCACGGAAACAGCTGTGAACTAACCCTGACAGCTGTGATGACACAACAGCCCGAACAGACGCAAGCAGCCTCGCGATGCTGTACAAGCTGGGAAGAGCCAGTCATCTCGTGCCATTTGTTGTACCAGCTCGGCGGGTTTTGGCAAGTCGGTGTTAGATTTCGCTGACAGCTACCAACCAGCCGTCAAACATGCAGATCGCTAAATAAAAGATTCGGCTGAAAACAAGTCTGCTGACTGCCAGTGTATGGGAATAGGAAGCAGCGTTTAGTCCGAGGTGGGTTTTTTTTTTTTTTTTTTTTTGATGGTCACTCCGGTACTCAAGTACGGAAAGGGCGGTTCTCGCAAACTGTCTTTTTGAAAGTCGTTCTATCTCTGTTCTCTCCACTCGGTGTAAGTTACACATAAATACGAATGTGGAAGACTAAGTGTGCTTTCGTCTTAAGAATGATGTTTCCCTAAAGAGACCGCAAGTATTTTGTTTGCTTCCGATCACCATTAACCCTTTTACACCCAAAGATATATCTCGTATTTCAAAGAGACAAAAGCCATTGTCCAGCCAATGAAGGGTCACCTTCGTCTTCGCTTGGTTCTCTCTCCCTACTTTCCCCCTCCCCCTTTCATTCCCCCTTCCCTCTCTTTTTCCTTCCCCCTCCCCCCCCTCTCTCTCTCAGATTAAGAAAAGAGAGGAATGATCTTTCGTTTGACAAACGTGCGTCTGAAACTGATGATGTCGACGATTGAGATCATCTGTCTGTATGTAGCCCTACAGGCTTTTCTCTCCTTCTGTCTTCAGACTTGGGCGCTAGTTGCTTGACAAGATGAAAAATTTAATCATTGCAAAATGCCAGGGGGCAAGTGTCAACTTCTTATTTATTTCGGAGGGGTGATTCCCATTAAGTAGCGGACAACTGTTAAATTTTAAAACTGTCACATCAGATCTTTGTATGTAAAGATTAAATGCACTATCTTATGTCGGTTTATACTGTTTGCCCCATCCATTTGGCCACAAACTGTCCCCTCGTCCTCCTTCCAACAGAAAAGACGTTGCATTGTTGTAGTTTTCAATGTTCATACACTCAGCTGACATCGTAATAATTTTTATTGCTGTTACAATTAACAAGTCTATATATAGCCAGTCCCAGGGCCTGGGAATTGCTTTTAGAAAACAATGGCGACTGTGACAAAGACGCGGTTACGTGTCTAATGCGACACTGGTCAGCTGGTATGGTGGGCGAGTTGCCTACCGACAGTTGGTAGAGTTGGCAAGTGCTCGATGTCGCTGCTCAGCCTTGCGCCACAGAGAAAGAGATCTTGGTCAATAGACGGTTAACGTCATGTTACCAACGAAAGCCATCACATTACCCCCACCCCCCCAATTTATCTCATGATGGTGGGGTGTCACCATCTGGCCGTCATGACGTGCTGGGGAAGGGGGGTATGATATCACGATGCACAAGAAGTACTTGCTCCGCACGCGGGATCTAAATCCGTACCATTCTGTGCAGGTGAGAAGCCCACGTGACCCCTGTGCGCCAACCTGGACCTACAGTACGGCAGGCAGGGAGAGGGGCGTGAACAAGTAGGAAGAGATTTGACTCGCTGTTCTTTCTCTTATCAAGATGTTTAGGACCACACCCGTGCTTTGAGTGACAAATCCGCTGGCTGCAGGAGCTCAGTAAAAGGAACTTAAACGTTTATTTATCAGCAACATTGATGATGGAGGAAAATCTACGTGTTGTAAGAGTCAAATACGTCAGTATACTGATTTTCTATCATGGATATTGGAAATCGTTTGCTAATATGATGCTCTGATGAAATGTAAAAAATAAAAGATTTCAAAGTATTGGTGGTTTTAGGCAAACTTACCATGTGCTGACAGCTCGTAAGCCTGTGCCGACATAAGAACATATCTTGCACGACATGCATATTGATCTGGCTTGTTTGTCGGAGTTTGCTGATGTTCACAGACGAAGAATAAATAGAAAGAGAAGACAAATCCTTCGCTGACAGCTTTAAATACAACGATTACAACAATCCCCACGCTTCTGTTTACTTATGCTGGCTGTCCTGGTGTGCTTTGAACACGCGTGTTTCGTAGTTACGTCAGGAATTATCTGAAATTTTGAAGTGCCTCCAAGTCTTTTCTAAATCTTTCCAAAAGCAGATTTCAGCAATTTGTCGTCGATGCATTTTTAACAGTAGCTACATTTTGATGCCATCGAGTTTATTTTTCTGAAATTTGAGGAAAGAACATCTACGAAGTCTCTTTGCCTGCCTGTTATAATGAACAATGCCTTGCAGCGCAAAATTTACGCTATAATTTACGTGGTATTTTAACGCATCCTCTTTCAAGATTTCCTTTTTTAAGATCTATTACCAAACAAAATCAAAGAGTAAATTTCACAATAACTTTTAAAAATTCTACGAGATTGACTCATACTAAACGAAAGATTTTCGTGCAGTTTGTGCTTGTACAGCTTCTGTTTAACTTCTGTTTTATACAAGTTAGTCCCAGAATACACATGTGAGATTTTTCCAGCAAGAAACTTAGGGGCTGGATATCTTGTTATATACTGTTGTGGACATATCGCATGTAGCAAGACCTGACCTTTTCAGTTCTGTCCAATTCTGGCGTTCTTGTCACTTAAAGTCCGCAGATGACAGGTGAGCAAGTGCAGTATTGCTGCTCAAGTGGGAAGTGAAAGCCGCCCACGCTTTTTAACAGGTCCAATACTTAGCGGATTGTAGACCCGATCAGATGCCAGTTCAGGCTTAATACCCCTTTACCCACATCTCCATCTGCCTGTCCTCGTGGACTGACGTATGCAATTACAGGCGAAGTTCGCACCAAATGCTTGCAGACTGATTCCCAAATTTAATCAATGATTGTCGGTGAAGACCCGCCAGTATGACGTCACAATTTTCTGACGGCCGCTAGTGCCTTGGAACTAGGACAGTGTTTCAGTCGATGAATCCACTTGATTTTAATTTGTGTGTGTGTGTGTGTGTGTGTGTGTGTGTGTGTGTGTGTGTGTGTGTGTGTGTGTGTGTGTGTGTGTGTGTGT
>SMGT01003783.1:364413-386685 GCA_004794575.1 Lanistes nyassanus | reverse complement strand
TGTGTGTGTGTGTGTGTGTGTGTGTGTGTGTGTGTGTGTGTGTGTGTGTGTGTGTGTGTGTGTGTGTGTGTGTGTGTGTGTGTGTGTGTGTGTGTGTGTGTGTTTACGCTGTTGTAAAAATTGATAAGGGTAAAACACTTTATCTTTTAGAGGAAAAGTTTTACTGGATACAAACATCACACCAATATTTATCAGCCATTGAACTTGAGTTTTCCAACAGTTTTAGCAGACGTTACTACCTGCCAGCATCTGCCTCTTGTGTCCCGTTATAATGGACATCTACAGCACGTCACAAGACCACTGCAGCACGTCACATGTCATCTACAGCACGTCGCAAAACATCTACAGCACGCCACAAGACATCTACAGCACGTCATAGAACAAATACAACAAGTCACAAGTCATCTACAGCACGTCACAAAACATCTACAGCACCTCGCAAGACATCTGCAGCACGTCACAAGACATCTACAGCACGTCACAGAACAAATACATCACGCCATTAGACAGGAGTGAGAGGAGACATATATGGCAAGTGACGAATGTGGAATAAGCTCGGCCAGTGACGAAGAAATCATTTCTGATACAGCACATAAATACATCTCGCATGTATGCATCCGTTCTTTCTTTCCCCTCTCTTGCTTGTCTTCGTTCCCCTCCCCGCTCTCTCCCTCCCTCCATCCCTTTGTATTTGGTCATGTGGCAGAACCAATGTACATTTTCACCTGCATACATGTTTGCCAGAAGCATGTTCTTGTGAGAATCACTCGTTCATCTACATTCCCTGTACATGCGGTGAGGCGGAATATTAAAAGACCAAAAGCAATTTATTGAGCATTATTCCTTTGAATAAAGAAACTTTCACTTGGCAACCTGTGGATTTTTTAAACAACAATACAGAACACTCAGACATGTGTTTCTGCAACGGACGTCACCTGGAACAGAAGTTTAATAACGTTAGGACACATGCACCCAGCTGTGTGGCATTGCAGCTGACGACAGCTGGAACACAAACCTGATGACGTTAAGACAAAAGGGGCAGCAGCCCCTCGCCTTCAGGGGTACAGTGGCTCGTGCATCATCTTCACCCACACAAACCCACCTGCCTGCCCCCGTTACCCCTGCCACGCGCCATCATTACTTCTGCCACCCACCTTCGCCATTTGTCCCCGCGCCACTCAAATCTTCCCCCGGGCAATTCAAATGGGAGGCGATTCAAATCTTTACCCCTGCGACTCAGATCTTTACCCCTATGACTCAAATCTTTACCCCTGCGACTCAGATCTTTACCCATACGACTTAAATCTGCCCTCTGCGACTCAAATATTTACCCCTGTGTTTCACCATTTTTATATCTGGGAATCGCGTACCATCTTATTCCTATAATCCACTTTGCCAATCTCTACCTGTAACCCACCAGCTTTTCCTTTATGAACTTACGACCCCTCAGATTTTACCCTCTGACCTAATACCTTTACCCACGTGACACTTTCTTTACACTTATGGTGACGCGCTTGATCTCTTCTGGAGCGACTTTGACTGCACGAAGTCTGGCGAGGGAGGCGAGCTTCATGCAACACGCAGCAAAGTGGCTGGATGTGGGGGGAGGAAGAGGCCCGAGAGATCTGTCAGCCTTTTTTTAAGTTAAAATCTTTCTTCAAATTATTTTTGCAGGATTTATTTTTTCTTCGGGTCTGGAGGAAGGTGGCAGCAGCACGCCTGACTAGGTGATGAGTGGCTGCGAGTGCCCTGGGAAATTACCCGAGGCCCGTCGGGCGGAAGGCGCGGCCCCTACAGTAAGCAGCACGCTGATCGTGTCCAACGTCTTGGCGCGCCCCGAGGTCCGCCTGGTGACCAACAAGTCGCCTAACGACCAACACGTCGCTCCTCCTTCATCAACAACAAATACTCACATGCAAAACAAGTTTTGGCCTTTACACACACGCGCGCACACGAATGCACGCACGCACACACACACATGCACACACCACACTATCAATATAAAGCTATGCTTTATGTGGGTGTACACTAAACTATAAATTCATCCAGGGGCATTATTCCGTGCAGTGTAAGCGTACTGTGCCATTTCTATATTTTCTGCGTACAAGGATGGTGGTAACGTGTTTGTGTCTGTGTGTGTGCGCGCGCGTGTGTACGCTTTGGTGGCGGGGAAGTAGCTGTTTACGATAAATTCTTCTTCTGATCTAGTTTGAATGAACCCATTCTTACGATCAGGAGATCAAGAGCTGCATGGATTTGATGAAAAATAGGTGTGAGATTTCTTTTTCAATCGTAATTTTCGGCTTTTCAAGACAGCTTTAGAGCAAGGAGATGATACACTCTTGAGAAAAAAATTGTAATCAAAATGGTAGGATTTTTTTAAAGGCATGCAGTTTTTTTCAAAAGTATACCTTGTGATCCATATTCAAGTCAGTGAGTAGCTGTCACGACAAAAGTGAAGTCACATCAGTCAATGATCAGCAGTCCTGACAAGTTTGGATTTATCTCTAGTTAGGTTAGTGAAATTTGCATTCGCCACTGATCACGTTAGTCAATGACCACTTGTCCTGACAAGTTTGGACTCGTCTCTAGTCTCTTTAGTCAATGAGCAGCAGTCACGACAAGCCTGAACTCATCTCTAGTCGCTTGATGTAAAATTAGATGTGAGCAGCAGTATGATAAAGTTCTTGGAACAACTGTCGTGTCTCGGCACAGCTGTTGGGTTAGCAAGACAACACACGTTGTTGCTTCATCTGTCTCCTGCAAGACAATACACGTTGTTGATTCATCTGTCTCTTGCAAGACAACACACGTTGTTGCTTCATCTGTCTCTTGCAAGACAACACACGTTGTTGCTTCATCTGTCTCTTGCAAGACAACACACGTTGTTGCTTCATCTGTCTCTTCCCGTGCACTGGCAGAAGACGCGGATTTACGCAGAGGAAAAGTCTGTTTCCGGTGTAAGTACTTTTTGCTCGGTGCAAGATATGCGAGAGTTTCCTCTTCGCGTGATAATATACATCTTGTCACGGTGGTTCTTGGAAACGTGCAGCTAGCCTGACTCCGTCCTGACTCCACACAGTCGTCCGACAATTTTCCATGTTACGGCTCCTAGAATAACCAGTGTCGCTGTTCGTGACCAGCAATGTTCGTTTTAAACGAAAAAGATTTCCCTCGCCACAAAAAAGACAAGAAAAATCAACAGCTACCACATGTGGCGATCCTTTTGTTTCTTTTTTTGCGTGCGTCATATCCGCTCCGGACAGAATTAGTTGGCACGTGCTCACGCACACATTCACACGCACACTCGCATAGGCATTCACGATCACACGCCTGCATACATTTACACACACACACACAATATTCACATTTACGCGCACGCACTCAAGCACACATTCTACATGCGCAGAGATCTTGACAGAGAAAGATATGGGAGAGGAGGTCATTAAATACAGACGCACGCGAACACTCGACCTTTAACCCACTCAAACGCAGATAGATAGAGGAGGGGGAGAGAGACCGGAGACAGATGGGGAAGTGACAGAGAGATAATGAGAGAGAAAGAGGGGAGAAATGGACGAGAGAATTAAGGTGAGAGAGAGAGAGAGGGACAGAGAAGGACGGGATCCAGCTAGTGTAGGATGTGTGACAGCCTATAAGGACTGTTAAACTGAGGACCTGTATCGTATCTCTGCAGGTTGCTGTTCATGTCAACGGTGATATCGGCTTTAAGAGAAGCACGATGGCTTTTAAGTCTGTTGTTGCATATCCTCTCTGGCTTCCAAAAATAGGCGTCTTTGACAATTGCTTTTTTCAGTGGATGCGTTCAGCCGTGAAAGTGCCATTCATCACTTTCGCAACACGAGCGTAGTGCAAGGGAACATTACACGTGAATTTAACTGTCGCCTCTAAATAGCACGCTTACATCAAGTGCTGTTCGCTTGTTTTTTTAGGGTATTTCAATAACCAAATGTGTGTTACATGTTGCATAGATTAAATTCTCAAAATAAACAATTACAAACACGCATATCTAAATCTTGTTTAAGCCATGGAAACTCTTTAAAATGTGAATAAAAGAAAAGCAAACCACATCCGGAACCCAAAAGAAGAGAGTTTAAGAAAAATATGGATGCAAGCATATTTAAATATTACAGTCAGCGTCCGAAACGCAAGCTCTGACGTCAAAGGTAAATGGTTACTTTTTAAATATTTTAATATTTGAGTAGACTGAGTTTCATTTAACACTTTAGGCAATCTGTAAGCAAGAGGAACAGAAAAAAACAATCCGCCTCGTTACCACACGGTGGGACAAATGGCTGACAGGCCGCAGGCTGCTATGTATGTTGCTTAACAAAGTATGGCGCTGCCCGCAGACAAGGACAAACTGCATGTTCAGCAGATCGATTGGACAAATATCGGCCCGATGCCGGCCTGCTGGATCCTCCAAACCGTCTCTGACGTGGAGGCGTGTTCCTTCCCAGCTCGCTTACGTCCACACCAAGTGCTCCAGTCTAAAGCCTGCCAGGAGGCCCTCTGTGAGTTCCCAATGTGCACGGGCGACACAGAAAGGCTCTGAAAGTCCATACTTTCGACGTACATGTGAGTGTGCATAAAGGGCACATTGTCAAGGCCGTATGGCCATAAGTACCAACACACCTCACCGGCTGCACGTTAGAACTGTTTGCGGTGCAAGACTAACAGGTTCGCTTCCTGAATGACTGAGTCTTAGGTTTCCCCCCAGAGGTATAACTCACAGACAATTCCACTCAGTCGGGTCACTAAGGTTTCGTCAGGTGGGACTGGCAGACTAACTTATGTTTACGAAAGCCAGATTAATACTCAGGAGAGGCTAGTAAGGTGAAAGGTGAATCCGGTTCTGGAAGGAAATCGATTCTTCCACTTCTGAGAACTGTACTCGTTTTCATTAAGATATTTGGCTCGGCAACAAAGAACTCATAATGACTTATACAGCTAGTCACCTACAAGAAATAAAATCCAAACTGGTAACCTATGTATTATTAACGTGGGAAACACGAAACGTAATAAAATACTTAGGGCAGGTTCACAGGAATATAGCCTGAAGAATGGCAATAAAAAGGTGACAGATATCGATGATAATAGAGGTGACAGATATCAATGACAACAGAGGTGACGGCTATCGATGGCTGGAAACACAACCAAGATAGAATGATAAACAATGATTACAAGTTCAACAGGCAGCCGTTATGGAAAGGTCACGAAATGATCACAGGTTTGCGAAAGCCATTTAACACAGGCTTTAGACAAGCCAGTGGCTATCAGCTCGCCATTGCCTACAAGGAAACCAATGATTACAGGTTCCAGGAACAGTAAAGGCGCGACAGAAGTTGATTACAGCTAGTGGCTAATTGCGAGACCAGAAATAATAACACGTTCACATACAAGTCAATACAGATGTGGCAAACAGACCTACAGACGTGACGAAAAATAACTAGATATTTGACACTCCGTGTCTACAAAGGCAACAGCTACAGACAAAAAGCTAGTGTTCCTTACGGCGATTACTGGCTGAGTAGACATAACAGATAACGAGTCAAGTTCTACAGACAACACAGGGGTCACTGTGAGCTTAAGGGAATCTGACTACATTCAGACAACGTTCTTAGTTGCAATTAACGAACTTAATAGTGGAAATCAGACGTTTCTAGCAGGAGAGGTGGGAAAGTGCTGGTTGATAAATCAAATCTTCGCATTTAGATACTATGGTAATTATGGGATGCATGTGTGTATTTGCAACGACCATTAAATTTCAGAGCTGCGTTTTAAAAGTGATTTCCGATTTACACAGAAGTTCTACCGACGTGAGGGATGTAAACTCTAGAGATGTTACAGTTGGTTGGTTGGTTGGAGGGTCGAGTGGGTGTTCTTAGAGCGTTGATAGCATCGTAAGCCCAGCTTTTGTAGAATCAATAAGTAACACAAAAACCTAGTTCTAGAGAAACATGCTTCTACAACATGGACTAGACACTCACAGACCTTCCCTGCCGAACGAGAAATGGAGGTAACTTGCGTTCTTGTACTTTAAGTCCTAGCGTGAAATCCACTCACGCTTCTGTCAACACTCATCGGGGCTGGGCTTTTCTGCCACGGACCGCCATCCGCCAATGTCAATTTGGTTAACTCTACCGCTTACCTCCCCTTCCCAATCACATTCCGCCCCACTTGCTCGGTTATTGTCGGCCGTCGTCATCTTCACCCCCGACGTCCAGAGGTCAGTGTCTTTCTGTAGCAGCTGGCAACAAGACAGTGTGGGTCTACCTTAAGTTTCAACGTAAGGGCTAGGTGAACAGGTATGAGCGACTAGCAAGCGAAAGGAGCGGGGGAGGGGGGGTAAGTGGTGAGTGACGTCAGTGCGTATAACAGTACTGGGATTTGGAGCCACGCCTAACGTGACTGGCATCATACGGGTCCCTCCAAGTACAGACTTAACAGCGTGTCCACACACATATATAGATGCATAGAACACCTGCAGCCTTATCTAAGAACTATCTAGACCTGACGCAAAGGTTGTCCTGTGACCGTGAGGTCGTAGACCAGCGGGGTGCATGAGGTTCCACCATCTCCTCTCCCTCACTACCTGAGCTTCCATACCCCATGGGGTCAGGCTCCACTGGGGTCAGGTTCCACTAGGTGAACTGGAGGAAGTGTTCTGCGGCAGCACTGGTATGGAACCAGCACCTTCGGGTTGGTAGGCCAGCCCTCCATCCACTCGGCCAACCGCTTCCCCTCCCTGACATAAAACTATCTATAAAAATTGACTTCTACAGGTACACAGGTAATACATGCTGTGCACGGTTCGGCTAGGTCTAATGAAAACAGGCAGGAAAAGCTTTATCCAACCTTTATCCAATGCATCTAAGATTCCATTCAATTTAATGAAGTTAATCTCTTCAGCAATTATTTTTCCTCTAAAAGATTTTAACAAAAATTTTTGTCTGTAAAGAATACCTTTTTTAATTAAAGTGTTTTGTTGCAAACAGCTGGTCGACTATTTTACTACGACTGGTTTGATTCAACTTAGTCCAACCATGAAGATGTTGTGGTGTGAACAGTTAGGACAAAAGCAGTGTCCGGGATATCGGGCATGGCTCTAAACAGCCGATACATAGCTGGGGTGAGGCCGGATGAAGATCACATGACCACAGACGTCATTGGCGCCAGCTGGCATGTCGTAATGACCAAGCGATGACGGAAGTTCATCCTTTTAGGGAGCCCACTTCACGATTCCAAGTTGATGGACGTAAAATCTGATAAAGTTGATCAATAATTAGTTTACATGGCGTCAAATGGGGTAAGGAAGAGAAATAGCGAAGGTCAGCACCATTCGTCATCCCCCGGGAACAGTCCTTAGTAACGTCACAGAGAGCCAAAGAACTGCACATTTATCTTTTTAAAGAGCGAGAAGGCTAGGAGAGAGTTTTTAGAAGTTTGAGCAAGGAACAAAGTGAGAATCTGGCGCCAAGAAGATTGACGTCTTTAATTGAATCCTTCCCTGGGGATGGGATGTGGCTAAATGCAACTGTTCACAAACAGTGTTAGCAAGAGAATTCTTTTCAGTAGGAGAATGTTAGTAGCAGAATTTTCAAGTTCCCGCAGGGCGCCGTTCCTCAAGAAAATCACATCCTCTGCTTTCATCGAGGTACTTTTTTTTTGAAGCGCTACCAGTATGAAAGACGGCTGCATTCACCAGCTGCCTGTAATATTGGAGTTCAAAGGGTTTATAAGCATCTCTGGAGATTAAAATGTTTTCTGTCATGGAGGAGCGGGGGGAGGGCTAATAGGTGAAAAATGCGGTACGTGACAGAAAAGCCAGTGAACCTGAATGCGGCCAAGTCACTTTGCAAGTCAGACCTGCGTAGTAGACACTACGGGATGCCTTAAAATGTTCAGAGTTGACAGGCGTGAATAATGGGCAAAACACTGTTCCACTCTATATAATCTATGTAATTTGCTTGATACTGTAAGTCGTATTATCGGGGTCGAGGCTAGGTACCAGAAAGTGCGAAGAGTGCTCGGAAGGTGAATGACATGTCACATATCGAGTACAATTTTCTATTCATTTTCTCGTGCAGCCTAAGTAAGCCTAGAGTCTCCATTTATAACTACACACGACAGAGTTATTTTAGTATGACATTGCAAAAGTTTTACTTCCCGTTGACAGCTGAGTTAGAAAACAAAAGAAGGATGAAATAAAAACGAGAGACCAGACTGTGCGGTAAAATTCTTGTTAACGAACCATAGAGTGACAAAGGAAACTATTAATACTGTTAATTCCTAGAGCTGAAGTAACATGTGAAAACTTGTGTCACATCATGCTAACCTAAAATTTGTGTCCCATCATGCTAACTGAAACATTGTGTCCCACCATGCTATCTGAAAACTTGTGTCCCATCATGCTAACTGAAAACTTGTGTCCCATCATGCTAACTGAAAAATTGTGTCCCACCATGCTATCTGAAAACTTGTGCCCCATCATGTTAACTGAAAACTTGTGTCCCATCATGCTAACTGAAAACTTGTGTCCCATCATGCTAACTGAAAACCTGTGTTCCATCATGCTAACTGAAAACTTGTGTCCCATCATGCTAACTGAAAACTTTTGTCCCATCGTGTTAACTGAAAACTTTCTGTCATGATGAGTGAAAACTTATGTCCCATCGTGCTAACTGAAAACTTGTGTCCCATCCTGCTGAGTGAAAACGTGTGTCTCTCATGCTGAGTGAAAACTTGTGTCTCTTCAAAGAACGATTTCCAAGTGTATTTTCTGTGCGCTGCCCCTGGGGAATCAATGTAAGCACTTAACAGCGCTGCAGGCACAAGCGCCGCGGGTAGTTAAAGAACTCGGCCAAGTTTTGGATTACTTCCCCTCGCCGTGCCTGCCTTTCCATGCCCGCAGTTACTTGCCCGGAAATGTCGGGTATCCAGGGACCGCAGATACGTTAACACTGCACTTTCCAGCATCCTTTGTCTCACTGCTGTTCGCGCCTGTGTCTGAGCATGCAGTATAAATGAAAAGCTAAAGTTTCCCGGACTGTAGTGTTGCTAAGGGCTGTTTCTGGTGGCAGTACCAACGGCAAACATTGCAGCTGCCTGGTCAACACCAGTAGGAGACCCAACGGCAGCACTTCATCCAACAATATGAAGGCTTGTGGTTCCGCTTGGTAATGTACTGATAGCGTCACGGCAGACTGGAGAGGATGTTAGCGGCTTCTGCTAATTACTGGCCTAGCTGTTCAAACCTGGTGCTCGGCTTTAAATTTTCATGGATGCCTAAATTTTACTTATTCCAACAAATAAATGTTGTATGAGTTCTCTTCTAAAACATTTTAATCCGGATGAAACTGCTTTACTTCAAGTCCATGCTTTGCAGAATGTTCACAATGTCTTGTACCTTCATTTAGGCACACCGCTTCCGTGGTTGACTTTGGACACTGGAATAATGCAAGGAATATTGTGCAGTCAGAAAAAACTAGCTCTGCCAGAGGTGTCGTATTTTATTGACTATTGAATATTTGATCGAATCCACAAGCTGCACGCTTTTCCACCCATCTGTGACTGAAGGACGATCTGTTTCCAACCTGTTGGTCAGTGGTGCGTTCATCTCTCCCTCTGTGTGTGTGTTTCGTTGTTTTCACTAGAGTGTCTGTGTCCATCGTCCGCGCGAAGTGTGCATGAAATGTGTTCTCGCGCGTTAAAAATCCACATTTTATTTTTATTTATTTATTTAGTGTATTTCAACTGCAGTGTGACTAGTAGTTGTACAGCCCCTCCCTCTGACACTGGTCGTGTGGGTTTCACGGAAGCATGAAGCCACCAACCTTCACACACACACCCACACACACACACACACGCACGCACGCACGCATACACACACACAAACGCAGGCACGCACACACACAGAACACAGACGCACTCACACAACACACACGCACCCACATGCGCACAGACACACGCACACGCACGCACGCACGCACGCACGCACGCACGCACACACACACAAGCACACGCACGCAAGCATGCACGCACACACGCACACGCGCACACGCGCACACGCACCACGAATCTCGCTGTAGTGTAACCTATTAGCGCCATCAGAGCCTTGTGCTTGTCCTTCAAGTCTGACGGAAGAAGCTGGACAATGGATAGTGAAGCCATGACATTTCTGTGATCGTTATGCCGTCTCTTCCTGCTGCTCCCGGGGAATCTTGCTCAGCTGACTACCAGACCCCAAGGAGTGTTTTGCCGCTCTTCTGTTTGACTGGACTGTTAAAACACAAATTAAGCCAATCGTTGCGCTGGTGACACAGGTAACATAACTGATATTAGTATTGCAACAGAATTACATTTCATACTTCTAGCACAGTCAATAATATTACATCTATTACAACAATTCTTCTGTTTCAGCCAGTAGTGAACCTAAACGCATTCCTAATATCAATATATTATCCAACAAATATTGCACACAACCTGCACTGAAATTGCAGCTATCCCAATAAACCAGTGTCCGACTGGGGTTTTATTTTTCACTAATAAAGCTTCATCCACCAAAATAAAACAATTTTGGGCAGAAGACTTGCTGGCACCTTTGTATTGAAGACGCTGCCAAAACGCTAGACCCGACAGTTGGACGAAATGGAAAATCTCTCAGTGTCGGGGTAATTTTCCTCGCGGCCTGGCGACAAGGGAGAGAACTGCACGGCCACTTTATTTCTCCGGCTGAAGGGCGCGGGGAGGCGGCAGCAGGAGAAGTTTTCTTTGAAAATGTCTGAGGTCAAGGCGTCAACCCGGCTTCCTATAGTTCTCTTTGAATCCCTTTTTGTGACCTTCCAGTCTACAGTCAATGCTGGCTGTTTGCGTTATCGGTGACAACTAATAAAAGTCGACGTTGATTCCAACCTAAAGTCAAATAAATCCGAATCCCAGAAAATGCACGCAGTGTGGACAGTCAGAGCACACCCTTTACTAGCATCCAAATTATTTATGAAGTGTGGAGTGTAGAGGCTGCTGAGGGACTGACAAAATATTGCACTAATCCGGAAACCTTGGGTCTGCATTACTTCTTTAAGCTACTTTCACCGATGTGCATGATAGCTCATGGTCACATACAAATACAATACAATACAATACAATACAAATACAATACAATAATCTTTATAAATTTTTTACGGATATTAGAATTGTCTGCCTTGAGCCACCCCACAAAAAACGCAAACGTAATACATAATATATAATATATATATTACATAATATATTACGAAACATATCACGCATCATCTCATAAATGGTACCACAGTCATAAAGATCACTCACAGTCCAACAGCACTACATACAGAACTGACCCCGGAACCAGAAGAAGCGACAACGTACTCTCTGTGACAGGAGCAGTTGAAGATTGCGCGCGTGAATGACGTGGACAGAGTTCATTGTGTATCTGAATGAATGTGAGTATGAAGGGATGTATGTAGGGTGAGGTCCTAGCCCCATGGACTCTTACCCTACCGCTCCTGTCAAACAAACCACAATCGAATTCCGAACGGAGTTAGCGCCAGCTGTCCGTCAAAACGGAAGTCAGTTTGTCACCAGTCTGTCTCGTCAATGGTCTCATGTCATCCTTCTTCGTCCCAACCATCTCCCCCCTCCCCGCCCCAGCCTTCTTATCCCGTTCTTATCCCAACCACCCCACTAGGACTTTTAATGTTATTGTCCAATCTGCTTGTCACAATACTACGAACAACAGAAGAATGAAAGATTTGTGCGTTAAAGGACTTCGGTTGTATTTCTACTTTGTGCCTAGCCAGGGCTAGGCTTATATAAGCTGGCTTGTTGCCAGCCCTGCCTTTGGCTGTATCAGTGTTTTGTACTTTGGTTGCGCAAATAAACGTTTGTTTGTTTTTTTAATCAAAAAGGACTTAGGTTTCTGCAAACAAAATAAAGGACTGTACACTTTCTCCATAATTGGGTCAGTGTTTTTATCCCACAATTTTTTTATCAATCACAATGCCCATATAATTTATCATATTTATAGGTTTTTACTCTAATAGTAATTAATAATCTAAAATGCACAACGCAAAACAAACTCTAACATTCATCTGAACAAGCTTTTGAGCTAGTGAGTGGCACTGTATACTATTAAAATAGAGGGGTTGGCATTCTCCCGATGCGTAAACATTCTGTTTAAAAAATATATACATATATCTTCAGCACTACCCTTGCTTCTGTATGCAAACTGGAGAGGGTCTAAAAAAAAGCTTTGACTAAAACTTGCAGACGTTTAGAAACCATTTTTTCTCAAACTTTCATGACCGCTGAGGTTAAAAAACTAGACGGCAGTCATTAATCACTATCATAGAAACTTTTCTTTGGAACGGGAACTATACAAGTTTTCCGACAACACGAAATACTGTTTTCAGAGATTGACGTGTTTAAAAAAATACTAAAAATACTAGCAAGCTGATCGACACGTGATCTTAAAACTGGAGGTTTGATCTTGTCCTGTCCGGCTTCCTTTTGAGGACGGTTTGATCGTGTCCGCGACACACATTCTCCTCTGTGACCTCAAACATAGTGCCCCTCTTGCCCTCCCGAGCTGATCTCCCTAACGCCTCCCTCAGCCCATTTCTCTCCTCGCTGAAATCAGGACAGTCAAAACGACAGTAATGTTCTTATATAAAACATTCTTTTGCAATTTCACCATGCACGTCCATGTTCTTGGGATATTTCCTTTTAAGTAAAGTTCCTCTTCCACAGGGAAAGGCAGAACATTCAGAGGACTTAGCACGCAAAGGGAGATAATAAAACACGCCAACCTAGTCAGACTAGAAGGACGAGGCGCGCAGGGCGAGACATAGTTCATAAACAACCGTCAGCTCAAGAAGGTTACGACCACTAGACACAGCTGGATGGCGCAGGGGAGGTAAACAAGCGCATTTGCGCCCATGATTCTTGGAGTCACGTCCTAACCTCTTAACCCTTTCAAAAATATTCTAAGCAGCAAACTTACCCTCGCCGTTCAGACATGCGCAGATGATAGAAAGTCTCAGGCGATGTTTGTGGTCAAGCGGCCAGACGCCAGAGTCAGTCAGCGAAGCAGACTGGGTGCGTGTCGAGAAATGATAATTTCACTGGCGATGACGACAGCCACCCACCGGGGATCGCCTTGCATCGTCTCCAATCTCCAGGGTAATCGCAGCATTTCGGCACAAGTCGCGTGGAGCGAGGGCACGCGCGTGTGCGTCACGGCACCAGAGCACATGATGGAAACACTGACGTGGTCTTTAGAAGTCTTGGAAGGACAAGGCTCTGGAAATGACAGGAAGTATACATATGGTGAGAGAATCACCTTGTTTTTATTTCTGTGCGACACACTAGCATTGTAACGTATTCAAGAAACGAGACCCTTGCCCGCCCCCAAACAAGTGGAAGCGAAAAGGTCAATATTTTAGAAAGGAACTTCACAGTTCTGAACTCGGTCAACCCATACTTTGCTTTTGACCTGTTCCTACAAAACACATCGTTAGTCTGCCAAACACTAAAAAAAAACGAGGATGCTTTTAGTTTTTAGTTATAAACTCATGTGTGGGTCCCGAACAATATATATTCTTTAATTATATTTATTTGCAAAGTTCCAAAAATAAGATCAGTATAATTCATAATATGCGAGCACAAGTTTCCACACATATATATATATATATTTCCTTGTGCTCTGAGTCTGCTCTGGGCACTACAAACTACCAAACATGGAACTGCTATCGCAACACAGGCTTCAGTCCCACCCAGTCACATTATACTGAAACCGGGCCAACCAGCCCTAGTACTGTTCCCTATAGTGCCAGGTGTCTGGCAGGGCAGCTACTAGATTACCAATTTGTAAGTCTTTCGTATGACTCGGCCGGGTAGCGAACCGCCAGCCTCCCGCCTCGGAAGTTGACGCCGTTAGACCACCGAGGTGATTTCTAGATTTCTAAGCCATGGTGCCTGTACAATATTAAATTTGAATGTCCACAGTTAATTTTGTAGCAATTGTAGCACAGATACTTTAGCACAAGTAGAACAAACCAATAACCAGTGCATCTGTACGCGCATCGACGTGAACCTTTAGTTACACAGTTAAGTGCAGCAGAGAAGAATAACTGCGGAAAGACACCGCGTGAAGGTTTGCGTTTATCGATTTCAATCTAAATTATCTTTCTTCGTGTCTGTAACTGTCGCCCAAGACGGTACAGCGGGAGGCTGGGTGTCTGGAGCGAGTGCTAAGACTTGGTTTGGATTGTTTTGCCCTGACGTGAGTAGCTTTGTTACCAGCACGAGCACACGATAGGCACCGCGCGCGCAACTAGCCTTCTGTGAAGCCGATCACGCTGTGGCCAGCATCAAGGATGGAAGCGATCTGTGTGCCGGCCATTCAGGGGCTAATCGGGTCCATTCCTGCTGACCCCTATCGCGTCTCACTGCAACAAGTCGCCTTTACAACGCTGACACGTGACAGCAAACACGTTTTCCTCTTAATATCAAGATGGTGATTGTTGTATTTTCTTCTGTTGACATCGCACCACCACCACCACCACCACCACCACCACCACCACCACCACCACCACCACCATTAAAATTAACATAAACGGCAACTTGTGTGTGCGATACTTTAAGTCTGTTCTTGTTACTTTCCACGTCTATGTCCACGTGTCTTCATATTTGCTATTTCGTGCAGGTGGGGTGGGGGGGAGAGAGGTGTAGGTGTGGCTGTAACGTGACCTCTCGATTTTCTTCATCTACCTCTGCTGCTGGACGTACTCGGCGCAGTGTTAGTGGCGATGTCTTTGTCTGCGACCGGAACTTACGGTCTCTGGCCTGTACTGTCCTCATTTCCGCTCGCTTCGATTTCGCGGCCCTCGCCCGTGTAGCGTTCCTGCTGACGTGTCTTTGAGAGCCCCTCTCCGCACCTCGGTGCGCGTGTCACCTTGCGTCTCCTCTGGGATCAGGCTTGACAGGCAGCCTGGAGATGGTGCTTGTGGGGCCTGGCATGCCGATCGTCTGGAGCGTGAGTGCTGGTGGAGCACCTAAATACACCGTCATCTCCCATATTCTCCAGCCAGGAAAAGCACCGGCTGTTTCTTCCCCCAATGACTATGAAAGCTTGTGAGTTTTAGGGAGGTGACAATATTCATTTTTGATAGACAGCATTTTAAGCGTATTACACACGCGGCCTCACATTGTCATCCCCACCTGCGCGGCACGCGGTGAGAAAGCTTTCTACGCCTAGTACGAAGAGAATAAAATGCCAACGCAAACCCACAGGCGGGAGGCAGAGAGAGGAAGCAGCACATTATACGAGACAGCTTTCAACAGACTCATTTAATCACAATAGCTCTCTCCTGCTGTTTAGTATCTTATTCGGGCATCCGCTGTTTCTTTCGCCTATTTTACTACAGGGTTTCACAAATTTGATGCGTCCTCAATACTCACACCTAAATCAGCCGCGTGCAATTGCTGTTGCGGGAGTCGTTTTAGCGTCCACGAGCAAAGAAGAATGTGAGCCGGAAGCGAAATCTCAGAAGTCCCCCCAGGCGAAACAGGAATTTTTCTACGCATCGTCAAAAGCCCAAAAAAGTCAATGGAAATGGAGGACGAATGTGGCTTCCAAGTTGTCTGGCTGCCTAAAAACTGGAGTCCAATAAGAAGGAGTCTCTGTCAGGTGCACACATCGTCTAGAGATTCGCTGTTATCGCCGAAAGTGTGTTTGAAAAGTGAAAGCGTCCATTTCCTTCGCCTTGTGTCTGCGGAGGTCCGCGGGACGCGTTACCAGAGCCAGCAACACCATAAAGAGATCGTGTTTGAGAAATAACGGGCCCAGAAGTAAGTAGTTTGCCAGGCTAGTGTACACCGCATCGACCCGAACTGAGCGTTATCTGCTTCAGATCTCATCGGCTCCTTGACGTCATGTCTAAGGGCCATAGTCTGCCATTCGCTCTCTCGGCTGAGAGTTTGAATTTTAGGGCTTCAGAGGGTCGGGCGTGGAATGGATCATGTTTCAAATAGTTTCTGCAATAGCTCTTATATGCGTCTGAGTGCGATCAATCGCGCCCGAGAATAACATAAAACGCTAGTATCAATTGACATAAGTACGAGAAGCTTGAACTGCCCAAAGAACTCACATGTAAAATTTGAAATACTGTTGTGATTATTTCAATTACGCGTACCTGTTTTGTAAAACCTCGCCAATTCGCCTCGGACTTAAATTTATTTTCATTCCGTCACAGGCTGTCAAAGTGCGAGAAAAACTTAGAGTCACAGGCGTTCAAACTATATAATAACTTCAATTTTAAAAGCTTTATCGCATCTGATAAGCTCCGTTCAGAGCCAGTATGAACAATTTCGGTTAAACGGTCGTGACTTTAGTCGCTGTGAAGATTCCTGTTGGACTATATTATCGAAAAACCTCTGGAAATGCTTCTTCCGTGTGGTGGAGGATAATCTAATCCGTAGGGGTTTTTTTAATTTCTCTTCAGAATTTCTTGCTGACACGTAATGGTGCAAATATGGTTTGTGACACGACAGGAGGTGTACGTATTGTGACTTTCGTTGGAAGGTATGGATGAGTTGTGCCTGAAAAGTTCAGTCTGTGAGCGTGAAGAAGTGCCACGCGTGTGTGTTCATAGTGTAATGTGAGGTCAGTGAAAGCGGACGGGAAGAAAGAGTGAGAAAGACAAAGAGACAGACAGAGAGACAGAGAGACAGACAGACAGAGAGACAGACAGAGAGACGGACAGAGAGACAGGCAGAGAGACGGACAGAGAGACGGACAGAGAGTCAGACAGACAGAGAGACAGAGAGACATACAGAGAGACAGACAGAGACAGACAGACAGACAGAGAGACGGACAGAGAGACGGACAGAGAGACGGACAGAGAGACGGACAGAGAGACGGACAGAGAGTCAGACAGACAGAGAGACATACAGAGAGACATACAGAGAGACAGACAGAGACAGACAGACAGAGAGACAGACAGACAGACAGACAGACAGACAGACAGACAGACAGACAGACAGACAGACAGACAGACAGACAGACAGACAGACAGAGAGACAAAGAGACGGACAGACAGAGAGACAGACAGAGACAAGGAAAAGAGAGAGAGATGGTTGAAAGTGAAGAACAATTATTGATGTTCCCGTGAACAGGATCAGACACATTCATCAGAATGCAAGTAGGGTCAGAGCGCCAATCACACTTAAAATCATGTTCAGGAATTGATGCGGGCCATCACCACTGCAAGAGCTGTATGATTTAAAGTTAGTAGGGTCGGAGCAGTCCTATGTGAATCTTTCATATTTAAAAACCGTTTGGTTGTAACTATTTGGCTTTTTTTTTCGTTTCGAAGTCCTGAAGATTGGTACCCTTATATTAGACATCACAGTCTTGTAGCTTGTGAGTGTTTTATGGCTGAAAATAACACAAGGTTTCAAATTAAATACCAAATTTTCGTTGCAATCGCTCGCTGTAATTTCTCTTGACTTGTTGAAACTGACGCTCGATGAGTAAAACAAACCCAGTCTGTATCACAATAGTTCTCCCCCACTGAAACAGGTCAAGGCACAACCTTTACCTTTTACCTCAAACATTTGTTTTCCAAACAGCCGAATGCTATATTTTCCAGCCAGCAGCCACGTTTAAAGGGTTGGCATGAAGGGTACGCGGTTGAGACTGATCGTGAGTCAATCCTTTGATGAACATTAAAGGGAGACCAGTTTTTTGAGGGGGGAGGGTGCTAGAAATGGATCCTAGATAAGCGCATGTCGCGAGGGCCCATTACTGTAAAAGACATTAAGCCTGATCGAGATGCGTTATTATTAGACTCTTGGATACTTACAGACTTCGTGGATATGACACATCAACTCTAAACGCAAAGCCCACTCAAGTTTGTAAATGTAACTCATATTCTTTTGCACAGAATTCTGTGTTGCCCAGGTCAGCAGAACAGTTCTTGTCTCGGGTACACACTGTCTGAATGTCATGAACAGTTCTTGTCTCGGGTACACACTGTCTGAATGTCATGAACAGTTCTTGTCTCGGGTACACATTGTCCGAGTGCCATGAATAGTTTTTTTTTCTCGGGAACACATTGTCTGAGAGCCATGAACAGTTCTTGTCTCGGGTACACACTGTCTGGGTGCTATGAGCAATTGTTTTCTCGGGTACAAAGTGACTCAGCGCCATGAACAGTTCTTGTCTCGGGTACAAAGTGCCTCAGCGCCATGCACGAATTAATCAATCAACGGCTGCCAGTAAAAACGTAGTTTCTATGCGCGGAAACTGGAAGTTGGAAGTCACAAACGTTACTGCCTGCTTTAACCCAGCTGCACTCTATCCAGTCTCATACGCGATGGCAATAATCCACGCAGTTTTAGTGATTAGACGAACAACAAAATATTTCACTAGCCCAAACTTCCAGCCATCCACCCAAATACATAATACCAACCAACCAACCAACCTACCAACCAACCAACCAATCAACCAACCAACCAACCAACCAACCAACCAACCAACCAACCAACCAACCAACCAACCAACCAACCAACCAACCAACCAACCAACCAACCATACAATAGTCCTTCCAAGAAGTTCACAGAGTAGGCTAACTTCAAGATAAATGAAATATCTCTACTACTTCTGGAGCAGAAAGAGAGGGAGAAAAAAAGAAATAAGTACCCGAAAGGTTTCACGAAAGAGAAAAAAAGAGAGTCACAGAATCAGAAAAAGTCAACCAAGAAAGAGAATGGGAGAGATTAGTTATTTTCTTTCTGTTTCACGCGTTTCTTTCTAACCAAAAACATTTAGATCTTTTGGCTCAGTTCCTGTAAGGAACATGAATGAATATTTTGTGGGATTTTATCATTCGGAGGGTGTACGTCTGTCTCCCGAAACCCATACTATATACGCTGGCATTGGACTTGATCTCTGCAACTATCAGCTGCAGGCTGCCTCAAGACACAGTTCTATGACCACCACACCACAACGACTCAGTGCCCATCGGCAGAGGCTGGCATGCAGCCCTAATGCTGTACCCATCCATTTGACAACCTCTCTCGTGAGTATGGCAGAGGACAGGCTGGAAAAAAAAGGAGAGAAAAAAATCGTCATCAGGAGGCGCAGCTGATGAGATCTGGTTTCGTTGGTGGCGGGGTGAGGGGGTAGGGTTCGCGAAGTCAGAGGCTGCTTAATGTGTCTGTGCAGTAACATTCTGGCCACATAAAAAGGCTTCATAAGCTGTTAGCGCACAATGTGATATGACCAGTGCCTTTCCAATAAGATCCCAAATTTCTTTGACGTGAGGCCTCGGGTTTCAATTTAAGACCAGCAAAATGATTTTCTGTCGCCTTTCATGGCGCTAGAAGCATGGTGAATGGACGGCGTGCCCCTAGCATAGCTCAGGCAAGTCGTCCCAGGACCACGCACTCTGTTGCGGATGTTAGTGAGTGGACTTCACAGCTCGTGGGGCGAAGCGGAGTCGGCCAGTTCTCTAGCTCACCTGCTAAGGAGACAGGCACGCAACTTTTCTGTCAGAGTTTTTCTGCTCCAAGGGATTAATCAGTCAGGTGAAAGGTTGACTGCTTGGCGAAGATGGCGGTGCAAGGTCACAGACAAGTCTTGTAAGCAGATAGAAATCAGTGTTTGACGCAGTCACACGTGGACACACACCGCTCATGAGGACAGCAGTAAGGCCGTGCAGTATGCACACAAGCTGTAGCATGTACATAAAGGAATGGCCTGTAGGTATGGAGACTACTGCTGCATGTACACGAATAAAGGAATGTAGGGACTGAAACGTCTACCTTATATACTTTACGGAAAGGCATGGAGGCATGGAGCTATCAGGCGGCGTGAAACATAACGCTAATGTGTTTTGCTCTACAGCAGGTTTGCCTAAACTTACAGTGCGGCTTCTTAACGAAATCAAACTATGGAAGGAGTCCTCCAGCTCTTCTCTCTTCTTTCACTTTCTCTCTTTTTTCTTTCTTTCCGCTTTTCATTTTTTTTTTCTTTCTCCCTTCTCTTTCTTATCTTTTGTGCACTTTTCCTTGTGAGTTTCGTAGGTTACCGGCGAGTGTTTCGTCTTTGGGTTTTGGTATAAATTCTCATGATAGCTATCTTTCTCTCTGGAGAAGTGTTGTCCTTGAATTAAAGAGCTGGTACCTTGGATGTGTGGGAAGCAGAATGGCAGGTCACAGTGGGGAGAGGGAACGGAGACTCCAGTACAGTCTGGTTTTTGTGAAGGAAGGTGTTTCTGGTCGAGGAGGACATCAAAGACAAAGGCCCATCTATGAATACGTCGTCCTGCAGTCGTTGGCGGCATGGCATCTCAGCCAGCATCTCATTTCATTGGATGGCGGCACCAGTCGCCCTGTACGGACCCCCAGCAGCAGACAGCAGTTCTGTAATCCTGACGTCAGACCTGACGGCCGTGCCCCCTGCCCGCTCCCGTCTGTCTAGGGACTGCGGGGGGTTTGGGAAGGGGATTACTGCAGGCTGGGGATGAACAGCTGTGGATAAACGGACGCAGTTTTTAACCAACATGTTTCTGGTAGTCGGTAAGTTTTGTCACACATCGTTGGCAAGGTTGTATTAGAAAATCTGGGCTTTCTTTCATTGGAATAGAGAATTGTGAAGTGAAAGTGACTTGTGGGATCATTGGAATTTTTGTATAACCAAAATATTTTTCTTGGAACATCTGAGTAAAAGAGATAGAACAACGGTACAAGATCAAGAGAATTTACTCACATAGATTTATAGAACAAGAGATTATTCAAATGACAAATAGGTAACAAATGTTCATTCCTAGTGAACAACCACGAGAGATATTACTGTAGTGAGCAGTCGTAACTACAGAACAATAATGTGAGCATTGATTGTAAAAATAAAATGTAAGATCTGAATATACTGAATCGGTATGAGACGCCCACACAGCTGGTGCGTAGAATCACGAGATACACGAATGTAGTTGCCAATTATGAGACATGACTACAGTGAACAATTGTATGAAATTGGACTATAGTGAGCAATAGTACAAGACAGGAGTACAATGAACAACTGTAAGAGACATGACTATTGCGAACAAATATACGACACAGGATTACGGTCACCAATCATGAGCATTATTATCGGAAAAAAATCATAAGATTCTTTTGTGAACATAGTAAACATCATGAGCAATATAGCTGTAGTGGAAAGTCGTAGCTATACAGTGAACAAGGACTCGAAACATGACTGTAGCTCACCCACTCACAAGCACACAGACCACACATATCTCGCGTACGCACACTGACACACACGCACACACAAACACGCGAGCCCGCACGCACGCACATACACACAAACACGCGAGCCCACACCCCCACACACACGCATGCACGTACGCACACACAAACACGTGAGCCCCCCCCCCCCGGACACACACACACACCTTACTAGCATGCATTCAAAGGGCAGAATGACGAAGCTCCGAGGCACTTGTCCCCCATGGAAGCAAAACTTCAGTAACTGTACCAACAGTAACGAGATGTCTTGCTCCAGTTGTTGGGTGTGACGTGCCAAAGCCCAACTACATTGCTTTGATATTATCGCGTCTCGAAACAGGAGCGACAGAGAGTTTACCTTGTTAAGACTTCAGGCCAAATGAACAATAAAACTTGGGTTTTAAATCTAAAAAATGTTTTATATCACTGTCATTTCTCGAAGAACAAAACTGTCGATAACTCTAACACACTATTCCAACATACCATACTCACATGTCATACTCACATGTCATACATACCAATCAGCCCTGATTAATCTCTTGTTAATCAGTAACTGAAAGGCGTCAGCGCACCATGGCTGGCTGAACAACACAACTAGACAATTCCACTATAGTAACAACTCCACTACAGTAACAACGCCACTACCGTAACAACGCCACTACCGTAACAACGCCACTACAGTAACAACGCCACTACAGTAACAACGCCACTACAGTAACAACTCCACTACCGTAACAACGCCACTACAGTAACATCTCCACTACAGTAACAACTCGCTACAGTAACATCTCCACTACAGTAACAACGCCACTACAGTAACAACGCCACTACCGTAACAACGCCACTACAGTAACATCTCCACTACAGTAACAACTCGCTACAGTAACATCTCCACTACAGTAACAACTCCACTACAGTAACATCTCCACTACCGTAACAACGCCA
>SMGT01003783.1:325392-359713 GCA_004794575.1 Lanistes nyassanus | reverse complement strand
GGGGGGGGGGTGGGGGGGGGGGGGGGGATTCTTTATATCAAGCTGCGGCGAATTTTCCTGGCGTAAATAAATGTTTTGATAATTCTCTGGCTAAGCTTGGCTAAACAAGCATTAACTTATTCTTTTGTGCCCTCCAACATCATTTTTTTAAATATAAAACACCATTCAGTGGCCACATTCTACTCATATTTGTAACAGAACTTCACTTTTAGTGTGCAAGGATGCGTGGACTGTTTACAGCCAGCGGCTAACAACTATAAAGTGCGTCCTGAGATCAAACGAACTCCGTGGGCTATGCGTCAACAGCGTGTTAAATAGTCTGCGAAATGCGACATAAAAACCGTTGCCGCCAAGTCCCAGTAGTTAAGCTTAGTAATTCCACTTTATGTTGAAATAACTGGACAATAACCCAGAAGAAATAACAGGAACCGAAAAACATGATTCCCAGTTGTAGTTCAGAACCCTGCATTTCCCAGAATGAAATCACAGAGAGTTTGGGTTTCCCCTGCTGCTATTGTCAGCATCACTGGCAATGAGGCGTGTTCACTGGAGGGAAGACAACCGCCATCCTTAATACTTAGACATGAGCATTTGGCTCAACGTCTTTCCGTAAGCTAACTGCGATTTACCGAGTGCATTTCGTGGAGTTTCAAGAACTACTTCTGCAGACGGCCACAAAATAACTTACTCCTTCTTTTGTCTTTTCTTCTATTCGTTCTTACTGTAACCCATCACCGCAGACAGTCTGCCTGCCTCGCATAGCTAGCTTTCTCCACTGTCTTTTGCCTTTTTTCAATCTCTTCTTTCTTCATAAGCCCCCTTTCGACCGTATTTTCTTTTGTCTCTTCTTGTGACGTTTTAGGACTGACTGGCTGCTTTAATTATTGACTTCTGTAGACTTTGTACGACTTACTGACTGACTTATTGACTTCTGTAGACTTTGTACGACTTACTGACTGACTTATTGACTTCTGTAGACTTTGTACCCTTTACGTACAAGTAAGTTTACGACTGACTGCCTTACTGACTTTAATAGACTGTACCCTTTATGTACAAGAAAGTTGTACGACTGACTCCTTTATTGACTTCCGTAGACTGACTGCTTTATTGAATATATATACCTAATAGACTTTCTAGACTTTCATTGGGTTATTTTTCTTTTTCGCTTCTCTCCTTCACCAGGGTGGCATCTGTATTCAAAACTTAGTTTTTCTGAAGACTTTAGGATGAGAGCATTTTTTGTCGAAGATCTGATTGCCGCTTAAATCATTATTGTAGCCATGGGGAGGATCCCCTTTCAGTTGCACATATCCTAGGATCCCATTACCTTCTTTCGACAGAAATGTTGCAAAAAAATCTGAGGGTCAGCCCTCACGTTGACCTATGCAGTCGTTTGGACAGACAGATCGCTGGCTCTGACGAAGGTGAAGAGGCAGTCATTCCGCGTTATCTCCCTTGCCCGGCACGCCACAGCGCGACTAGGTAAGACGGCATTCTGTTAAATCAGACTTCAGTTACAGCGAAGACAGGTCCTGAAATTGTCCCTCCCAAAGCTCATCAATCATTTTGGTTTCTACCGCCAACATAACCTGAGTGTTTATCAGACCGGCTTATTGAATCAATAGTTACAGAAGGAAGTTTCCACAAGCACCACTGGTTTCTCACTGAACAAAGCCCCGGGAGCCATTAAGTAATACTTAACAGTGGCATGATGGATAGACTGAGGATTGAGCAGCAGCCAGTAACTATGGCCTGTGATAGTTCGAAAATATTTCTTCAGCTCTTTTCCATCCTTAAAATGTTTTTGCCTAAAAACAAAGCGGTGAAAAGTCTGCATGAAGACACATTTTAAGCTAGTATTGGGTCCAAATGCTTCGGATTTCGCATGTGAGAAGCACACGTGCTGTGTGAACAGTATTACTTCCAGATTAGAGCAAAGTGAGTTCACATGAGGTCTGAAAAAGCTGTAGTCGCTTTATGCTGCCAGTATTACCCCCATGTTATGTATGAGGTATTTGGGCGTGAGAATGAGTGAACGCGTGCTGGGCGTGAGAATGAGTGAGTAGGGTTCAAAAACAAAGGGTGAGCCGTGGTGGAAACAAAAAGGAAGAGTTTTGGTTTTGGGGGGAGAAGAAAGGACGGCTTGGCTGGTCAGGGAGACTGGCTGGTAGCCGGGCGAAGGCCAGATAAAGTTCGCAGGAATATGTCCTGTAAAAGAAACTTGAAAACGGAGACTTGCTTCTTTTTGATTGTGTGGAGAGAAAGGCTGAGTTCGGAGTTTGAGCAGCCAGGCGGAGGCAGGGAATCTAAAAGTGGGGAAGCGCCACCCCGTAACACCCCAGTTTGCGTCACACCTGATTATTTCCCTCCTGGTCTCCTATAACATCTTTTTTTGACGAAAATATTATTAAAGGTCAGCGGGGAACATAGTAAAAAAACAGAAATGCGAGCGGGCAGTGATTGTGGCATTCGATAGTCATCAGCTCGACCTTTGTGTGGAAATGCACCAAGTGTCTTACGATGTAACTTTTTAATTTTTAAAATTTGTTTTAAACAAAGGGCATTCGACGTACGATATCAAAAAAAAACACAGTCAGTGAATTACACAAAGCACATTTGATGAGTTTCACAAATCACATTCTACAACTTTTTATAAGGATAGATTTTGATGAGTTACACAGCAAGCGCATAACAGAACACTATGGGCATATTAACAATCCAACATGGCTTGTTTTCTTAACCTAACGACTTTTGAGAAGGGGAAGACTGTCAATAATATTATTTAGTTTACAAGCTTTTTAATGTTGTAATTCCTGTGTTTGAGAGAGAGACAACAGAAAAGATGACAGGGCAATATCCAGCCCTTTTCAATGTGAGCAGATTGTATCGACCGTACATGCGAGCTTATCGAGTTTCCCCGCAAAACACTGGGTGTAGGCTGACGGTGCCTGCCAGCTATTTGACATCAGCAAGAAATGCTATGTTGAGGATCAAAACTCTGCCAGCATGCAAGGGTAAACTTTGCGACCAGAGCTGGCGTCAGTCGAGAAGACGGGCTAACAGCGTCGTGCCGTCTTGGAAAAACACCATGGGCTCACAGACCCATCGAGAAGCCACGCTAGGGAAGCGTCGACACATATTTGTAAGTAGTGATTAAAGTCATTGAGGGTGGTTCTGCGGGAATGTGAGTGGCTTCTGTGAGGCCGAACCGTGTTGCTAGTAAGCACCACTCGGGGTCAAAATGAAAAACAACAAACCCATCAAAGAGAAGCGTTGCTGATACTGGTCTCTGCAGGATTTGTCCACATGGCACTATTGCCTCTCTGTGGTCTGCAGACTGGAAAGAGGGTTCTCTCTTGAAGGGAATGTCAACGAATGATGTGTGGATTGATGTGAACCTGTAGTCCACTAAATTTCACTTGCTAGCCAAAGTATTTTCAAAGTGTGTTTAGCTACAGATTAAAAATTCAAAATGTCATCATTTGTATATGAATACACAAATCTATGTCTACAAGTCACATAGGCTTTTCTAAAACACCATTAATTGGACCATTAAAATCACTACTGACTCCCAACTGAAATGGTTCCGAATGCGCATTATGTACCCCCAATTACCAACAAACAGATATCTAATTATCTGACTTCATTGCTCCTTTTTTTTGTAGACATAAAGATACTTTGATGCATCTCTTCTGGGAATGCCCTTATGTCTCTGCCTTTTGGAATGAAATTGTTAAATGGGTAACAAGTAAATGCAACCATTTTACATCAACTACCCTAACAGACGAATGTATTATATTTTTGCCACGAGCAATAGATGCAGTACTAGATCCGATATTCCTGTGGGTCAAATATTTTATTTGCACTCGTAAATGAAAAGGGACAAGACTTGACATAAAAGCACGCTTCGATGTTCTCCTTTGACCTTATGTAATCGTGCTCTACCTATGCGTGTGCGTATGTTGCCGTGGAAGCTGATTAAAAAACAAAAATGCACATTTATTAAAGGCCTTATGGGATTGCAAATATTTAAGGTATAGATTTTTATTTGCTTGTCGGAATGGTAAACTCCACTTTGTGCTTAACTGGTTCTGTTGAAAAAAAACGCATTTTCCGGCTAACTTGACCTGATGTCTGGACCACGTATCAACAAAAAAGTTAAAATGTAAAACATAACTTTGGAAGAAAAGAACAGAAGCAGGCCGCACGAAAAGCGTGCTGCATACTGGTGCTTATCTTGTCCTTGCATCATTGTGATGTGAATCTTGAAAAACCAATGCAGTCTTTACTCCACTGTCTCTGCCTTACTTTTATTTCCAAAGATGAACATTCACAAGATGGCGGTTTTATAACCAGTTTATTTCTGTTAGCCCAACACAGGACATTTGATTTCCTCAACCTGGCTTTTTTTTATTCAGGCATTTATTGCTCTTTTGCTGATTTTATTACAAAGCATTCCAATAAATCGCGGGAAAGGTTTCTCGAATATTGACGGAGGAACAGTCTCGGAGAAAACCAATTATTGGAAAGACTTTCTTCGAACTGTCACTTGCTGTAAACCTTATCATTGTTGCAGCCACGAGTATGCAAAAACTAGCCAGACGTAGAGCAGGAATACACCATACGGGAATAAACTAGATTAGAAATAGACGAGGCAGGTCAGGAATACACCAGAAGAAGGTCACGAATGCGCCAGCAGGTCACGGATAAACCAGAAATGTCATGAATACAATGAAGTAGGTCACGAATGCACCAGAAGTAGGTCGCGGATTCACTGTAAGTAGGTCACGACTTCGCCAGAAGTAGCTGTAGGCTACCAGTTCGTCAGCAGTAAACCTGAATAAGACCACAATCCTATCTGGATGAAGTATAGACATGAAGCAGACAATTCCTAGTAAGAGCCTTTCACAGTTTTAACATGTTTCCGATGACCAGAGACTATGCAGTGCCTATTACTGCGATCCGCAACCTGATCTTTCTTTTCTCAGCTTCAGAACGCTGAAGATGGGAAATACCAAACCACGCCAAGCTGCACGCTTGAAAAATGAAGAAGTTAACACAGCGTTTGGTTTCATCGTTAATTTGTATCGTTTAAACTGGCTTCGCTATAGCTCATTAACATTATTTTGTAATTTTTCGCAGTCGAAGATCTTTACTTCCTTCTGGTAGCAGGAATTTTCCGATAAGGTGCAGGGCTTCTCAAAAATTAACGAAAACAGCTCAAAACAGCGATAAGAAGCAGTTAACAGTGTTCAGAGGTAATAACTTCCCCCCCCCCCTCCGAAAATTGCGAATGCAGATTACCTCCCTGTAAATCTGGTTACATTTAGGACAATGATGTTTCCTCAGGTGCACATGAAATATATTTGTGAGACGTTGAACCTGCAGAAATCGATCCTAGCTAGAATCTCTATGCTGGTAAACCCTGCACTGTACAGGTTTTGAACAAGGAATTTAAAGTGTTTCAGTCTCGCGATAACTGCGAACGGAAATGTTTCTGCTCGGGGTTATAAGCCGCCGGAAATCTTCGGCTTCCCCCCCCCCCTTCTGAGTGTCACGGGCAAGCCATCTTGGTCCGCAGTCGGCTGCATTGAACTGCAGCCATGTTGTCCTGTTTGTGCAGGCAAGTATATTTCCCTTGCTCTGAGGTAACTTCAGCTCGTATTTTGAAAATAATAACCAACCCGTGGTTTGGAGGAGAAAAGGAAAGTGCTGTCATTTACAGCTTATACGGTATTCTTATATAATTATCCTGTTCCTTCCTGTCCTTACAACTAAAGGTATTCTGTGTGATTCGAAGGCAAAGTTCAATAAAACAGTACCCTCTCCTTTCCCCCACTCTTCCGCTTGCGAAAACTATTTCAGAATAAGTAAAGAGTCCACCATCATTTTTCATTTTTGGGAATGTGTACCGAAAAAAACACATACGTTTGTTAAATTCAGCTGTGTTCAGCTCCGAACTCAACCACGCCAACAGTTAAAACAGACTATAATGAAATAAAGGAATCCAGATTTTTAACAAGGGGAATTGATTGAAATAATAAATGATGTACAGTGTCACAGCTATAGTTCTCAAAACGAGAACACGAAAAATATAGACAGTTGGGAATGAATCGGATATGAACAATATAAATATAACGTACAAGCTAATCCACTGTATTGGGATACTGGTGAAGCATCAAAGTAAACGAAATATAACTTATTTTGCTGCAGAGAACTGACTGCAGCCAGCCCAAACCTGATTTGTTAGGAACACGTGAAAAACTTAACGTACAATCCCAGCTAATTACGATCAGCAATGATGTTTCTTTTCCAGAACAAAACTGCAGTAATCACAATTTTCAAGTAACAATCGAATGTATTTTTAACAGGAAACTAGTCTCGGCTCATTACAAGCTATTGTCCTGATGCCAGAAGGAAATGGCGCCCAAAAAGAGACATCACGGAGCGCTGTGCCGTAGGGCTGTCGATAGAGAGGTGCTCAAGTGTCCACAGAGCTGCAAGACAGATCGCTAAACTGCTTCGTGTTGTGGCGTGTGCACAAGGTTATTAGGTGGACAATGTGCTGCAGCTGTCAGGTTCGATTCTGACGATACTAAGACCTAGAGCAATAGGAATTATTTTTATTTAAAATCTTCCAGGGTTTTTTTTAAGGCCACTTGTGTAAAATATTCTTGGAACCTTAAAACCCGCACTCTGCCTACCCTCTAATACTCTCTCACCTTAGTACCTGTTCTATTTTACCGCAATGCCTGTTATCTATCTCGCCTCAGTCCGTTTAGGGGCCTGCATAAGGATTGTGCAGACTCCATTTGGCCATCCCCTGAACTGTGTGAAATATTTTTATTCCCGAGATAAGTTTTATTCCAGATATTATCACTTCAGTGTGAGGAACAAAATACAACAGGATCCCAAGCAAACGTTTGATGCGCTTGAGAAGGTCAGGCAAAAAAAAGTAGTCAGCTAGCCGTGCCTTGCCGTACTTGTCGGCACGCACAAGCCGAGACCGCGGGCATGTCGAGTTCGATCGCTGATTGCGACTGATCGAAATTTCACTTAATGAAGGCTCGGGTGAAGAATTCAATTTTGCGCGACATTCCGCTGGGACATACATGCAGCGTGAAGTGTTTGCACAACTGACGCTGGGGACGCCGTGGAAAGCTCACGGCGATAGCTTTGTGTGAGGACAGTCTTGTGCTAGATGTCATTGCGTTTCCACAGGCTTCAAAAATGTCTTCTCGACATCAGATTTCGCTGCTACGCTGATGATACAGAAAATAAAAACTGATAGTAAATGTCTGTAATACCAGCTGTTGCAGACTTTCATGTTTGCGAACTACCAACTGCTACAAATATCATTTAAGACTTTCCTGTCTTCGTTCTGTCAACTGCCAGCAAATATCAGTTGTTGCAGACTCTCCTGCTCCTGTTTTCTTCCACTTCTTTTCGGAAGATGCTGTTGCATGAATAACGTGGCTTGGATTCCTGGAGATTAACATAAAACAGTTATGCCACTTAAAGACATGTTGGAAAGAAACGTGATGAGATTCATGGTGCAATAATGTGATATTTATTCAAATTTGTTTACTACGAAATAACTCTGCCTAAGAAATGAACTAAACTATCTGTAAATGTAAACATGGTATTTTAAAGTAGATGGAAACACAGCATTTTAAAGCAAATGAAAACACGGTATTTTAAAGTCAATGTAAACACGTTATTTTAACGTCGGTGTAAACACGGTATTTTAAAGTCAATGTAAACACGGTATTTTAAAGGTGTGTAAGTCAGACGTGTACTCAGTTTGGTTGCGCGACACTCAAAAAAAACCCAATGTCTGGTGTGCACGACTGCTGTGCTAACCGTCTGCCCCGCTACCCCTCCTTCCCTACCTTCCTACAGTGCGAAATCACAGGAAGGTGGAGCCGTTTTCCCTCCAAAACAACCATCTGACCGACTACAGTGTCCTACGGAGCAGCTCTCTCTTTGAAGAGGAGCGGCCAAACTTAATTTACTGATCAGCATCATATTACCTCAGCAGAACATTAATTTTAATCGAGAAGTAGGCACGGGGTGATGTCGACACAACACAAGGGATAAACTGTCTAGTAGGCATCTCACATACCTGGTAGTGTGCGTGCGTGCGTGCGTGTGAAATCTGTTTTCTTTCATTTCTTAAAAACAAATAAAGCTGACGCTTGGAATGAGGGTGTTTCCAAAACATTTTCCCAAGACTTACCGTCCGACACTGACGATCACAGGTCATGCAACCAGCAACAGCACGTGGTGCCTCAAGAACCACAAAAGATACACACGGTGCCACGGGCTGGTGAATGACTCGCATCTGCAAGGACTACCATACGTCGTCATTATGCTAACGGCAGTCTCCCATATCTCCCTTTAACGCCATTGAATTCGCCCCATTAAAAAGAATCCTACAAAAATTGAAGTAGACCCTTGGTGGACTGGTCAGAAGAGTTTCACTTTCCGGTGCTTGCTAGATTGAAGAACTTCATGAAAAGTCATGGTATCGTCAGATTGGAGCTCTCCCGCTCCGTCACATTTCTTTTGGAAACAAATCAAGCTCTCCCGAGGCCAGCCTCGCTAGACGGGAAAGAGAATGAGAAAGGTATCCCGTTGGGAAAAGCAAGAGAAAGAAAACGCAAATTCAGCGAGAAACTCGAATACTGTATTGTTAATCCACAATGCCGTGCAATCACACAGGGGCTGGAATAGTCACGCAGAAGGAAATCAAATTACTGCATGTCAGGACCGCTGTCTGGCTATGTGCAGCTCACGACCAGGCCTCGACACGCTGGCCAGGGCAAGTGCGGGCTCCTGCATAGCCCTATAACCAGTCCCACTTCAGTGATGTGCACCATACTTGCTCATGGTTGCCTCTTTGCCCACTAGTACAAAACCCGGCGTTTACTTAGCCTATTCACTTTCTACTGACTTTTATTTTGTCAGAAATTAAACGTCTGCCGCACAGACTCAAAAGATATATGGCGCACCTTTTAATCCCAGACTCTCACACACGACGATATGGCTTTTGTATTTGTCTATTATTGATCGAGTCTCCTGTGTGATTGTTTGACGGGCAAATTACAGGTTAAAGACTTATGCTATCAGCTTCAGGTCTGGCCTATAGTCTTATCTTTCGGACTGAAAGTAATTGAAGCTTTAACCTGAAGCCGCATTAGGGGGCAGATGAATAGCGTTCACTGCACTTGGCGTGGGCAAGGCTTTGGTGGGGAAGCTTGTAAAATTTTTGGTTTCAAGTCGGGTTCCGGCTGAGACCTTTCTGGAACACTGTGGATTAAATCATTTGCTCCATTAAAAAAATCAAAGAACAGATGCAGTAGAGTATACACACCTTATCAGTCATCTTCTCTCAACATTTTGCAACAGTATCCTGCGAGTAAAACAAACTTCAGCGGCTGAAATAAGCAACTGGAAACATTAAATAGTAACAGCCGATACACGTGTCAGAGGTTGAAATAGTTTAGTACAATGACTACCAGCAGGGAATAAAGGCCTCGATGGTACAGTTAAAAACTATAGGCGGGGGGCGGGGGGGACTTTACGGCTTGAACAGTTTCGTTCGACAAACTGCTGATCAAAACAGACAAGAGAGTTTGCTACAGTAAATAACAGCGACAAATGGTTCAATGGCTAAACCAGTTTAGAAAGTTAATGAATTATAAATACCAAGCAAGAAAGGCTTTCTTGGCAAACAACCAGATACAATAAATAATGCTAAGCAATAATTGATAAAGTGACTAAAACAATCTGATGCTTTAATGAATTATGTCAAGCAGGAAACAATTCGGCAGCTGAAACAGTCATATATCAGACACTGAAGCAGTTTGCTACGGTATGACTAGATTGGACGTATATCAGTACCTGCAAGTCTGGAACTGCAAACAATAACAACAGGTAATAAGGTATTTAGTTGGAGAAATGGTATTGTACAAAAATAAGGCAGTAAGTACGTCTGCCGGCGTTAATCATTCGAATTTGTTTTTAAGTGATGGGTAACGGCGGGTTCTTTAAGTGTAGAGAAACAGCTCAGGAAAAACGAACGTCCATCAGCGGCTCTGATTTAAGCGGCAGCGACTTGTCCAAGGTTGTAATTAACTATAATAAAATGTATACTTTTACTAATTGCACCTGCTGGTCAGCCTAATTGGCTGTCCGCAGGCCTGCTTGCCTGTCTGCCTGCTTGCATGCCTACTTGCCTGCCTGCCTGCCTGCTTGCCTGCTTGCCTGTCTGCCTGCTTGCATGCCTACTTGCCTGCCTGCCTGCCTGCTTGCCTGTCTGCCTGCTTGCCTGCCTGTCTGCCTGCTTGCATGCCTACTTGCCTGCCTGCTTGCCTGTCTGCCTGCTTGCCTGCCTGCCTGCCTGCCTGCCTGCTTGCCTGTCTGCCTGCTTGCCTGCCTGTTTGCCTGCCTGCTCTGCCTAGCTGCTTGCCTGTCTGCCTCCGGCCTACTTTCCCTTCTTTCGTCATTTGTTCTCGCCGACTGTAATTTTTTATGGTGTCACTCTTATTGTTGCTTACTACTCATTTTCTCTGCCGCCACTGCCGTAGGCTAATACTATTGAACGGCAAGCACAGGACTTTTCGACTATATAAGTAAGCAAGGAATGTGTGTGTGTGTGTGTAAAAATATGATATATCCTTCTGGACAATGCAATCTTTAACTACTCGCATGTTACATGCTCCTGATTTTAAAAATTTAAGAGTAAACCACATCTCTGTCTCTCATTTGACCTCACCTGCTGTCTGCGTTGATCTGCTGTCACGGCGCACATTGCCCTCCAATCCCGCCACGTAATAACAACGGAGCATAAAAGATAGGCAGGCAAGAGAAACTAAGGCAGAAGAAATAACAGGGATTATAAGAAAAATCCAATACGAAACCACACTTCCTTTAGCTAAGTAGTTAGGGAACATTCATAGAGAGAATACGACAGAAAGAAAGAGAAAGAAATATATATATATATAGAGAGAGAGAGCTCAAAATAGTTCATGAAGGAGAACCAATTTAGTGAAAGACTCCACTGACTGTAATAAAAGAACTTTGTGAATACTAGAACACAGGTGTGAGAACTTTACAGCGCGCGGACCAGCACTGACTGTGAATAATACAGGAACACGAATCGTCCATTAGGTTAGGTACTTGGCTGTCCCAGGCGTGACGACTGCTCATCTGTCTAGAGTGAGAGAACACGGCACATAAAATCTACATATTTTCCAGCTTCTCAGAAAGGATTACAAGACAGTATGCATGCAAAGATGGCGTCTAATGTAACTATGGAAATGTGCAGTTCCAGCTTGCTTGTAGTCGCAAACAGCACACCTACAACAGCCACAACCTTAACACCACCACAATGAATGAATGAATGAAATCTTCCTGATGTCCGACAACATTAACTATCCAGTTCAACATATATGTTACAGTAAGATAGTAAAACGGGCTACCTTTATATGAAATTTGTTATTGTTTGTTGACATTGTAACTGACGGTATTTGCACACTTTTGGTCGCATGCTGTAATAGCAGAGCATTTTGAGATCCACATCAAATTAGTTACACTAAAACGAGTAATGTACCGCACTTTGCAGTTTCTGCGAGAGTTTTGTGTTCCAGAAACATCCGCGCTGACACAAGGGAAGCGCCAGGACTTTCCCATATTTGTCGCTGGAGAGATACTTTGTCACTTTTCAATAATATTAAGTGTAGCATTATACGATTTACGTCCATGCCTTGTCCCCCTAAGGATCTGAAGATTTATATCATTCTTCATGTAATAAGTACAATTTTTAATGTTCTGATCTAAGGGGTGCAGATAAAACATAAATTATGACCGAGAAATTGATGACTGGACCACACTGAACTGGCTGGAGATCAAATGAACAAAGTGAAGGTGTCTGGCTGGAGATCAAATGAACAAAGTGAAGGTGTTCAACAAGCAGAAATATCCCGCATCGAAATTGGAATTGAAATTCCTGAATCATATTTATACAGACAGGATCAATATTGCTCCCTCACCTGCCAATGGTAGTCGGACTGACCCGGGAGTGTCAGAACGGCGAGAGGAGATGATCTGACGTTTTGATTGGCCAGATAGCAGCCGAAACATGGCGGCATTCGATCGTGTGAGCGCCTTGATAAGCTGCTGTGTTGTAGGAATGAACGCCTTTAATGGAGTGAGTCTCATGTTAATCTGAGCTGGCGGCGATCTACGGGCCTTTGAACTGACTCCAGGCGACAGCCTCCCAGCTTGGTGCTGCCTGTCGGACGTTATGCAGGCCTGGGCCCCAGTGGCTTGCCTCTGTCCCCTGCCCCCACCAGGTCCCTCCGTGGCTGTGGGCAGACGGGCCACAACCTCCAACCGCTGTGCATGTGGGAATTCTACCTGACGTTAATATCAGGATGCTGACAGCCACCCGTCAATAATTCATTTTATGCTCCACGCTGACTTTAGTTTTGATCCTGATAATGTTCGCCTTGCTGCCTGGCTTCCTGCCTGCCCCCTTCCACCCACTCTTTCTTTTCATGTATGCTGATCTGCATGTGCATGCATGCGCGTGCGAGCGAGCGAGCGAGCGAGCGAGTGAGTGAGCGAGTGAGTGAGTGAGTGAGTGAGTGAGTGAGTGAGTGAGTGAGTGAGTGAGTGAGTGAGTGAGTGTCTCTACCCCTTTTCGCGAAAACCACAGAAACATTATCCCAAAAATAAACAACTTCAACTGTTGGACAAATGCCCTTTGAACTTTCGCTTACATCCAGCCCTCGCTTTCGGTGAACAGCGTGTCATTGAGAAATGAGATGTATTCACTATCCCCAGGCTATCCTCCCCGCGGCTACTGAAGCCACTCGCCTTTTACACAGTCAACCACTGTCATCCCCTGTCACCCACCGTCATCCACTAGAAATCCGAGCCATGGTACGGTGCTAAGCGATCTGAATAGGAGTGTAATGTCTGAAGGGGATGGTTGCCTCCCCTGTGACATTCCATGACGCATTGCCCGCGCGTGAGACGTGATCCTGATGAAGCAGAATATTTACATCAACCTGATGAAACATTACTACTTTTTTCACCGTAATCATCAACAGGTAGGTTGTCTACATGATCTTGATGAAAAAGTCCACGTCAAACATGAATCTGATGAAATGCTATTCTTTAAATTATCTAACACGATCCTTTGTACATGATACATAAGTACAGGGAAAAATAGTAATGTTGCATCAGGTTCTTGTAAATCGTCTGTTTTTAATCAGGATCAAGTCTCTAAATGTGTCTCACTGGGGATTGTTTAGCATGAAAAATAAAGATCTGCTCAAGATGGGGGCGGGGTGGTGACAAACGCGTCAGTTACAGTACAATTTCCAACAAAACGATAAGTAATCTAACTTACTGTCCTTATTTTGAGGCAAAAACTTGGAAATACGTGCGTCTGCTGTTGCAGAAAGGGACAAAAACTGTTCAAGATCACGTAGGTGCTTGTACACGATTACAGTGGACAAACATATTAATATTTTATCAGGTTCATGTAAATAGTCCATTTTCCTCAGGATCACGCTTCACACACGTGGTTGTGGGTTTTGACAAAACTGGTCTTGTTTCGCAACGCTTTCTCTTAATTACGTACGTTGTAGCCTGATATCAGGATGTGGAAAATAAAACTTTAAACATTAATTTAGACTATCAAAGCTTGCATAAACTACCGCATGCAGGAAAAAGAACAGGTAATAACAGCGTATAAGTGGAGGTTTTATTTGAAACTAGCAAAGCAGTTTTATTTCACGAGACAACACTTAAGTACAAATAGCTATTATGCCAGCGTCACCTCGTACACGCAGTGAACACAGGGCGATGAGGGCTCACATGACAATGCGAGCAACCGATCCCACAAGTACTAAAGTGCTCGGGTCAGACATGACCAACAGTTGTGAAAAAGTGGGCTGACGTCTCAACCTGAAATGCATCAAGCCGCGTGGAAGCCCAAACCTACTTTTATTTCCGCATGACGGACGCGCCGGGAGGAAATCCCCAAGACCGCTCTGTGCCTATCGCGTTAAAACGCTCGCGTCTTTCGTTGCTTTCACTTTCAATTCTCACTTCCGGAGTGCATGTGTGGCTCGCGCCGCATCACGTGACGGAAGGCGTTGGTTGCTGGCTGCTTTTGAAAACACTGCCTTCGAGGAACAGAAAGTGAACCACAGATCTCGGAAAGTCTGGGAAGCAAAGGGACCTTTCCGCTAGGATGGGGGACCTGTAAGAGATTTCGAACCTGGAGGTGAGTGGCTGCTAGGGGGTGGTCAGAAAAAGTTGTCACCACACCTGCATCGCGAAAGACGAGTGCTGCATGTCGCGAGGTGTTCGCCAGAACCAGTTTCGTACTATTCCAGAGCCCGCGCAGGCGGGCCGCCAACGAATGCAAGCGGCTGTGCGCCGTGCTGCGGACGATCTAGCAAGCGGCAGGCGGATGCCGCGTGTGGCCACTGGCTGTGACGGGCGGAATAGGCACGGGGCCGCAGCTTACAGCTGACTGGTTCCTTGCCCTGCCTCTGAAGTCAAGGAGTCAAAAGTTTGAATGGAACGCCTTACCTCGACAGTCTTTGAGCCTGCTGTGGATAGGCTTAGCGCCAGATTCCGTCAGCAGGATGGCAGAGTTCTGTAGCTCAGTTCACACAGGCACGGTGTTGACGTGGTGACCACAGGCGATTGAGGATACAAGTTCCCAGTGAAGTGGACAGTCGTTGCAGACACTCTGGACAGAACTAGATGGAACATGAGAGGCTGACGGCGTGAGGTGGGGTGGGATTCCATGTGCAGCACGACAGTGGGTCAAGTTGTGAGGTCTCTACCACCACCGCCACCCAGGACGTTATCTTGTGAGACCATCTGCTCCACCTGAACGTCCCCACATTCCCCACCCTCCCTCCACTCCACATCACTCCGCTGTCATGCCGTCCATCTCCAAAAAATCCTACGACTTGGTGTCGGACGATGGTTACGACAGTCGCATTCCTCTACACAATGAGGAAGCTTTCGAGCACGGGATTACCTTCCAGGCAAAGGTCAGTACCTCTTCAACCCTTTTTTGTGTGTGGTACCTGTCGTAGCTCTCTGTTGGACTTGTCTTAGCTCTCTGTTGGACTCGTCGTAGCTCTCTGTTGGACCCGTCGTAGCTCTCTGTTGGACCCGTCGTAGCTCTCTGTTGGACCTGGAGCCATGTGTTATTGCGTTGGCGCATTCTACGTAATAACCAGACTGACCTAAACAGGTTTAATTTCATTTACTTCCCAAAGGAAACACGAAGATCAAGCAAATAACAATGCAGGGGATGATATATCATATTAATAACACAAATAATTGAAAATTACACTTCTTCTAAATATTGTCTCACATTGTCTCAAATTTTGTATATGCTGAGTTGTATAATTTATACACAAGACAATTCCCGTAAGCGACACTGAATAGGTTAAAAAGCAGAAGGGTTGAACAGCATGCTGCTCGCTTGCTCGCTTACTCAGTGGAACACAGCTGGACTGCTACGAATTCGGTGTAGAAATGCTGACTCACTGAAACAGTTAAACTGGTGCGCATTCAAGATATAGACCTGCTGACCTGGATCGGTGCTGCTTTTTCAATTACTGAAGCACTGAAGGAAGATACTACACTCAGTTGTACACAGAGCAAAGATAGTATACAGTTGTACACAGAGGAAAGATAGTACACTAGTTGTACACAGAGGAGAGATAGTACACTCGGTTGTACACAGAGGAGAGATAGTACCCTCAGTTGTACACAGAGGAATTATACTACACTCAATTGTACACAGAGGACATATACTACACTCAGTTGTACACAGAGGAAAGATAGTATACTCAGTTGTACACAGAGGAATTATACTACACTCAGTTGTACACAGAGGAAAGATAGTTACACTCAGATGTACACAGAGGAATTATACTACACTCAGATGTACACAGAGGAATTATACTACACTCAGTTGTACACAGAGGAATTATACTACACTCAGTTGTACATAGAGGAAATATACTACACTCAGTTGTACACTAAGCGAACATACAGCTCAGCTGGAATGGTTTTTTTTTCTTCAGAAGAGTGTGTCAGTTTAAGAATAGTGAGTAAACTTTTCTCACCAAATCTCCCCCCCTCCCCCATCATAACCACTACACCGCAAAATACCTCTATCTGAATGCTGTATAGGGCCTGGATATCGAGCTTGTGGGTAAAGCATCGGGCTCGCGTATCGAGTACTCCCAGTTCGAATCCTGCAGCAGCCAAAGGCTGTATCCTGGAACTTTTTATATAAAAAAAAAAACAGTAATAAACTATTTAGCCATCCACCGAAGATTGACCTGTCTCTCCGGCCAGTTAACCATCTCGCTGCCGCTATCAGTCTGGCGACTGTGTCAGTGCACAGCCTAGTAAGAGGGATCCATCTCTCCATACTCCTGCCGCGCTGTGGTCTAAGCTCCTGGCACTGCGCTGGAATCCAAAAAGAAAAGCAAACAGCCTGAGTGACGCAGATTTCACACAAGTAGAACAGGAACGGATTGCAGTCATTTGTTGGATTTTAACCTTTTCCTTCCTCTGTCACTGCGCATTAAAACAAATACGTTTGCTAAAGTCTTTAATGGCCGGAATCTTGATCCAATGACAAGTTAGAAATCCAGATAACGAAGTCAGATAGAAACAAAAAATTAAAAACAAACCAAAGGCGGGTCGCAAACAACAGCAATCAAGTGAAGATTACTAGAAGCGAAATAAGAGCGTTGGGAACTGGGAAGAAATCAGCAGGGACATGGGCGGGTAAATCTGTCCATGGAATGGGTGGGGGAAGGGGGAAGCAGTTGATGACTAGGAGCTGCGTCTAACAAAGCTGGGACAAGTGTTGGCGAAGAATCTGAATGGGATTTCAGTCTGAATATTTACACAATTTCATGATTAAGCAGCAAGCCAATGATCAAAATTTCTAGCCCCATGAGTTCGTTCCAGTGCCTGAGTACTTGTTCTGAGCCAGACGTTGACAATGATGCAGATGTGCAACTTAATAATAATAAGAAAAAACGACATTAGTGATGATATATTGTATTATGTTTGAGTTATATTTATAATGATATAGTGTATTCATTAGTTATCGTGGTTTGTATGCCGTGCCTTGAGAGCGAATGTAACATTTGAGGGAAAGGAAGAGTTCTCAACAAAAAAAAAAGTCTTTTAATACTTTTCATTTGGAATCGCCTATCAGAAGAATATCATTTCAATCCCAGAACTGCTGTGGGCGAAACATCCTTACATAATGTTTTTCATTACAGAATTGCTGAGTAGGCGATACCCCTTCACAGTGTCTCGTTATAATAAAAAGATGGCAGGAAAAAAAGAGAACACATCGTCGTCGAAATCCGCTGCCTCTAGTAAAAGCAAGTCACACGTGAAATAAAAGGATGTGCAAAAACAATTTTAAGATATCCTCTCCTTTTCTTCCCCTTCTTAGAGAAGATTGCATGCAGTTTTCTTTTCTTGAGAAAAAATTTTTTCTTACAATTTTCATCGTTCTAGTTTCATGGTAATTTTATTTTCTTGTTATGCGTCGGTTTCCAACGGCTGTCGTTAAATCCAGAAGACTATGAAATATCGCATAAAAAGTCAGCGATTTATCAATAAAGTTTAGTTGCTATGAGTCATTGAACTAAAGAAACACCGTGAAGAACTAGCGCTGGAACTGAGGCCAACCTCTTACCAAGCTCCACCCCCCGAGCTGTTTTCCCTTCTCTGTCCTCTGCGAGACAGGGGCTGATAACTCCAAGCGAGGCGCATTAATTCTACCTCACAAAGCCTGGCCACGACGATGCACAAACACCTTGACTGACCGCCAGTCTTCGAGGCTGACACCGTCTGTTGCATGATGGAATCTGGCTTCAGGGGAGCGCTGTGTACTGCATGATGGGACTTTGTCGTCAGGGGGCGCCGTCTGTGACATGATGGAACCTTTTATCGTCAGGAAGGGGGGACGCTGTCTGTGGCACAATGAAACCAGGGGTGGCTTGCATGGCCGTTCAGTACCCTCTGTTCATACGTAAGGGTGCACGGGGGGAATGGGATTTATGACCGCTGCTATGGCTGGAAATGCAGGTACGCACGCTCATGCAAGCCAGCCCAGGTCGTTAGGGGACGCCGACTACTGCATGGTGGAACCTGGACCTTCAGAGGGCGCTGTCTGCTACTTGATAGGATATGTCAGTCAGGGGTCGCTGGCAGCTGCCAGAGAAGATAAAGGGAGCAGAGCGAGGCTGTGCCACAGACCCTATTCCTTGATTACGGAGGCCGAACACAGAGCTGGCTGCGTCTGACGGCCAGAGGCTCGGCTAAGCGCCGTGCATAGGTGGCGAGTTGTGAAGGAGAGATAGTCTGGCGGGGAAAGAGACAAGCTTTTCTCCTACAGAATCGTTTTGAGTCCAGAATTTTCCCGCAAGTAAGCCTCGTCCCTCGGCAAGTAGGACAGTCATCCCGAAGTTTATCCTGTGATCCACCTATTCCCTACAGAAGAAAATGCTCATTTCACCAAGACAAAATGTCATCGGTAACCTAGTGCACCGCCCGCTCTCTACCTGCATGACAAATGTAGCTGCCTTACCACTTTTGGGCCTACCTACAGCTCAACTCCGCCAGCCCCTGGGTTGGCTTGCATGGCCGTTCTGTTCGTACGTAAAGATGTACCTAAAATACACAGGATGAATGGGCCTTGCGACCCCTGTTATGACCGGAAGTGCAGATACGAACGCTCATACAAGGCAGCCCAGAATCGTATTAGCGGCTTTCTTCAAATTGTAATTGTGACACCTTTGTTTCATCCTGGCTAGTTTACAGCTTCATCAGCACAGCAAGTCGATTTCTTCTCGCTTTTCTTCACCGCAGTTATCTGTGACAACAGAACATCATATCTCTGGAGGCTGGACGTTCCTTTTGAGAGGCAGTTCCGACATGAATAATGTTTCTCTCTAAAAATTTCACACAGAAATCTATTTTTAAAGGACACAGCTGCCTTGTGGTCGTGCTCAGATGACGAACCGCAACAGCACCGCTATTTATGCATTGAAATCGCCACCTGGAAAATGAGGAACAACCGAGAGGATGCGAACATAGAACCCTCTTTTGCCTTTTACAGCTCAGTGACACCGACTGCCAGTCTCTTTTGGAGAGGTTTGTGCCAGCAGACAAGGGCATGCCATAGACTTCAGATAAGCTAGACATATTTTAGATACGGGGATTTTGGAGAAAGACGATCTTTCATTTAATCGGCAGTGATGTTGCGGGGAAAGAACCATCCCTATTAGGAGAACTAAAGCCATTTTGTGCCAATGCTACACAGCACAGCAAGTGAGCAATTTGAGACAAGTAGGTCTGTAAACGCTAGCGAGAAGCGGTGGGAACTGTGATAACCTGCGTTACACTGGTATCGAGTTTAACGTGAAAGCTAAAGGATTTTACCGACTGAAGCCAGGGTTTTAAAAATGAAATGGCACAAAAGGGGGGAAATGCGAAGAATTATGGCAGGAGTACAGTCCCACGATTGTTAGGGCCGCGCATCGCTCGCTGGCCTTACTACCATGAGACCTAGGATTGGCCGAACTAGCGAAACCACGAGCACTGGCCTTCCGTTCGACAAACCTTTGGAGTACTTCATCTGGAAGGAAAGTGACCCCCAACTAGTAGCAATGTGACCCAACTAGCAACATGACAGTGAACCGATCTAACCGAGTACAGTCTAAAAGTGGCGTGGGGTAGACCTCAACAAGCAGCAGAGATGATGCACATTCTTTAACCTACCTGACCCCATCCCCCACCCCTGCCTGCTGCATGTTGCACGTGCGGGCTTCAGCCCCGTGCCGAGGGCGAATGCTTAAAACGGCGTCTGGAGTTTGTGTAGCGTTCTTGTTACGTTTACGCAGACAGTTTTAGGCCACTCTTTTTTAGAGCTAAAAAAAAGGTATACGAATTTGTTACAGAAACGAACATCAGTTACGACCGATGCGGGAAGTGCAATGAGAAGAACATTCGAGGATAAAAGATAGAGTTAGTGTTATACCTGAAATGTCAAAGAAATTGTGAAGTTTTATGAACGTGCGTATGGAAAGTTGTCGAACTTTGTAACGTCTCGAAAATAATTATTAATTTGTATTATCATTTACTGGAAATGGTGTATAATCACAAACTGGACTGCCTTCACGTAAATGTCTGGTAAGATCGGATAATGCTGATTTTGGACGTAGAATGGTGCGCTTCAGGCTGTGAGCAGGGATCGTGGGCATGAGTGCACTTCACTCTCCAGCCACATTTCACCGTGAAGACGTTGGCCCCTCGCTGCCTAATGAGGATCCTGCGCCCTGGGCGCCGCCCTCATCTCCACACAGCGAGCTGCCGGTGCCAGGGGATGGTCTCACGAGGCGCGAGAACAGCTTCCATTTTCCTCCAGCCACAACGTCCTGGATGGGAAAAAAACAACATAGTGTGCTGCAGCTGATGGCTAAAAGGCAGCCATGTTATAGGCCGTAATTAGATTGCCTCCATCTCGGAAAGCGCTTTACCTGTATATGGTGAGCTCTGCTCGCCCACTTATCGATTCTAGCAGTTTGCTTAACGCAAAAGGTAATTTCCAAATCACTGAAAGACCCCCGCCTTTCCTCCATCCACCAGTGAACGGTGTTCAGAAAGCTAAACATTGACCCTGGCTGACGACATCAGTGAACGTCTAGGTCAGTGCCAACCCGCTTATTGTTAAACCAATCAGAATGTCCCATGAAGGGACTAGCGCCACCTACACGTGGGGGGGGAGGGAAGGGGGAGACGATCATCATCAAAAATCTTTTTTTAAATTATGAACTAGGCGTGAGTAGAATACTGTACTCACGAAGGTATTCTTTGCAATCTACATGATGTTAATTATTTGACATTAATATGCTAAAAGTTTAATTAGATGAAAAATACCTAGCCTTTTACGAACACAAACTAAGTGTACCTTTATGTACAAGTTTGCACGAACGCGCAAGTACCCCCACTCACACGCGCGCGCGCGCGCACTCACCCACAAACACATACATACCTTAGGCTAGTGTGTATTGCGAATAGCTGTATACCAGTAAATGTTTCCTCTGGCTTTTTGTTAAAATAACACGTAACTGATTTAGGGATTATGATGCTTACAAGTGGCAAATGCCTTTCGTGAAGGTTCACAACCTAGATGTTGCTGTTATAAACTAATTTGCCAAGTTGTACGCAGATATCTTGAACGACCTTGCGAAAGTTTCTTTTCCAAGCCATTTTGTTGGTTAACATACCAAAAATTGGAATCTATGAAAATATAAAATAATTGTCTATTCAAATAGGTGATTTCTAAACTAAAAAAGACGTTAAAATAAATGTGAGATACAATGTGTTTCGTGAGAAAACCTCAGGTCGGCTTCTACAAACCTGTAAATAACACGATCAAGAAATGCTCCGAGGTTTCTGAGACACGCTTTGGCATGGAGCGTCATACCTAGAGACCAGTTTTTTTAAACAATGATCTCTTGGTTTGCCAGAGAGTAAATTCTTTGTCTCAGATTGGATAACTTAGTTCGAACTTTCCAGTGGCAAGGACCTACTTTTGCCTTAAATAGTCTCAGCAAGTAGCCCCTCCAAGCTGATGTTCGAGTCCCTGCGGACACTGGCACAACACGTCACAAGCTACAGCACTGCGACAACATCCCCGGCCACCCATATTGTAATAAGTGTCCATCAACTTTCAGCTGAACGGCATGAGCGTCTGTTTACGTGAACCTACAGTGTGTGAGAGGTGTAGCGTGATGTCCTCAGAAGGACCTTTGTGACGTGCAAAACGTGGAAGTTAACTGCCATTTGTGCATGAAGTTCCACTGTGACGTACAGTAACGGGGACTAATACCTTGAGATGCTAACATAATCGGATTCCAGGTGTCTTCCTGAGATGACAAAGCTGTCTCAAAGCCCCGGCAGTCCACACTTCAGCCCATTGAAGCAAACTGGGCTCACATTGCCCTAACCTCTCACCACCCCCACCCCCACCCATTCTCCTGCCTTTTCTTGTTACACACGAACAGCATCAGCAGTGATTCCATTAGCTGTGAAACCAGATCATTGATTATGTTCTGTGACTCAGGTCTCTGATTCGGTTTCAGGGTCAGTGGAGCGAGAATTGGATTAGCTGCAGAACTCTGTTGCTGTCTCAATGACATATTCTCCGTGTGTTTTCTTTATCGTTCGTTGTGACCGTTAGCATATTGCACGTGTGTGTGTGTGCTGCGTGCGTGCGTGCATGCGTGAATAGTGTGGGGAGTTAAATTCGTGGAAGGCTTATCCTAGTTAACGAAGATTCACTTCTGTAAACATGAAGGAATACATTAAGTTTTTTTATCGTTTTCGTCAAACTCCTCCTGCTCCCAATTTATCATCGCGTCTTTCAAAATGACAGTGACTCCAAAAGCAAACAAATCGAATTTCATAATTTACTCACTTTTTAGGACAAAAACAACGACCCGAACAAGAAAAAACTGGAATTAATTTAAAGTGCATACTGAAAAAGAAAACCAGGTTTTTTTATTAGAAACCTTCTAGTTTTAACGGCAGACCCTCTGTGGAATATCATTTGGGAAGGTTTATGGAAGCTTTTTAAATGTCAGATGGTCTTCATCTTTAATTCTGCAGATTGCTATGACTTGGATTTCGTGTGAACCGCTATACTGTGTAAACTGATATATGTATACATTACCTAACTTATATGTTCCTGTTACAAGACGGTTTTTTTTTCTCGTTGCACTTCACGCGTCCAGCCTCCTTCCTGTCGCCGTAAGACAGTAGAGGTTGTGGCGGATTGTTCGACCACTCTTTACTGATCTGCGTGGAAATGGGCCGGCACTGGTGTTTTGGATCTCCAGTCCCAAGCACTACAACCACTTCGTACACCCCCCTCTCTCTCTCTCACTCTCTTTCCCCAGCGCACGCACACACACAGACGAAAGAACGTACACACAAATACACATCGAGACACACATGCACATTCTAGCCGCACAACCGCACACCTGGGCACTGACAGAAGTATGAAGGCTAGAGAAAAACTAGGTCTCGCCAGCACCTCGCTGAACACGATGCACTGCGTTCTTGCCTTGGTAAAACACTGTTATCGCTTCGAAGTTGATTTGCATTTTCAAGTCATTGTTACTCTTACCTGCCTTGAAAATAGGACGTCCACCTTATATCACCTTATTTACGTCTGCCCTTTATTTCACACCCCAGGACATCACCGCAAACCTTCCTCGCCACTTCTTGTTCTGCCTGACATCGGATCCGTTTACAATAAAAGTTCCGTTCGGGGTGCTATCCTCTTCTTTTTTTTTATAGGATTCTTTAGAGTTGAGCAAGAGCTGCTGGCGAACAGTTCTTTTTCTGTGTTCAGCCATTGTACCGACGGCCCTGTGCTTATGTGCCTTATAAATCGATTATCTTTCGTTTCAATGGGGCTGAAAAGAAACGGTTTTCACGTACGGCAGGTCTGCGTTTGTCTAACGCACCTCGCTGTAGATACAACCTCAGTGATAAGTCGTCTGTTTACGCAACGAAACGTAAACAGCTAAGCCCGCAGGAACTTTAAGAGTCAGGACACCAAACCATACGCCACAGACTGGAAACTGCTTGTAGTTTTCAGAGAATGTATAGTTGACTTCGTCTTGTGAATCACGTTTTACATTTTCTAAAGCCTCTATTTGCTGACTTTTACCTGACAGGCAAAATTGTTAAATTTCATCACAGGCATGATTGTTGAATTTCATCACAGACGTGATTGTTAAATTTCATCACAGACGTGATTGTTAAATTTTATCACAGACATGATTGTTGAATGTCATTTGGAGATTACTGTTTCTCCCCTTCTGACGACCCTTGTGAGCAGTTCCCTGGGCGTTAGGAAACTCGGTGTTTCTTGGCCGTTAGGAAACTTGGTGTTTCCTGGGCGTTGGGAAACTCGGCGTTTCCTGGCCGTTAGGAAACTCGGTGTTTCCTGACCGTTAAGAAACTCGGTGTTTCCTGGCCGTTAGGAAACTCGGTGTTTCCTGACCGTTAAGAAACTCGGTGTTTCCTGGCCGTTAGGTAACTTGGTGTTTCTTGGGAGAGATGGTGACAGCTGCAGGGGGAAGGGGTTACAAAAAAAACTGTGGAGGGGAGAGTGCTACGCAACTAAAACACGAGCAGTGCTCTAAAAAATGAATGCTCCTGTTCTCTCCGATAGCACACCAGTATTCACCTGTGTTGGGAAAGGAAGTTATAATCATTCTTGTTGTAATGCGACCGAATGCTATTACGGCAAAAATCTTCTGCCTATTTTTAGAATAAATATGATAAGATGGAACAACGGCACCTTAAATATTTTAACACTAATTACATGTAAAAAGTGTTCAAGCAGGTGCAAAATATGTGCTGCGTGTGTAAATAGTAAGATATGTACTACATGTGTTCATAGCATGCCTCTGCTTGACTGAACACTTGCTGCTGGCGCACATTTAGAACATTACAGAACACCATTTATACATTTCTGGCCATTTGAACACTTTTGACTACACAGGCTAGAACACGTTTTAGACTAGTTTACCACCAACACGTCTAAAGTGTTCTGTTTCGGTAACAAAATAAGTGTTCTAACTTCAACACTTCTTGTTTACGGTGGGAGGAGTTCGGTTAAATTCCGTTGTTCTCGTGCTAACTTAGCTACATTTTCTAGTTGTAATCATCACAATTGAAGGGTGTTTATAGGTTTAAAGGAGATTTAGTGCCACACAGATGAAGACCAGAGCAATACGACGCTCTGGGGTAGTCTGACGACAGTCTGAGTGAACAGACGACATACTCACACCGGTGAGAGTGGATTCACGCTGAGGCAGGAGGCGGGCTCAGCCATGGCAGGCAGACTTGACATTACTTCCAGACAGCCACCCGTGGAGTAATCGCTAAGATCCACACACCACCTTACTTCAGTTTCACAAACGTGTGATCAGCGAGTGTACACCTCACTTAAGCCATTCATTTCACACGGAAGTGTACGCCTGCGTAGGACGTTCGCTGATTTTAGAGACGATCAGCTGTTGATGGCTGACCAGGCGTCCAGCCAGGCACTCCAGCCATCAACTCCAGCCATCAACTCCAGCCAAACACTCCAGCCATCAACTCCAGCCAAACACTCCAGCCATCAACTCCAGCCAAACACTCCAGCCATCAACTCCAACCAAACACTCCAGCCATCAACTCCAGCCAGACATTCCAGCCAGGTACTCCAGAAAGGCACTCCAGCCAGGCACTCCATCTACCCGTTATACTTCTTCCAGCCATTTAATGTAAGCAATAAGTGTGTCAAAATGGAGAATTTATCTTACATTACTGGGATGATGCTGGTAAAAGGAGAAAATTTATCTTAAGAAATTGACCCTTATCCCCCCCTCCACTCAGTGAAACAAGCTGCAGTACTGCTGAATGATACTGTATAGGGACAATAAATACTGTCAATACACCCTGTAGGCCTACAACAAATCCTGTAACTGCAGGGTGTTCCCTAAATGTTGTCAAAGCAAACAATGCGTGTCTTCCACCAATAACTTAGCAGCAGCCACTTGTTATAGTAAAATACGTAAGTTTGTCTCTTTCAATTTTAATTCGGTAGTATAGATGTAAATATAGTGAATTGTTTCGAGTTCGCATTACTAGACTCGAGACTTAAATTGTACCAGAGGGAAGGGAACACATTTGGCCGAGCAGTCGGCAACAACTAAAGGATCGCAGCACCTGTCGGTACAGTGCGTTTGAGCATTGCTCTATAGACTGAAAACCTGGACCACTACTTTATGGGGACGCTTTGCAAAACTGTAGAGCAATTATTCTAATGTATAGTTCTAGATAACCTAGAGTTATTTAAACTCAACCCTGCTGGCAGAGGTGAACACGTGTACATCTTTTGTTGATTTGGTTGTGTGTGTGTGTGTGTGTAGAAATGTGTGTAGACGAAATGACAGGGTAGGGGAATGATTTCTATACCTAATTATTTTTAACGCTGTGAAGCCTGCAGTTCAAGGCTAAATGGATATCGCTCTGGGATTATAGTGCTTCCTTGTCAACAGACTTTAGCAAAGCAGTTCGAGCCCTCTTCTCTTTTTCGGATCATAACTGTAAAAGTAACCATCAGGTTTTTTTCTCATAAAGAATCTTTTTAGCACAGTGGTGGTTTTATTTTCAACTTTCCAACATTGTTTGGCCCAAAGAATATAATGTAGGATATTTTAATCGTACGGCGATCATGGAGCTCCAATCAAACAGACCCAGAAACGATATCTCGTTTTGCTTTGTGTTTATCTAGTGTATCAGTTAGCAAACAGCTGGAATACGGCCAGGCAATTAACCTTTCTTGACCCACAGCATACACGCAAACAATTTATTAATTTACTGTTCCCATCTTCCAATTACATATGAAAGCGAGAAAGAGAGAGAGAGAAAACTGACAAATGGCAAGTTACAATTTTCAATTTGGCTTTTTTTCCATAACCGACAGGCCTTTTAGAAAGGAGATTTACAATACGATACTGAGAGTTACACGCAATAATTATTTCCTCCCAAACATCATACGGTTCCTAAGGCATTAAATATACAAGGTCCAAGTTGGCGGATATCTGGACTAATTAAAATCTCCTATGCTTGTGATGTTCTTAGCAAAAACATTAAAGTATATTCTTTTAATATCTTCTAACAAGCACTAGGTTCACTCCTTTCTGTACCATAACCGATGACCCTTCAGATTTGATGCCTAGTGCTTTTTTTAAAAAAAATCTGCATCCTGTACTCCTCCTGTCTGCGTCTTGTCAACTGCATGCTAGTCTGCTTCCGGACCTGCCCAACGCAGCCTTCCGTCCTCGCGCATCTCATCAGGGACCGAGTGAACTATAGGAAGTGAGAAGCATCGTGACATCCCGAGATTGTCACGAGCAAGGTCAAACTACCATCGCGGCTGTACCTACGGGGGTCACCTCTAGAACAAGTGACGAGTGTATTCTTTACTGACACCGAATAGTTGTGCAGAACTATTAGCTGTACAGATCTTTTTGCAGCTGAAGCACGAACCAGCGATGTGAAACTTCGAGAGAATAGACGGATTATCTTCGACAGTATCGGAAGGGATTGTGAATACCGAGTTGTCATTTACCGATGCGACAGTTGAGACACCGTTCTGTCATCGCTTAGAATGTGAGCAGCTATGCGCCAGACAGGGAGAAACAGGCTTGGTGCCTTTTTGCCAGCGCGGTGCTGATTTGGGGTCGGCATAGAAAGCGATCCCTGCAGACGGCTGCTACCTGTGCCAGAGAGGGGCGAGTAGCTCTATGAGCCGGGGCCCAGCCCAGCGAGGGCGCTGGAGCTGCCGGTGTGGATCACAGGGGGCGGAGAGAGGAGCAAGGGCCCGCGACCGGCCGCTTGCGGAGTGGTGGAGGTTGCTGGCGAGTGGAGGGGGTGTTTTGTTTTCGTCTCACCACCGGCCGAACACACTACCTTCTTCCTAGCTCAAGGCCAAAGCTCAGCGCGGCATCCAGAAAAGGTGGAAGGAGGTCTGGCCAACTTACAGGGTACGGAGCGCAAGCATTCTTACCTGTACTGCACTCGCCGACTGCTGTGCAGGTGTGTTTTCATCAAGTATCTGCTCCACATATTTTAAGGAAACTGCCAAGCTGCAGAACTGCCAGTAACTCGTGTGAGTTGCGGTCACCGGCTGTCCGCCGACCAACACAGACCATGGCGTTGGCAATTTTGCAAGACGTGAGGTGAGAGGGCAGGAAGAGACGTCTGCAACAGTCTGGAGAGAGGAGTGCCAAGCGGCGCGTCTGAACAGACCCGACGGCCATCTTCAGCTCACCTGAAAATCGTCGTACCTTGCTGGCAGGATGGAGGAACAAACGGAAGTTGTCTGGGTAGGTACGATTGTAAGGACACACAAGACGGATTAACTGTAAGGGTTAATATAATCCTCATCAGAATGTCACTTTTCCTGTGTGGGATTGGGTGTCTTCTGTTCATATCTGTTTTCCATAGACAGACGGTTTGCATCGGTTACACTAGCCTGGGATGATCAGATATTTATTAATGTGCAGCTTCTTGCATCGAATCGTCCCTTGCTAACGTTTCGACAGAGCATAACTCTGGCAGGTTTGGGAAAACAAAAGCGAAAGAGAGCTGAGCAGACAAGTGAACAGTGAGCCAACGCCATTAATCGTTAACTTTGTCCTAATCCTTACTTCTTTCTGTGGTGGCGTCATGATTTCGTACGCATGCGCGACTTAACTTTCAGAGGTCAGGGGTTACGAGCCTCGGCTACGTGTTAAACACTTTTCTCGTGAAACTCCGAAGAATAACGGAGGAGACTTTCAAAACCATTTCTGGCAAATATTTTCTAGTCTGATAATATTACATAAAGCATGATATCAACACTTCTTCTGTATGCATCGGATCGATTTTTAAAAAAAATGTGGGGATGAGGTTTAATAATCGTTAGCATCATTGTACGAGAAAGGTGCCTTCTCTCAGTCAGTCTTGGCGAGTGTGCGGGAGGCGGATTGTTTAACGAATTGTTTGCTTTCTACTTTATTTAATTCTAGTGTCTTCTGAACACTGAATCTTTAGTCGACTTTGCCTGGGAAGAACAATTACGTACTGACAGCATCTTGATCGCTATATGAGCTGTGCTCAAACGATCACGGAAAAGATAAAGGATGTAGCCATAAGTCGTTCGATTGTCGAGGTTGACCCGATGTTGACATTTTAACCTAGAAACACATTGAGGAAGTGGCTTAATTTCAATCACTGCAAGCTTAGACAGACGAGAGACGTCAGTGAAACAAAAGCAAAGCCCATGTGAGGGAAACCAATATTTAACTGATGAAAATAATATAAAACTGGTATTCAGTCTTACTTACAAATGTATGCAAATACAAATAATAATATGTACGGAATCGCCTTCCTCTAAGTTACAGCTGCCAGCTCGCTACGGAGTATGGCTTAACGGTCAGTTTTTGGTAAACGTTTTGTTATTTCCACAGCAATTCACAAGCACGGCTATAACTCTGTGTAGCGTGTGGGCGTGTGGCTGTGTGGCCGTGTGGCCGTGTGGCTGTGTACTGTTACTGTTACTGTAACACCCGCGTACTCATACGCATATGCATTCAAACTGAGGCGAACGGAACTGTTATAATCAATTGTAACGGTTCAGCTCTGTCCTGTAAACGACATGATGGGATGAAGTCCACGCAAAAGAGTGAGAAAGAAGACTGACGCTAAAGCAGGTTTTAAAACTAATTTCGTTTGACTTATTTCGGGGAAAACTCTCTAAAACCCCTTTTGAAGACGTAAGAATGGTTCCTCACACTCACACACGCGCGCGCGCGCATATATATATATGTATACCACAGCCACCAAAACGAAACAGTTCTAGACCTTTTCTAGCTGATACACAAAGCTGCCATTTCATTTAGTTAATGAAGGCGAGGAAGGACATAGTGCAGTGCTGAATGTAATAAACAATACCCATACCTTCCACGTCCTTACGAACTAAGGTAAGTGGACCAAACCAAGAGAACGTCTTGAACTGCTAAATTCTGCTGAAAGGTAAGGTAATGCAAGATGGCAAAAACGCGCAGAGTGTTTGGTCATTACACACACACTTAAGCCATCGCCAAATAGATTCAGTATCAAGGAATGATATTGGAAAAGACAAGGTGACCAACTGGGTTTTGTCACAAGTGTCAGAGTCGCTGTCATTCGGCTTGGTCTGACACCTATAAGTGTTACTCGTCTGAGTCTGACATCTCTCGCGGTGTATTCGCTCCTGTTAATATTTGCTTCGCACGTCCTACCACCGCTAGCTGTCCAGAGCTTTGCTTCCTGTTCGTGCGGAGGAACCAGGAACGGATGAAGTCCAAGGCCGAAGTTCACAGCTGAGCGTTCTAAAAGAACGGGTTAAGCTGTTAACTGGGAACAGGAAAAAATCCCTCAGTCGGTCCATCTGCTAAAGTTGACGACACAGATTTGTCACACGTGACATCTTCACTCGTCACACATGACATCTCGCTCACTTGTCATAAGGGGAGGGTCACGTACTCGCGGCTGACTCTTGGAGAATGCGCGTGGGCCTACACTTGGCGAACGCCTGTAACACAGCCCTGCTGAGAACGCTTACCTGTTGCCAACATTTAGCTTAAGGTTGCAATTTGAGAACTGCGATCGGTTTGATGTGTCGGCGTATTCTTTAGGCTTTTCCAGCATAGTTCATTTTTTAAAAAAACGATTCTAATTGTGCTAGCTGGTCCTGCAAAAGGCAAAAATAAACAAATAAATGTGGAATCAACAGAAAGAAGGAGAAAATCTTTTGGAAACTCCGTAGGCGTAAATAACATCCCCTAGTGTAGAAATTTATCTGGGAAACTTTTCTCTTTTTTTTTTTTTTTGCCTGACATCCGTCTGATTAGATATTTTGTCGATTGAGACAGAAGTGCATCCATCTCTTTGTTCAAATATTGTAGAATCTTTTCGATATGGAGATACCGATGCCTTATCTCGCTGGTGAGACACTAATGAATTTTGTTGGTATTGAGACAGCAGTGCTTCTATCTCTCCCTTCAGATTCTACACTGTGTTTTCGATACTGAGACAACACTTCATTTCATGTCCACTTAGATACTGTAGAATATGTGTTTTCGATACTGAGACAGCACTTCATTTTATGTCCACTTAGATACTATAGAATATGTGTTGATATTGAGACAGCACTTCATTTCATGTCCACTTAGATACTATAGAATATGTGCTGATATTGTGACAACATTGCGTCTCATCTCTCGGTTAAGATACTATAGAATGTTGCCGATACTGAGACAGGCATGCATCTTCTCTGTTTGTTCAGGTCTTACAAAATTTTGTCGATAATGAGAGAGCATCTTATATCTCAAGACGAGATATTTTCTCTAGTGCAGGCGGACATCTTTGTCCAGTTCTCACGCCTGAGCTGGCATCCAGCTGGACTCTCTGTACAGCAGACTGAACGCCTGTCGTGTCTACACAGGCCCTAGTGTACATTTCTCTTGGTTCGTGTGAGTAGTGGACAGGACTGCCTGCTTGACAGTGTGTAAGAGAATGACTCAGCCTGGCATTTCACATAAGAACACCGGATGCTTCCGCTATTTGAAAGGACCCAAGCCTCTCCTGAGATCATATTTTCACTGGTTCGAAGTCCGTCGTTAGCATTTTTGTTGTCACGTTCTGCAGCAGGAGTTCTCGACCTGTACAATTGAATGTACTGCAGAAACTGGTAGAAACAAGTTTTTTCTTGTGCTGCTTGGACTGTGAAAGTCGATCTTTCTTCAGCAGCTGTTTCTGCGTGGGTGCGTGCGTGGGTGGGTATGTGCGTGAGTGCGTGTGTGCAGGCGCGTGTGTTAGGACCTGCAGCTGCCTGAAGCGAATCCTTCGCTTAAGCTTGTGGAATGCTTAGATTAATCCAATTATCCAAAAGGCACTCTGCAATACAATGAAACTCTTTTGTCTGGCATGAACGTATATCAGTTTATATTGTGTACAAACCTCTCTGTACTACGGGCGAGAGGTAGCCAAGTGCAGTAAGTGCCTCAAGCCGGTGAATACGGTGTGAAACTGTTGTTGTCATGGGTAGCCAGCCACTGTGAGCGCTAAAGACTTTTAAGGCGAGGTCTGGTTCGTGTTTCCTGGGCAGGCAACCAGAGCAGCGTACGACCAACGTCAGTGAGGAAAGAACAAAAACACTTTTCAATACGCATATTGTTGCATGAAACACAAAACAAAATAACAACAGAACAGTAAAACTCCTGGCTACCAATTCAATAGTGGGGGGGGGGGGGCGCTGTTGTTCTTCGCATGCCAGCGAGACGTTAAGTCTCGGCGAGCGTAGAGATGGTCTGTGCTAATAGCCGAGACTAGTCGTTATGTGGACTTCCGGTTTGCGAGCCGCAGGGCAATACGTCGGTCTGATAATGATGGGGAAGGGCAGTGTCAGCAGGTCACTAGCCCGGATGAATGCCCTGTCATATAGTTATTAGCTATTACCAGTTTCCTATGGACGGATGGCGGGATTCCCTTTATAGCTAAAGACCTTCACTCACCCGTTTTCACCAGTGATTATTGCGAGTTCAGGTCGGTGAAGGTGACAGGGGAACTTCTTGAAAAGAAGGATTTGTAAAATAACGGCGCTCATGACGATAATATTATGCTAATTAATTCTTACTAGTTATGTCAAACATAATCGATAAAGTGATTATTTTTACATCGTCGTGCAGAGAGAATGAAGTGCAAAGGGCAACAATCTCTGCAAAGACGAAGGAAGACATCTAATTATGCATGATGTGTAGCCTCTAAGTGCTGTCTGTTAATTGTTACACTCTGTAACTCTGACCAAGAAGAACTGTCAAAGCTGGCGAGAACCAAGGTGTGTCGCATAACGATGCCTGTTTACGTGTTTCAGGCAGGCGGGCAGGCGGGTAGACCTTTTGTTTTCTAAGATCTCAGCCACTCAGTTTCCATTCGAACCTTTCACGAATTTAGGCTTTCTTCCGATGTGATGTCCTTGTTCTAAAAAAAATGCCGAAGAACCTTTTATTTCTGTTGCGTGTTTTCAGCATTATAAGCATTATTCACAGGCTGTCGTTCTGTAACCTTAAAAATGTGTTGGTGCCTTACCACCCACACAGCAGCCACGAAATGAACCCTAGAAACAGGCATAATAATACTAAACTGGTCTCCCCCCACCGTCCACCACATTAATCATGTCATGTCTTGCTGCGTGTTAGAGTACTGAGTTATGTGCTACTGACACAGACTTGTATTTTGTTTTTAGATGCCATGTAACTGGCAGAATTTTTGCATGTCGTTTGATGCCGTGCCACGCGCGCTAGTAGATTTGTGTGTTGGACTCAATGCCGTGCTGCCGTCAGTCTGTAAGAAATTGCTGCCAGTAACACGAGAAACCAAAGTAACACCAGCAAAAGACATCATTACCGCGAAGCTTGAAATTTCAAACAAGAAGATTGAACTTGAGCCTCACAAGTGGTGTGGTCAGAAGCCATTCGATTCGCGAGCTTTGGTGTCAGCCGCTTCACATTACAGCGGAACTACAGACGACAGCTGTAGCAGCCCTAGTCGATACCGCCACGTTTCGTGGCCGTCGGCTGGAGTCAGATGGTTCTACAAAATAGAGCAACACATCCGGGGCCAGTCCAACTGCCCACGAAACATTATGTACTATGAAAGGCCTTGAGACATGGTGCGCCGCCATCGTGGAGAGTAAATCAGGCCATCTGTTCGGACAGTTGGCTTGACGGCAACAAGAATTGTGAGAAGAATTTGCTGGGAGCCTTTCGGCTTAATTTAGATGAAGGCTTTGGTGCAGAAGACCTATCTTTCATTCAATATCTTACAGTGTAAGACTCCTCTAATGCCGAGACTGTTGGTTTTTTTATGTCTTTGAAGTTTAACAGTTTAGCACAAAGTTGCATGACGTGATGGTTCGTGTGCACACACCCACACATGCACTTACGCGCGCGCGCACACACACACAGCCTTAGATATATATATATACATTAACGAAAATACAAGTGTGGATACAGGCAACCGTACAGAGAGGGAACTTTAAGACGAAAAAAAAAGCAGCGGACGAGGTACTTTAATCAGTAGACAGTGTTTCTGGTTGCCATGGTGCCGATGAAAGAAGAAGCTTCACCGGGATAATTTGAAGGGAAGAGCAGGCGAATATGCAACACTGTGCTAAGCAGCAGAACTTCTCACAGATCTAGACACGTTTTTAGCGGCCACACTCAACAAACCTAACAGGCGGCTGCTTTATTCGAGGCACAGCTGTCCCCAGTCCCCCGCGTGCAGTGTTCCTTTTACTGCCTTCGCTCTCTTTTTATTCAAGTCTGAGGGAAACCAAGGTGCTTTGTGGTGATTTCCCGTTGAGAATGTTGATGGCGGCTGAGGGATAATGAGAATAGGAAAGTACGCAAGTACCGGACCACTGGAAGTACGCGGAGGAGAGACGAGAAAGGCCCACTCAGACACATTCTGATGTGTATAGGCATATATCCACACAGACACATTCTGATGTGTATACTCATATATCCACACAGACACATTCTGATGTGTATACTCATATATCCACACACAGACACAT
>SMGT01003783.1:292996-325097 GCA_004794575.1 Lanistes nyassanus | reverse complement strand
TCTGATGTGTATAGGCATATATCCACACACAGACACATTCTGATGTGTATAGGCATATATCCACACAGACACATTCTGATGTGTGTACTCATATATCCACACAGACACATTCTGATGTGTGTACGCATATATCCACACAGACACATTCTGATGTGTGTACGCATATATCCACACACAGACACATTCTGATGTGTATACGCATATATCCACACACAGACACATTCGAGTGATGCCAATGTATTTACTTGTGTGAATCTCATCGCCTGCTTTCTTTATTCCTTTCCGTATTTTACTTTCTGTGCACTGCCCCCTCTCTCTAATGCTAGCTCCCTCTTCTGCATTTCTCTTTTCTCTCTTTTTCGCCCCCCATCTCTCGTGTTTTGATCAATTATTCATTTATTATAGTCACCCAGATTGCCTTGCAATCTTATAACTCCAGGTGTAGTAGGTTATAACGTTCTGATAAGCAGTGTCTCTCGTGTCGTTGTCATACCCCTTTTCAGTAGTTCACCGCTACCCGGTTGACCGACAGTCACTTCGTGTACATCAGACTCGTCTCCGAAAAATTCGCGGTTTCCTTGTTAATGACAGGGCAGTGGTCGTTACTTTATCCTGACAAAGAAAATTGAGCTGATAACCGCGTATTTGATTTTTCTTTCAATTTAGTCTCCTAATGCGTAGAGCGAGACAGCACGACAGAACGACATAAGCCGTATGTGCAGTCACGTGACCCGAGAAGCGTGTGGCCAGACTACCACCAGCATTGACCAGAACTATTTTGTTTCTCCACATGACAGCAGGGCTGACCCGATTAAGCCTGTTCGTGGTCTGCACCAGCCGCACTGACACACACACACAAATCCATGTTGCACCTCAGTAACATGGCCCTAAACAAACCTGTTGATTGTCTGCACCAGCAGCACTGACAACATTCCATGCTGTGCCTCCGCAACACGGCCCCAAACAAACCTGCTGCTTGTGTGTCTCAGCAACAAGGGCCAAAACAAACTGTTACTTGTATGCCTCAGCAGCACGGGCCAAAACAAACTGTTGCTTGTGTGTCTCAGTAGCACGGGCCAAAACAAACTGTTACTTGTATGCCTCAGCAGCACGGGCCAAAACAAACTGTTGCTTGTCTGTCTCAGTAGCACGGGCCAAAACAAACTGTTACTTGTATGCCTCAGCAGCACGGGCCAAAACAAACTGTTGCTTGTGTGTCTCAGCAGCACGGGCCAAAACAAACTGCTACTTGTGTGTCTCAGCAGCACGCGCCAAAACAAACTGTTGCTTGTGTGTCTCAGCAGCACGGGCCAAAACAAACTGTTGCTTGTGTCCTTGTATGCCCCTCCAGCCCGGGTCTTCTGCTTATCTGCACCAACAGCACTGATCCAGACAAGCCTTCTCTTTGTCCACACTGAAGCAGTGACCCAAGCAGAATTCACTGAGCAAAACGACTGAACCAGCAGATTGTACCCCTGGAGTGCAAAGTCACCCCTGCTTACACCACCACACAGCAAGTTCCCTAAAAGCGGACACCGAAACGCCTTGTCACCGTGGGTTGACCTCAAAAGGTCATTCACAGACCTCAGGGAGCTTAGGTTCCGGTCAGTGGGGTTTCGACAGGGACACTGTTCCTTTGAGGCGTGTTAATGGAATGAACTCAAAAAGAAATGGGATTCTTTCGTTACAGGAGAAATCAAAACATTTGAGTGTATAGTTCTTACGCCAAACAGTTTAGGAACACGTGTGCTGAGCGAAGACCTCTGGGAGGAGGGGGGGAATGGGGATGTAATACGCATCGGCAGTTTACATCCTCTCTTTCCGATTTTCCCGATGGGTACAGTATCATTGCCATTGTTTCTTTCCTTTTGAGATCTGACCGTCTGACAGAGCCTTAACAGAAAATAATAGTGAAGTCGCACTGCGCAATGGAAATCTGCCCGTCATATTTGGGAATCAAAGATAACTAACCATATCTTACTTTCGGTGCAATAGAAGAAGTAAATATATTTGCACTACACGTGTTGCATCCGCAAAAAGACAGACGGAGAGCGCAGTGTGTTTAATGTAATGTTAAATTGTTATTTCCAGCCTAAACTTACAGACTGGACAACATCTCTGCCAAAACAGCAACTGTTTCTCGTCAAGTTTAGAAGCTGCCACCAGCAAACGCATTTGTAACCTCGGGAACTGTAACCAGATTTCTCTTGTTAAGGATTCCCGAGACCTCATTGGTGTCCAAACAAACTAATCAGTAGGCTGAGCGCTGTCTGCACTCGAGAATTTCATTACGGAGCCGTCCTGCATGAAGACGGCTGTAATGTGACCATATGCAGCGCCCGTGGAGACTGGATGATGCTAATGCACAGGAGACGCCTGTCGTCAGCCCTCGTCGGCAGCGCTCGAGAAGTGCACGTTGGAAACAGAAAACTACGCTGACTCGGGAGAAAACTGCTCCTGATTCTCCCGGCTAGTAACGCCGAGAGCCAATATTTTATCCAGTAATAAGAATATGACTTCTACTCGTAGGCAGAGACACTGCTGATCGAAATTCAGCGATGAGAACATGACTTCTGCTCGTAAAGCACGGGAGCAGTTGACTTGTCAAAAGTCCCGATGTAGATGATTTATGAAGCAAAACGCTGTTTAATCGCTTCGTCCTTTTTCATACTTTATTCCGATTACTAGCCCTTTGTCATTTCTTTGCAAGTGTTAGAATACAGGACACTCTGAGTGAGACAACTTTTTCAACACATATTGCGCGTATGCATATTTAAACAACTTCGCTTTTGTGAAAGCGAACATAATAATCTGTACTGTCATTTGCTTGAGACTTAGTTTGCAGTAGGATAACTCCTTCCGCGCTTGTATACATAGAAACAGTGGGAGGGACAGACAGACCGGCTGACAAGCAGACAGACGGTTGCTAGACTGACTGACTGATTGTTGCAGAGACAGGCAAGCGTTATATTTTATGTGCTCCTGGTATGTACATTCAGCACGCCACGTTTGGTGCTAAAGAGATTTCCTTGAATGCCGCAAGAGGTCTCGAAGCAAGGATTAACTGGGAGTTCCGGTGCACGTGACTCGTGCCCATCGATTTCTGGCGATTTGTACTGCTGATAAATTCCACTATGTTGCCGCTGGCAAAATGGACATTTAAATGTATTGATTGAGAGCTGACTCCGCTAGCCCCTGCAATTCCCAGCACTCTCCTCGGTGTCGCGAATCGTTGGCAAAGTCGGCGTCAAGACTATCATCTGCCGTCAGCAACTTGCCTACAAGAAGGGGAGCTAATCTCCAACCAGCGTCTGAAACTCAGAGTGACATGCCCTATTGCTCGGCATCACAGTCAGGGCTTCTCTGGAGATACGGTTCAAATCTCAGTGAAGTTCTGGCAGCTCTCTCGGGATTAGCAGATCAGGAGGATTCTATCCCTGTAAAGCTCTTTGCGTGCTCTCGACGAGAAAAATCAGGAGCAAGCAAGAACCTGTATTTTTGCTGAACCATGTAGAACTAAATGTTTCTCATCAAAATGTTTTGTATTCAACAGTCTTGAAATATGAATTATTTTATCAATAAGAGAAATAAACGCTGACATTGACAGACGCACACAAAAATCTCATAAAACTAAATCTTTATACCTATACCTTTAAAAACTATACCTTTAAATCAAATCAGAAGTATTTATAAATTAAATCAGAAATACCAATCAACTGAATTAGAAGCCCCTGTCCGAACACCATCCACACAGACACATACCCTCACACACACACACACACACACACACACGGTGTTCATTGTCTCCGTATGCACTCCAAAGATGTGTTCTAAGTACGGGTACATTTTCATCTGGACATAAGTGCGGCAGGCCGTCGGGACCTTTGATGTTCTGTGTCTCCATACACAGGCTAATATGGGGGCCTGGTGTATTAAAAATACCCGTGCGCCGCAACACACTTCCTCCAGGTCACCCAACATGGAATGGGTACCTGACCCACAGAAAACTGAGGGTCTGATACACTCCCACTCCCTCGTATTAAATGCCACCGATCAAATTCCGAACCCTGAATAATTATTTTCCAGTACAGATGCACGAAATACATCAAGTACCAAGAGGAAAAGACTTTGCTGCTGCTGTTGTAGCTTAAAATGACATTGGTTCCTTTGCCTATTTTCCTGTGATAAAAGTCATGTTGCTCTAACCCTGATACCACATTATCATAGAAAAAGACCACATATTATCTCTCAAAATCAACGAAAAGGCACCAATAAAGACTGTACTTCTTTTAAAATGCTACTTAAACATATGGCTGGAAATAATTAGGATACGCTTAATTTAGTTACCTGTGTGTATAAAGTTTGATTGTAACAAGCTTTTAACTGCTTCATTAAGATTTTTAAATTTCCGTTATTTGTTTATGGGGTCATTATTGATAATTATCTTTCCTCTTCCAACCGCATCTTGTATTTTTTTATTATAGCTGCTCAGTTATGATTTTTAATAACCTAACCGTCCCCTATATATGCTTTTTATCTATTATATGTTTTCACAAGATGTTAACACATTCTCTTACACAGTCTTCTCTACAGCCCATGATACTCCCTTGGTATGGCGTCGTTCTTATAAGAATTCTTCAATTTCCTAATGCCCAAGGGTGGATTCTCCGTTTTTTAGTTGCACAGTTTTTAATGATGAAAGAATTAGGAACCTTGAATCTTTTGAGTCTATTGGAGCTCAGAATAAGCTGCTTCTCTGTATATTTGCACTGGATATTGTTTCAGTTTGTTTGCGCTCCTGATATTTTTTTTGTTTGTTTTGTTTTAGTAGACATAAACTCTGGGTATTCTGTGTTCCAGTACAATAGGGACTCTTAATATTTTTTGCTCCAGAATATTTCCACTCAATATACTTTGTTCCAATACATCTGCACTTTCACTATTCTTTGTTTCAGTACATCGGCACTTTCACTATTCTTTGTTTCAGTACATCGGCACCCTGGACGTACCAAGGCCTAGCAGCCGCGTGGAGATTGTGGCTGCAATGAGGAGAATTAGGGTGAGTGAACAAGAACGTGCAGAATATGTAACCGTTGACAGTGAACAAGATTATTTCGATAATTAAAATGATTTATTGGTAGCCAGAAAGCGTCCGCCAAATACAGGTGGAGGTAGAACTTCTTAAGAACCAGTGGGTATAACAGACAATGAGAAGGATGGGGTTTGTTGCGTAACGTCCCGCCGCAAACTAGGTGCACATCAGGACGGTGGGACAAGAAGGAAATGCAATAGCATGCCTTCTGTAATCATCCCATAAAAAGACAATGTGTGACGTGTGACTCTGCAGATCCCTGTAGATTGCTCTGTACTGTCTAGAGATGGTGTGGCCATAACCTAAGCCCACTTGTGACAGCGATGGTTGTCTGATGACGCGCAACCCAGAATGCAGCGCGCTAGCTGCTTCGGTCCCTGCTGTAGCTGTCGTCGTTGTTGCCATTTTTGAAGACAAACATTTCACGGTGGTAGAGAGTTTACCTGTTAATACAGACGAAGTGATACACTAATGGGCTGATAAACTTCAGGTCATGTGTACGTGATTCATGAGCTGAACACCGCAAATAGCATTTTCACCTCCGTGCATTGAGCATTTTAGTATTCAAGTAGAATAAGAGTTTAAAACACAAAAGATATTTTCTACATTGGCAAGACAAAGATGCAAAACCTGGTTTTTGTACAAGTTTGTATTTCTCTTGTTTCACGAAGAAAAGACTGGCGAGATTATTGCAACCCTCTGGCAGTATGCCTAAGGCAACCTTCTGGCAGTACGCTTAATTGCAATCCTCTGGCAGTATGCCTGTTACAATTTTGGGTGTTATGCCTTATTTCAAAACTGAAAATATTTCGAACAGAGAAGGTGCAGCCAGTGACATGAGAACCACGGAGGCCTAGGCCCTTCTCCTTTTTTGTAAAGAGGGCCTAAAATTAATATTCTTGCACTCCTCCCCATCCCCTGCAGGAAACAAACATGTTATCTAAGGGGACTACTGTGCTGTTGTGGAGGCTGCTGTGCTGTTTTAGAGGCTGTTGTGGTGCTGTGACCCAACCGAACCTAAGCATCCTTCCGACTGCTTCACCTCGAGCACGCACCAGCACGTAAACACACTTAGCGAACACCTGCAGACACTGTTTCTCTCGCGGTCTGATTCTGACGGATTTCGCGAAGCTGCACGTTTATAGCCTCTTCTGGCTCGCGAGGTTTGAACTTTACAAACTGCTCGTATTGGAGTTATGGCTTTCTTTAACGAGGAGCAGTGGTAAGACTAGTTGTATCTGTCATGGCATGGCACCAGAAAAAAGGGATACGTGTGCCGTAACTTGAGGCAATGGCCATTCATAACTGGACCTCAGTTTGCGTCGGTGTAGTTGATGTCAGTATATTCTATAAATTCTATATTCTAGAAATTATAGCTGGAAGACCGTGGTAGACGTTTTCCTTCATCCCCGTCTCCTCTAGCTTTTCATTCTCTCCTTTCGTCCCCCCTCCAACTCTGCTTTTCCTGCCTTTTCACCCCCTCCGTCATCTGCCTCGGGGGGGGGGGGCAATATAATGAATTTATACATAGTATCCGAAATGGTTTTTCATCGATTTCTGGATTTAAAAGGTTAAGAAAGATAATGTTTATCCCGTGACCTGTTTTCAGTTCGCAGAAGGGCTGGGTGCATGAGACCCTCACTTTTCTTTAGGCCAGTATCGTCAGGGCAATGCTCATATCCCCCCTCCCCCTCGCTGCCTTACCTTCTCTGACCCATGGGTCAGGTCCTAATCCCAGTGGGGTGAACCTGGGAAATGTGGTGGGGCGCATGGGCATCGAACCAGGGCCATCGGATTCGGAGACCAGCGCTCTCACCACTCGGCCATCTGCTTCCCTTTTTAGACTTAAGAAACACACAAATGATACCGGCAATGAAGGCTTTTCACACTCTCTGACGTTAACACTCAGTAGTCAATAGCGACATGGTTCATGGACAGCTCGCCAACAGTCGCCCGTCACCTTGCATGCTTAGGAATGGAACCCCAAACCCTAACACGTAGACCGTCTTGTACACAGTTAGATTAGTCGAATATTTTCGTTTGTTTTCCTCAAGTTGTCTGCATGAAGCTGGGATTTCAACTCTTCCAGATGCCGTAGATTTTAAAAGGAATCTCTGGTTTATTGGATGAACGTGTGTCCATCAGATGACGCTTAGACTGAATTTTAATTGGCTTTTACCCTCTTTGTATCAGTTTACATCGGTAAACATCTACTTATCCCGAGTCCAAATTGTATATGTCACCTAATATTACGTCGGTTGTGTTTAGCCCGTCAGAGGAGGTTTGTCCGCTCATATACTGTACTTCTCTACAACCAAACTAGTGTCAGAGAAGATTTTTCCTCATGCCATTGTCAAGCCCCTTGAGATGTTCGCGTATGCCAGACTAGAGACCGGCACTAACATTGCATCTCGTTCCATCGACACTTGGCTTAGTTCACAAGGTTAGAGTCCAAAACATCGTAATTTAATTTAGAACATGAGGTTGTGTTAACTGCAAGTGGCACCGAAGTGATTCATTAAAAAAAAAAGTCGACAGCAAAGCGCCAGAAGGAACCTAACGTTGTGCAGAAAGGGCTGTCGCTTCTTTCTACGAACGTCTTACAAGGCGGAGGTTGAACTACAGAAACTCCTTTACATCTTCATCTTCTCTAATTGAATAAAGCGAAATAAAGCGAAACAAATAAAATAGTGACGATAGTGGCAGTGGTGGTAGTAACGGGAGCAAGAGGTGGTTGCTTCTGTCAACCTTATGAAAACTGACCGTTCTCAGGACATGACGTCGGCGTGTGGTGCAGGTACAGCAAACAGCACTGGTGCAAGAACCACGAGTAGCCATCCCGCCCCGTCCCACCCCATCCCACCCCATCCCACCCCTTCTCAACCCAGGCCTCTCAGTTTTTATAAAAGAGACCCGAATATCCTCATGTCCTGACCTGCTTCTTCTCCAGAGAAAATTAATATTTGTCCAGGGGGTCGACTGTCTGTAGCAGTGTTTGGACGGAACCGAAGCTTACAACTCTGCGACAGTAATATCCCAGCAAAGACTTTCTAGTTACATGGTCATAAAGTCATATATCGAGGGAACATCCAAATCGTTTGTTCCAGACCTTGCGGCAGTTTGATTTGCTTCAGTTATCGAATACGATGTCAGAGACTGTTGGCGTTCTCAATGACGCAGTGACCCATCTCCCACTCCATCTGAACGATCGTTGCTGGTCAAATGTTATGCAAACGACAGTTGGTTTGCATCGGGAATGTAGCGGTCTGTGTATGTGTGCGGTCTGTGTATGCCATGACAAAGCAATCAAAGTGTTTGTTGTAACTTTCGTTTATCTGTGACGTTTTAACACCGTGACGTTTTTCCTACTACGTTTTCCTTCCCTTTGGTGACGATCGTGAACGCACACCCCAGCGCACCTACGAACGAATAAATGCACGTGCGCACAAAACACACACATGCACTCATCCAACGCCCCCCACCCCACCAGACCCCAACACACACACACACACACACAACGAGAAAGAGAGAGACGGACAAACAGTGATGGTAAATTTTGGCAGGAATCTGCGAGCCCGCTGTCCGGCGAAAGGCTGTCTGGAAGAAACAAGGGTCGTTGCACGTCGCCCAGAAGGAAATTCTCACATTGTTTATTCGTGTTGTCGACCCGGACATTCACTCATGCATAGAAATGGTCTTGTCTTGTAACCGCCCGGCACATTTGCACGAGAAAAATGGTCATGCTCAGACGATCTGCGCGCTGGCATGGCTAACGTCCCTTGTTCAGCATGCAGAAACCGAACTCACTGTTTTATTGCTGCGCAGCAATTTATTTGTCTCGGTGCAGGAAAACAGCTTGCGATTCATCTCCCGGGGCTCTGTCTTGCGCCCGTCTGTTTGTAAGCCAGAAGACTTAGCAAATAGGCAAAAGCACTCAGTATCAATGATGTTTTTCTCATTCCTGCGGTCTTGTAAACTGGATATCGAAAATTCAATGAGTCGAGAAGCGCAAGGACTACAAGGCTGCAGAGATGGGGAAATGTCAGAAGCAATCTACACCTTTAATATAATGACACGGCGAGTGTCCGAAGTAAGTTACTGCTTGAATTTAATAAGACGACAAATTCTGTAAATAGTGTGGATTTACTGACGTGACAAATGCTTTTACAAAATGACAGCCGCTTGAAGCGAAACGACGGAACTGAGGCCACTTGGTGATTAAGAAATGGTGATGGCGATATATCGACGAAGTTTCTTGTATTCTGTGACGTCACCACTTCAGCGGTATCGACTTGTTTACAATAGAAACAACGGAGTCGGTAATTAAATTCGAACCACAACCTATCCAACCCACCCCCACAACTCGCCTAACCCTACCCCCATGCTCTATCCCCACGCCAAACAAAAAAAAAAGGTGAGGCAATGAAAACAGGGAAATCGAACGACCGTGCTTTCGACTGCTTACCCCAACATTTTGACCACACGGCTATCCTCAACGACGGCAGAATACGCTTGTTGTAACTACAAGAAGCTGCGCACGCACCTTCTGCTGCTTTATAGCTGTCCGCAATTTCAGTGACGTCACAGTTCACTGCACGAAATTTTGTCGATTTAGCCATCACCGCGAAGAAATTAAACCTTCTCGGTGGGCAACTGTTTGATAATGCTGACGCTGCATAGTTAACGATGGAAGATGATTAGACTATCAGCAGTCAGCGTGGCCAGTGTTGGCAGTGGCCGTGAGTGGCGTAAAGACACGGTAAATGAATGTGGCCAATAGCCATGACTGACGTAAAGACACACTAAATGAATGTTGACAATCGGTGTGGCTGGCAATCAAAAACAGAAAACGAGGCAGGGTCTTTCATTCTGCACAGAATCTCATAAAGTGGGAAATTTGGATTTTAAAAAAGTGCTTCTTGCTTTAGGTTCGCTGCACGGAGCATTACCCTGGCGATAATCAAACTCCCCCAGAAGCGTGCTTGGGGGGGGGGGGGTGAGAAGGCGTCAAGCCAAGTGGGAGGGGTGCAGCGCGGGCCCCACCCCCACCCCCACTGGCAGCAGTGATGACGTACTGCACGGACATCCCCCTGACCATAAAATTGCCAGCGTCAGCACGCTTTATGGGCGACTTTTTCTGCTCCTGAAGAAACGTGTGCTATGCAGATAGGACGGGATTGACCGAAAACGGGCCAAGTTACTTGGCCAAGAGGGAAAAGCTTGATGAATCAGGAGCGGCGCCCTGAATGAAAAATGAGTTCCCTCTCTTTTTTTACGGTGGGAGATAGGAAAAGCTAGCTTGCCAGAGTAAACAGATTGTGTGCTGTGAGCAGAGCAACGACATAACAGTGTAACGTGAGCATATTCCATGATGTGTGCACGAAACATCGTGTCAGTTAATGTGCAGTTAGTACAACGTGCGCACGTGCACGTCCCCTCACGTTCAGTTCATCAGAAAACATATCATGCAGTACGTCTGGGGAAATCATATACAAACATTAAAAGAAGGCTTTATACGGTAAAAGTAATAGAAATAAGAACGGGTTAACAGTTAATATCGGATACTTTAGACTCGCGATCAACTAAAGCGTTTCATCTTTGAATAAATTGACCGCAAGTACAAGAACATCACGACTGTTTGTCGGTCCTTTCATGCATCTCCTTATCTCCCTCCTCCTAACTTTTTTCTTCTATATTTTTTTCTGATTTTTCTATTTATTTTCTTTCTTTATGTCCTTGAGTTTTTTTCCCTTCTGTTTTGCGTCCATGCATTTATAACCGCTGTGCTATGCCCCCCTTCCCTGTCATATATTAACTCATACAGCCGCAGACTATATACCTTTCTCCACAACCACAAATCGAAATGTTTGGTCCTGCTTCCTAGTGCTCCCGTCGGTAATTTAGAACGAAAAGAAGAAACGCAAAAATCCACTTCATTGTTGGATCTGTTATAACTACACAAGCCAGATAATACAGGCCAGGCTGAAAAAGACAATAATGGGAAAGTTGTGTCTAGCCTTGTATGCATCCGGTTTACTGTACGCACAAAAATCTAGGCTGGGCGCTAAGGCACCGTCTGTCGTGCAGTGAACGCTATGCTCTGATTAGGTTTGCATGTACGGTAGGTTGAGTAATTCGCCGTGGACTGTCTGGTTTGAGCCACGCCGCATAAACATGAAGAAACGTCTAAACGAGGCAAACTATTTTTAAATTCTGAGCTGTGTTGAGAAAAAAGAAGGGAAAGCATCTTTGAGCGTGGATGCCAAGCGCATCAAGCCAGATTCATGTCTGACGGGGTGCCACATGGTCATAGAAATAACGGGCGGAATAACTCAGTTGGTTGAGAATACGTTTGGCTCGAGACCAGAAGACCAGCGTTCGAATCCCGCCCGCGGTTGTTTGCTTAGTTGGTTTCATGGGGAAAAGGTGCTAAAGGCAAAAGGGGCTGTGAGCGAGCCAGCGCTTCACGAGAAAACCCACGGGTGTCACGTGCAGAACTGTACCGACCTCCTAGCGCTTTGTCCACCCTTCCACCGACCTCCCCATAAACTTTTTGTTGTTGTTTATTTTAAAGGGGAAGTGCTTAAACTTAGCGGTGATTTGCCCAAAGTGCTGGACGGGATAGGGTCCTGTTGCTAAACAATGCACTGAAACGTCCACCAGACTGATATAGCTGCAGTGATGTAGTCACTGGACACAGGCAGTTTCATGTTTGAGGGAGGGCTACTAATGGAGTCTGCATAACTCAAAAAAAAAACCTTTGACCCCTGCTGAGTTCCAAACCCAAACCTGCGACGCGCGCTTAAGATGTCTCCAGGCCTTATAAACTCGCAGGAACTGCGTCTCAATACGATTGCTGAATATAAATGCGTGCGGAGCTGAAAACTCGCTCACCCACCCCCAGCCCATCCGCTCGCTGTCTCTAGCTCTGTGTCTGACCCCTCGGTGGTCTAAAGGCCCGTCTTAATCTGTGGAATATTTGCGCTATCACCCTTCGATGCTATGACGGTCACACCATTTCCAGCCCTTGTTGCTATGAAGTTCACAGTAACATAGCTGTTTCGGCCACACCTTGGACCCTGTCCCACTGCGCTCAATTTAACGCGCTCACCCAAGTCCCAGTCTCCTAGGTCATTGCTTCAATCCGATTGGTTGACCCAAATAATTATGGAAGGACAGATGGTGAAGGACGAGGTCAAGGAGGGGGTCACAGTGAATACGAACGCGTTTCTGTCAAACAACCGAAACACACATACGAAATACACATACTTAAACATTCCTAATAACATTTATCAGGAAATATGTTCAGAGATCCATAAAATAACGCATCTATCCATGTGGGTTTCCTCGTGTGAAGAGTGTGCATTAATTCGTTTGAACCAGTCTGAAGAAATGCGAAGGCCGGGTTTCAATTTCGACACTGTTATTATTAACTTGATTTATAAATATGGGAAAAAGTAACACTTCAAACTGTTTTTCAGAAATAAATATTTTGGTTTATCGTTATTGTCAGTGCAGTGTACGGGTATGTAAATGTAGTGTTTTACAATTATTAAGACCTTATACACTAACACTTTACTTTTTTGTTGTTGTTGTTGTTGTTTGTGTGCCAACATATAACACGCTTTCTTAACCAGACGTACAGTAGGATTATTCGTCGTTTTCTCTTGCTTTTCTTCCTTCGTGAACGATAGCACTACAATCGCACCAGCTAAAGCAAGTTTCTCTCTGATGACACGACGCCATGTTGATAAAATAGCTCGCCTGGACACAGATTACTATGAGATGTGCAGTTAAGGCATGAAACACTTTGGACAGACTTTGCGAAGCTATCGCATACGAAGGTGTGATGACAGCTATGCGTCTGTGGGTGTATTTTTCTGTGTCTTTGTGGCCCCTTAACGGTTAGGACGTTTGCTTCCGAGGCCTGAAGTCGGTGGTTCGCACGCGGCCGAGCCATACCTAGGACTTAAAAGTTGGCCCGGTGTCACTATACTATGGCTGGGTGGAACTGAAGCCTGTGTTGGGACAGCAGTCCCACGTGGGACTGCACGTTAACTTTTCTAAGCCACACCGTCCTGATATGCACTTCTTTCGCGACCTTCTCCTCTCTGTAAATATAAACAAGCAGAATGTTCGATTTTTTCCCGATGGAGGGTGGTGCCAGCAAAATATAACGTTTTTCTCGTCTGATAACGGTGTTTGCCGTGTACAGTCAAGATAACAGCTGTGTCTGTCACGTCGCCAGTCCGCCAGTTGCGCTGGGCTTTGCTGGGGAAAGTTTTCGTTTTCCTGCATCATGCTAGCCGACGGCGCTGCCCCGGGGTCGACGCGAGGGCCAGGGAGGGGCATGCTGGTTCCAGAACTTGCAGGGCTATGAAATGAGAGTTCCGACACGGAGCGCCATCCCGTCGTCGATCTGACAAGATGGCGGCAATCTCATTTCTGTGCCGGCGGAGCCTATTAACGCTGACGTACACCTTGCGCGGCCACAGACTGGACTGCACGGGTCGTTTCTAAACACTAGACCGTGTGCGTGTGGTGCCGAGACAGCGAACTGTTGCATGTCTGTTTGTTGGCTACATCCAGTATCGGCTTATGCTGCTTAGGTCCTACCCATTGGCCGGAGTTTCGCGGCTAGCTGCCGTACCTTGCTTTGCCTTGTTTGTCCTTGTCTGGTCCGGATTCATGCGCGCCTTCTATCCACGCGCATAGTTTATGGTCTGATGCGTGTATCATAGAAAAAATAGCTGTTTTCGCGAGACCATCCACAATAAGTTCCGAAGTTAGGAGGAGGGACAAAACAGCTAACGAACGAGAGAGATCTCGACAAAACAAAGAGTTGTTTTCAGTGGAGACTGCCCAGATGGCGCTGTACGACCACGGGAATAAAAGAACGATTTTTATACAGGCCAAGTCCTAAAACTTCCTTTGCCCTCTTAACTAGTGTTTTAATTCTGCTAATGCCCTCGGTCATTATACTTCTCTTGAACAATACAAACTCGATTGCTAAGCATAAAATTATTATATTCGTAAAATGACGTGCTAGGATCCTTCAATATTATTATTACATCTATGTATTAAGAAGGAACATTATTACTACACGGTTACACAAGGAATTTCGGAACATTAGATTGTCAGCAACACAACACGTAGTTCTAAGTCCTTAACGGCTCTGTAGCATACTTTCTCACCTGAAGTATAAATGATTATTGCGAAATTCAGTTTCAAACACTTTCCCAAAAAGTTTGTGGGCACTTTTTGTTGTGGGTACTTTTGTTTTATTCTGGTGTTTTGTTTTTGTGTGTATAGATGTGGGTTGAGAGTTTTTGTTTTTGTTTGCTGGTTGGTTGGTTGGTTGGGATAGCTCTGAAAGCGTCTGTGCTTCTTGGAGTCGATAGCTTAACAAGAACCCTGTTCAGTCTATACTTCACATTTTTTCTAAATATTTAGCATTTAATAAATTAAAACAAGGACAGACACACACAAGGAAGAACACGCGGAGAACCAGACGGACAATGAAAACAGACAATGTTAACTTAAGGTGCCTGTATTTACTGTATTTACTGTATTACCTGTGTTTACTGTATTACCTGTGTTTACTGTATTGACTGTATTACCTGTATTTACTGTATTGCCTGTGTTTACTGTATTGCCTGTATTTACTGTATTACCTGTATGTACTGTGCAGTATGAGTTCAAAGCGAAGGCGATCAAGAAGAAGAAGGTAGTGCTGACCATTTCTGTTGACGGGGTCAAGGTCGTTCTACGCAAAAACAAGAAGGTAAGCAGCACGTCCTGTTTCACAGGTGAAATACCTTTGATCTCCACTGCCGCGTGACTTTTAGATTTTACATGATGTAAAAGCATCTGCGTCAGTATTTAACAACGTTTGGAAGACTTTTTTTTAATCTGTGGCATATTTGTGACATTTGTGTACATTGTATAAGTCATTTATGTCCAGTGTTCCTTGTAAATCCTTTTCACTTGCTCGATCGCACACGGAAAGACAGGCGTTCAGTATTGTTTTAACCTTCCTATACCTGAGGATTTTCCCCTCTGCTCTGTGAAGAAAGTTATTGATTTTCTTTCAATCTTTCTGTTCACGTCTCAAGTGGTTCATAACCATTTAACAGGCAGTAAAGCAGTTTGAGATTTGAAAGCGTCTACCAATCTTTAAAAAAACAGTTAAGGACTCTGGAGAATATTTATTTGGCCTGTTAACAGTCAGTCTCAATATTCCTCAAATGACGCACCAGTTAAAGTATTTTTTAAACAAATTATTTATTTGCCAGCACAACTTTAGATGTCAGTGATTCAGAAGAAGCTGTAGATTGGGATGATTTATGTAGGCTTTTTTTTTCAAATAAAAAAGTGCATGCTGAGGCCCAGAAAGACTACACTGGTCAACAATGAAATCGTTACTGACTTAAAAAGGCCATAATCTGTAGTATCTTGGTGTGCTGAAAACGAATATGACCATGGACATTTTTATTGGCTCTCGTTTGAAGATATTTCATATAGTTCATTTTCTGTTTCACCATGTAAATTTATCCAGAAGGACTGTAACAACATCCTAAATAAGCCTAGAATGATGTAATATTGCATCACATTGCATAGTACCATCATGCACACATCATCCAGAGTTGATTGCATCATTTTCTGATGCAGTGCAGTACTACTGCCAGGCGGCTGCTTAAGTAAGCTGACGTCAGCAGTGTACTATATAAAGCCCAGTCGGAAAGGTTGAGGATTTAAAATATTTCAGACTTTGTGCGATGCAGTTTAAGCTACTGTTACATAAAACTGTTATTAATTTATTCATTTAGTTACAATACAGACCACTAATGCCTCGAAAGTGCGTTAATACCGTAGACAATTTTTGCTATATTTGTGGGGAAGTGACATTTGCCAACCAGAAGAAAAGTATCACTTCTCAAGTGAAGAAGGCATATCATCTTTACTTCGGATGCAAGATTTTCGACCAAGACAAGCCTTGGGCCCGCATATATGCTGTGCTACATGTACAACACAGCTTTCAGGTTCGTTGAATGGCAAAAGACCATCAATGCTGTTTGCAGTCCCCATGGTGTGGAGAGAGCCAAGCAACCACACAAATGACTGTTATTTCTGCTTGGTTCCTCTTCTTTCCGGCGGAATAACGAAGCAAAGGAAGTCTAGAATAGTCTACCCAAATATTCCGTCTGCATTGAAACCAGTTCCACATGGTGAGGGACTTCCTATTCCAGAACCTCCAGCAGAATATTCTCTTGATTCAGCTGATGAGGACGAGGGTGAGCCGATGTGTTCTTCTCCTGGTCCGTAAGCATGCAGTGATCCAGATTTTCACTGTGGTGCATCACCAACCCCACACAGAATAACAGGAAGAACTAAATGACCTGGTTCGTGATTTGGACTTATCCAGGAACAAGGTAGAATTGCTAGGTTCAAGACTCCAACGATGGAATCTTCTAGAAGAAGATGTCACAATTACCTCATATTGAAAGCGCCTCCAGCAGTTGGAGCCTTTCTTCAGAAAGGAAGATAATGTGGTATTCTGTTCCGATATTGAGTGAATGCCTTAGAAATCACTCATGGCCCACAGGAATGGAGATTATTTGTAGACTCTTCGAAACTGAGTCTTAAGGCTGTGCTTTTGCACAAATGAAACCGTTTTCCACCTATCCCAGTGGCGCATGCTGTCCACATGAAACAGACATGCTTTAACTTAAAGCAGCTACTGAATTCCGTTGAGTATAAAAAGTACAGCTGGCACCTCTGTGGTGATTTGAAGGTAGTTGCCCTTTTAATGGGGCTGAAGCAGGGATATACAAAATACATGTGTTTCTTATGTGAGTGGGATACCCGAGCAAAGGAATTGCACTACTTGTGGAAGGAATAGATTCGCAGACAAAATGTAGCAGTTGGAGAGAAGAATATCCAGCACCCAGCTCTGGCCGAGGCTCACAAAATCCTTTCTACCACCCCTTCACATCAAACTAGGCTTGATGAAGAACTTCGTGAAAGCCATGGACCGGACTTCGTCAGATTTCCGATACCTGCATGAAAAATTCCCTCGACTCCACCATGTAAACGCGCAGAACAACTGGAACCAATCAAATGACGAGCTCTATTTAGGATGTGTAACAAGCGGAGCCAATCAAATGGCGAGCTATATTTCGAAGGTCTTTCAAGGGGCGGGGGGAAGGGAGGGAGAGGGGGATGTTCCGAGAGGAGGGGGATTTAGGGGAAGGGGAAGGGGTGGGGTTAGGGTGGGGGGTAGGAGTAGGGGATAGGTGGGGGTTGGGGGAGGGGTGGGGTGGGGTATAGGCAGTAAAGATCTTCCAGGAAACTGCAAGGTTTTCAGTGGTGACCCTACGAGATTAGCATATTTTACGTGATACTGTATTTTGATTGGCTCCATTTATTCTGCGCTTTTTCATGCTCACTCAGCGAGGCAAAGATTAAAGAGGGAGTTTTGTGGGTCCTCAGATTCGAGAGCTCTTCAAAGATGGTCGGTTCAACAACTTGCTCCAGGGTGATGCGAAACGAGCATGGAATTCTTTTCGCCTAGTGTCTACAAACTTTCTCGCGAATGTTAGGGCAGAAAACTACAAGAAACTAGTAGAAAACATGCTGATGCAGTATCAGAAACTTGGCTGCAATCTGTCTCTAAAGATCCACTTCCTTCATTCCCATCTGGTTTTCTTTCCCGACAACTGTGGTATGGTTAGTGATGAACATGGCGAACGTTTTCATCAAGATATCGCAACAAAGGAACAAAGATACCAGGGAAAATGCTCCACTACCATGCTGGCTGACTACTGCTGGACACTCCCCAGAGATGCTCCCGAACAGCTGTACAAGAGACAGGCAAAGAAATCTAAGAAGTAGTCTATGACTTGATTTTTTACAGGTATTAACCATAGGCCTGTTACTATCGGCATGGATTTCGTGATATAAACAATAATTATTGCAGATTACAATAAAACTAAAGCCAATTTTGCATTTTGACTTTCATATTCGTGTTAAGCATATAAAAATTGATAACGACTAATTTTATTTCAGTAACATGACTTTTGTACAAATTTGTTGACCAGTGTTACAAGAGAACAGGCAGACTTGTAGGTTTCGGTCAGTCTCAAAACGTAGATGGGAAAAGGTTTTGTCTCTGGTCGGCATTTTATTTCTGTGTGCAAACACAGCGACTGTGCGGGATCTGCAGTGCGCGCTAAGACCGCGGGCAGCACCAACAGTCTGAAACTGTAGAAGATTTGTCGGGATTAAAAATAAAAACAAAACGGTGGTGAGGTTTGTGATGAAAACAATCACTGGTTTTTTTAAACTTGCTGACATAACATGCAACAGCTGAAAGTTACATTATATGACAGATTACTCATTCAGACCGGTCTGTAGAATAAACTACTTCTGCTTGCTTTCGTTAATATACCCTGTAGAGTAATGTAAGTCGGGTCGCTTCTACCAGTCGGTTGTTATGTGAACACATTTTACTAACAAATGATATCAAATGTTTTAATGATTACGTGCCCTGCATACAACTTGTATTTTCTTTTAGCTGTCTCCTAAGACTGTCTGAAATTATTCCCCCTTGGAATTTTCTACCAGCGTAGAGAGCGGGAGTGCTAGACTAGTTTCTGAGCGTGTCGCTGTCTTCGAAAATAATCATGTCGATGCTTGATCGGTAGGTCAGTCGCTGTTCGGCTCACGTGTGTCCCGGCTGCAGTGGGATTTGTTTGCCGAGGTCAGCTTCCCAGTATTTCTCCAGCGACGAGAAATTTGATTTGGCGGAAACTGTTGATAGCCGTTTTGCATATTGCTGTTTGCGCGGGCACCGCTCCAAACCTTGATTAGCTGCCCGTTTCCAGTGAAGGCCGGCTGCGTTCCCCTTAGCTGGCCGTCGGTGGCCCACAGGGAGCAGGAAGCCTGCCTATGCACCTGGGGCGATGTAATTGTCTTGCAAGAACTGGTCAGATTTGTCAGTGACGAAGCACCGCCTCGCGCTTCGTGCCCAGAGACATGCAGCCGCGTGCTTGCTCAACATCCTATCGTTTACACGCTCCCCAGCCTGCCGAGGATTTAAGACAGGATGGATCGAGATTTTACTTCTTTGGAAAATCACTATCAGCAAAATAGCTGTTCAGTCCGCCCTAAACTTTTTGCATGTACATTTTTTTAAACCTATGCAGAAGACAGGACCCTTAGAACGTCTTGTAATGAACGTCGCGTTTCAGAGCGTGTGGCCGTGTTGGGCAGCAACGTCAAGGGGGAGTAACTGTGGTCGCCTGCGCGCGAAAACCAGCCAGAAAAGGACGTCTTCAACACATTTGATAAATGGTTTTCCACAGGGCCGAAAGAATGTGCAGTGTTAGCTGGTGACGTGTACTAGCTATCTAATATTAACCTACTGTTATAGCTTGAAGCCAGTGTAGTCATTTTCCTGCCTCTATCTCTTGCTTTATTTTATTACTGTACATGTTTCCTGTGCTGTATGTGCTGTATGTGGTCTGCAGAAGAGGCAATGCCCCGAAACGTTGGCGTTTTGTCTTTTGTTTGTTGTCTCATAGCTGACTTTGTGATGCAGACAGACTTGTAATCGAACCAGCTTTGATCGTCACGTTACAGTCAGACCCAAGATGAACATTGGTGGATAGACTGACACGCGTAGCAAGCGCGAGTACGAGTTGTGCATGTGCGCCCGCCGTTTTGGCACCTCTTGCTCGTGGTACTCGCGTGCCAAAACTGCGGTCGGTGTGTGTGTGATAAAACGGCGAGCTACACAAGTAGTCTCAGGGACTGGTGCTTTTTTACACTTACAGAAACTGTTGTCGAACAGTTACTTATAAAGTAGGTCAGTGATGTGACTTGATGCTGCTTGAACTTGCTGAACGTTGTTTGGTGTTGCTGAACGTTGTTTGGTGTTGCTCACCATTTGGTGTTGCTGAACGTTGTTTGGTGTTGCTGAACGTTTTTTGGTGTTGCTGAACGTTGTTTGGTGTTGCTGAACCTTGTTTGATGTTGCTGAACCTTGTTATTGATGTTGCTGAACCTTATTTGATGTTGCTGAACGCTGCTTGATGTTGCAGCAGAAGAACCAGTGGAACTGGGACGAAAGTCGGCTGCTGGTGATGCACCATCCTATATACAGGTAGCCGGCTGTCATGTTGTATGTGTTCATGTGTCTCTTTCATTCCTTCTTTGTTCCTTTTAAAGTCAGCATCCCTCACTTTTATTTTGATTTGTTTAATTTATTTCAGCTGTTATATTTTATAATATTAATAGCCTTCAACTGGCTTTCGCCGAATGGCGCCTGTTCGTGTGACGTCAAACTCTGCCAGGCCAGGATTCGAACATTTACTGGACCTTTCTTGAAGGCCGCTAACCGATAGTTTGTCATGTGACCCCGATTGTTGTAGGCTTGACAAGCGGCCATGAATACGGCTCCTGGATTCTCTCCAGTATTTCGTGATGACCGCACTTGGAAAAAGAACTGTTTCCGTGTAGTTGGTCAGCGAAGTTTTAAGCTATGCGTTTGGATTTTACAAACAGTGGTTCTATTTTAGAGATTATCTGACACATTTCTAGCTCTCAGATTCTGACAGCACGACACGCTAGCCCTAACCCTGTGGTTCTGCTTGGTGTCCAGGATTTTCTACGTGTCACACGACTCGCAGGACCTCAAGATCTGGAGTTACATTGCGAGGGACGGTCCTAGCAATGTCTTCAAATGCAATGTCTTCAAAGCCTACAAAAAGGTGAGCGTACCAAAGCACGTGCATGCGCTGGGAATGGCGCAGCATTTATCGATTGGCTTGGTGAGTACACTTATAGACAGAATCGGGTGAACCGTAGGCGTGTGGATACATGAAACGTTTTCAACTTAACTTCCCAGCAGGACTTGCCAGGGGTTTGCTGCTCATTTCACAGGTCGTTCGCTTTGTGTGCGTGTGTATGGCGAGAACATGACGCTAAATTTCTTTAAGTTCTTTTCTGTTCACTACTATCGCAGGAATTTTTTGGAGGTGGGGGGATATCGTATTTCATTTGTCCGAGCAGACCTTTATTTGACGTGGATTTCAGACTAGATCCGGGTTAGTTGCTGTCTGTGTTACACATTGCCGCTATGTGTCTGAAGAAATCTATTCAAATACAAAAAAGTGGCTTTTCTTGCACCTGTATCAATCTGCAGGCCACCCTAACCCTTGGCCTTAGATTTGTCCTGGGCTGTGACGGTTGAAGAACCTTGTTATGGCGTCGTTAGAATACTGCTAACTCTGTTCACCAGATCCGATTGCAGACGACAAAAACAGACTGGCAGCCAGCTACTGCAGTGAACACTGTCAGTCATATTCTGATGTGAAATGTGAACACTCAATCACATACTGAGGATATGACATGTAAAGATTATCAGTCACATGCTGAGGTTATGGTCAGGCTGACAGCCTCATATATCGACAATGCTTGGTATGAATCCCGTACTGAGGTTCAAAGCAATGAAAACGCTAACGAGGCCCTTTTCCCCCCAGTTTGCTGCAGGCCTGTTCTAGCAGCGCAGCTGTTTGATGTGTGGTCGCTAGCGGCAGTGGTTGTGCTGATGGTGGTGTACGAGGAGGAGCGAGACATCCAAAGTGAAATAAACTCGAGATCGAAGTAAATTCTCGTACGTTTCTCAGAGAAACTGGTGACGAAAAAAAAAACAGTCTCTTGCTGAATGACACCGCGGCATTAATTAGTTGGACCATGGTACACAGGCTTAGCATGAAGGATCAAGCATGGTTTCTTCCTGTTGGAATTATATCACGGAAGTACTGCTGCCTTGTCACAGACTCTAGTCTAGTTCATTAAAACTAATAAGTGGTTATGTGACTATTAATGGAACCATTCTAGATAACATAGACATGAGTGTTACCAGAGCTTTTTGTGCTAGCAACATTGTAATCTAGTTACTAGTGTGTCAGTTGTTGTGTAGTCAGGGATATTATTACTGCTTCATTTGTGTAGTCGGTGCTAGCTGTATAGTCTGTGATGTAATTCCTGGTGTCAGTTGTGTAGTCTACGCTAGTTACACGCTCGGTGACGTCACCGTGAGTGTGCGGATGGTATTGTTTTCGTGCTGAAAAGTTCCGTGTCAACATAGATATGCATCACATCTTCCCTCCACTTTCCTTGGTTTCCACGCCGCTACTTTTTACTGTTTACTCCCGGTGTAGCAGTTAATCACACCATAGAAGCGTCTGTGTAGACTGGTTCTCTGAGCCGACCGACTCTCTCCTTCCTGTTCCACCAGTGGAACCAAAGACTACGCATGCGCATAAGCAGTGCGTAATTTCAAGTTTGTCCAGCTTCCGTATTGCATCTGCACGTCTCTCAAGCTCCTGGTCTGTTTTGTACTGACTGTACACGTAGTCGTGTTTGAAAGAGTTGTTCATGGTTGGCTCTTGTAGCATTCTGGTTACAGCGACACTGGGCGCTGATGCAAACGATACACTAAAAATAAAAAGAGGTTTTATTTAATTTCTTAGTGCTTCATTACACACAGGTTAAAGCAAATGAAAGCTTTGATTTCAAGTCCATTGCAAACATTATCTCTTGTCAATATTCCTCCCTCCTGCTCTGTTAGCATTATTATCATTGTCTATATTCAATATTGTTTGTTTCTAAGTGTTAATATCGTAACCTCTTGTTAACATCCTCTTTCGTCGAAACCTGCTTCCCTTCAAAGTCCGGGTTTCTTGTTCTTCCGGATATTGTTGACCTGTTGACCTGTTGGGTCCTACCTAGCGAACTTTAGCAGAGAAGTTGCCAAAAAGGGAGCTGCGAAGACATTCCGCGAGATAAAGACTGGAGACCTGCTGCTCTTTTATCGCGCCTTGGTGGGTAAATCGCTGGCTGGCATGGCAGGGTTTCTTGGGGCTGGGGGGGAGAAAAAAACGTGTTTATTATCTGCCCAGCGCGCCTCCCCGGGGACTGTTGGCTATGGGTGAATGGTGCTACCTGTCCCCAAGTAAAAACCTCTTAAGGCTCTTCTATGCCTGGCATTTTAATGAACCTTGAATGTTCGTGCCTTGGGAGACCTGGCGCTGACCTCTGTGTACTTCGCTATCGCCATTCTCAGGTGCTGCCAGATTTCGCCTTCATCCTGCCGTTACGCCTGCACGACCATGTGGAGGGGGCCTGGATAGATCTGCAGGTAAAGTTGCGGACTAGTGTGTGGTTGCTTCTGGTTCGAATCCAGGAACGGTCAAGGATTTTTTCCTGGAATTAAACATTGTGCTGACTCCATTTGACCTTACCTACAAACATTCGCACTGACCTTACTGCAGCTATCGGTCTAATGGGTCTTTCAGTGCATAGCTTAGTAATGACCCCATCCCCAGCCCCCAGCCCACCCCCCAATAGTACGAAATCACAGTATGGTGGACCAATTGTGGAAGTCACCACCGGCACAATGAGAATGAAATCAACTCTTCTTCTGTACAAAGGATTCTGTACAGTGCTGTTCCCCTTAATCTCTCTATCTGCTTCTTTGCTTATTCATATTACTTCGCTTCCATTTATGCGTGAGCAGTGATCTGCACCAACGTAGTAACACTGTACACTGTGGGCGACTTACAATCGTACAGTGTGGAGCAGCGTATTGTTGCTGTTAATGCTTTTCTATGTGGCTTTAATACTGTAGGGAATTTGCTTGTGTTACCATGGGCACCAGAACACTTAAGGGTACTTTTCTGCTCCTTAATGGTGGCCCGAAAGACGGCCAGGTGATGAATGGCTCCACTGAGAAAAGACTTCTCGGCTTCAGCGGCACAGAGCTGCGCCTCTCAGGAGCCGTCAAAGACAAATCACGCTCGCCTACTTCGCCTTTCCAGTTTTCCCCCCTGAAACACATTAAGGAACCTGTCACCATTTTTATATGAAGTCTTAAGCCTTTTCGCTGGCAATGGTATTTCCCCACAAATCAGCTGGGAAATCCTTAGAAATCGTGGCTCTAAGAAAACCCGACCTTTTGTTGCGAGAATATGAGAAACGATGAATGCACTTGACTGAACGCGTACACGAGGTATATGATTTCATGATAATTGTTAGGACTTTATTTTCGACCGTAATAAAAATCCAGTGCAGAACAAACGTTTAGTGAAAAAGACAGCCATGACAAGGGACAGAGGTGGCCAATCACATTCACCCTAAACTCGTATCATTCAACCTTTCGGCATTTTTTCAGTGTCAAGATGATCATAAGAGGCATCAATAGTGCTGCTTTCATTTGACTAACGGCCGTCCATCGAAAACTGGGGAGACTGCGGATGGCCTTTCTCTGCAGGAAAAAAAATTAGGGCGCATGAGGCCAGTGTGTTTGCTGGAACTTACTTAGCACCGGAAACGTCTTAAAGTTTTAATGAAGCCGAGGCGCCATGTGAAGGACTGAGTGTTATTGCGTGTGACACGAAGCAACGAACAGTTTTCAGCTGTTTTTTTTTCTGGCTGGGTTGTTTTGGGGGGGTGCGAGGGGGTGGACAGTTGCCGATCAAGCTTCCCCAGTTGCTCGGAAGTCAGTCCTGCGAAAGCCTTGAAGAGAATGCAAAAATATAAAACAATCCCGCCATCTTTCGATAGAACAGAGTGCAGGACTCTCCAGTCCTCTCGATACGATAGAATGCAAGAGCAGCTTACTTGGAGACATCTCTTAGAGGGCTGGATAGTTACCAACTTCAAGCTCACAGTGCAACACGCTTTAAAGAGAAAACAATTGCAGTTACAACCTTCTTTTACACTGCCATTTGGGCTTTCTTTTGTCAAACACTCACCTTTCTCTCTCTACACACATGAAATCAGGACCTTGGTAATCCTTTGGCTGGATCGTCTTTTTATACAAAGAGCGGAAACATTCCAGCCTCAGACACTGGAATGTGGCCTTTTTTGTCACGCGGCTGCTTGTTACTTCCCTTGTGACACCCTGTTCTAAACGTGATCGTGTTGTTTTTAATCTTATTGCTAGTGTCATATTTTGTCTACAGTTTTATTCTGCCTTCTTTGCCTTGCTGTGGGGATTATTTTTTATTTCCCCCCCCCCCTTAAGAATGAGTTGTTGCTAATGCCATACTCCGCTCTCACTCCACAGTTTAGTACAAAGGTTCCATTTTATTTCTGAACACTTTTAGGGGGGCGCTTATTTTAAGCGTCTTGCACTGAAGCAAACAATTACCATCGAAGGGGACAATTAAGTTCCGAGAAGCATGCAGTTTCGTTTGGTGGCAATTATGTCAGACTCCTGCCCTCAGGTAGCAGAGTATTGCCTCGGTACAAAACTGTCTTCTCTGTTCGCGCACAAAGCAACTGTCCGCGTCGACATGTTGCCTTCATTTTGCGTCCCCTGCCTGCTAATGGCAGATCTGTGCCGTAAAATCTGCAGCCAGTGATGGAACATCGATAGGGGCACAAGGATGCAAAATGGCAGCGCATGCACTTGTCGCCCCGCCCCACGGTCATAGCACACTTCGACCAGTGTCAAGCACTAATGTTACGCCTGAAATAGTGCTAAGAACTAGTGTTGCGCCTGAAATAGTACCAAGCACTGCAGACGTTGCTGGGAAGTGAAGTCCTTTCTTCTTTTATTAAACAAGCCATTCACCCTTCGTTGAAAACAAGAACACCAAGGGAACGCTTTATCTCTGAAGATAAAATGTTCTTTAAAGTACGCTGGAGCACCATACACCACAGATTTCCTCTGGACTGGGCGCATGTACCTGCTGGCCGATGCACTGCCGCTTCGCACGAGCATCTTGTCTTGCCATGTGTTGATGTAGCTGAGTCACTAATTGTCGTCGCTACTAACGTCATTGGTCGTATTGTCATAACTTTTTCTACCACCTATACACTTAACGACCGTAATCTCTCGTCAGTGACTCTCAACCAGCCGGGGATAGAGCCGCGCTCTTTAAAGCTAACTTAGCATTTTGGACAGACCCCATAGATATGTACGTCTTGTTTTGGTGTTGTAGGGGCTGCTTGTGTAGACCCAGTATTGAAAAGTTCGGAAATGTTTCTGGACTATGATCTGGGGCAACGGTATCCTGCATGTGCATGAGCGCGCACGTGCAGTAAGAGACCCACTGCCACTTGTTCTCAGTTCCAGTACCCACTAGTGCGCTTGATCTCGGACAGTGCAAGCAACTGTACTTCCACTGATTCTCAAGATGTATAAACTCGCCACCTTTCGCCATGCAGAACGAGGTGGTGTGGTGGGGGGGGGGGGGGGGGGTCTAAGAAGGGTAGCGACTGGCACCGCCAGTAGTTTATCAGTGGAAGCAGCCTTTGGTGTAGAGATGCAGAGATTGCCCTAGGGGCAGCTGGGAAGATACTGTCGGTATGTCGGTAGCGGCTAGTATTTTAGTGGCGCCGCTCCCGTGGTCCGGAAAGTCCGCCAAGAACAAGACGGGAAGATCCGGAAGGTGCGAGGGAGGGGGGAATGCTTCGGGTACACTTGTAAGCAAGTTAGTGCGTGGAAGAAAACGATAGCCCAGATGAAGAGAGGGTGATAAAACCATCGGCGTGGCGCAGACGAAGTACCTCGTAGCCTTATCACCGCTTGCTTAGAAGTGGCACCCTTCACCCCGGCATTAGTGAGTCACGGCCGACCTGCTATCGTATTCAGCAGGCGGGCCTCGGCATGTACGATACGCCGAGAGCCAACACCGGCCCGTTTCTGCTCCACTGCACGGAGGATATCAGAACTTCCTCTTGCCGCTGTGCTTCGACAATAGTCTTGGCGGGCTTGGAGGCGGTAACAGCTGGCAGTTCTTACCGGACGACTATAGCGTGTTACGTGATCAAGGACTGTCATCTGATGTAGGACCTGTGATTGAATCTGTAACGTATCTTTCTTTGCTCTTCTGTTAACTTTTCGCCATCGGTATAAAAAGCTGGGTGAGTCTACAAGCGTGGCCGTGTGACCAGATGGAATTGAAGTTTGGTGCTTTCATAATTCTAGACCACGGACCAGTTTTCGGCGGTTGTTAAAGCAGAATTAATAGAGCATGGAATCTGGCGATAAGCTGGGCTACTGTCTGGATGTTTGTGAAGCAGGAAAAGAAGAAAAGGATACGGTGATAAGGAAAGAGGCATGTGCATGCTGGGATTCGTCGCAGGCTGGCCTACATGTGTTTACATGAAAGTATCGAAATAACTTGCTCTGCTTGCGGCAGTCGTCATGCTTCACCCCGCTTCCAGCGAGAATTTATTATACTCGATTACCTCCCCCCCCCCACCGCCCAACAGCAATGCCTGCTGAAGAGTTTCTAGTCTCAAAGCGTGGGGTGCAAGTTAGTGCTGGGAGGTAGAGCAAGGTGCACGTGTTGAGGCTGGACGTGGGGCTTGTAGAAAGCCAGGTGCAGGCGTGGAAGTGCCGTTGTCGTAAGGTTAGCACGACGCTCGGTTCTGAAGGAGTGTGCAGGCGCTTTGCTGAAGGGATGTGACTATTTCTGATGCCCAGTGCATCCCGCGTGTGATGCATCATTCGCAGAGGTACGGCGATGTACAGTAATACACGGAAATACGGGGCGGCACTTGGCTGTGACGTGCTGAAGTGTGACGCGCTAAGATGACGGTGTTTGCCCTTTTGAGGCGCTAGCACGAGGGGATGGGTCTCGCGAAGACAGACAAAACCAATTCCCCAATTGTTGTGTGCTTTCTCTGTCTGCGCCGCTTGGTTGTCTGGCAGGCAAGCTTTGAAAGGTTCAACACATCAGACAAGCTCAGTATATTTAGACACGTGGTCGCTTGGTGCTAGGACTCTGTAGAAATCAGTTTGCCCTGCCTCGTTCCCAAAGTTTTAAATTCCAGAAAACAGAATGGCTTCTTGTTGTGATACACATGCAGATTCACATCTCAGCTGTTTCTATCCCTGCTACCCTCACACTTTAAAGAAAAATCACCATAAGGATGACGCATTTTAAACTGGCTTTGATCCGCAAGATGATTTGTGTTGAGCTGAACAAGAGACTTCCTTAACAAGTGTCAAAGGTCAGTTTGTAACACGAGTCTCTTCCTAGCCTGTTTTGCGCGCCCACAGTCAGCAAACGAGTTTTCGTGGGACGCGACCCTCAGGAAGTTTAGTCTTCCTCTGCTGGGAATGACTTTTATATGGCAAACATATTTCTTTCAGTTTCTCCACAAACGCCGCACCAGCAAAGCACTGCAATTCGCAGATTTTTTGCGACTGCTATTATTAGCAAAGTCAGCGCCGCACATCAGCACGGAAGTGAAGCACCTTCTCATTTTGTTTACATAGGAAGTGACGGAAAATGGCTGTGGTTAGGAAGAACAGATTAACGAATTAAGTGTTTAAAGCAGCAGGTCATTCAGAGAAATTAAGCATAAGCAATTTGATTTGTTGTACGAGTCTCACATTAACTGATTAAATTATCCAGACGAGCAAGAAAATTACATTCGGGAGAACAATTTCTGCTGGGGGTTGAAGTGATTCATTATGTGGTAACAAGGCTGCGCTCTGGTGGTGATCAATTTGCGGATTTGCTTATTCGATTTCCCCTCGGTTTTCCAGGCAGGACATAAAATGTAGATTTCCTGGGACCATCTCGTGCTGTCAATACAATGTTGGACGGAGGGCGTGCGCGAAAATACAGGTCGCGACCTGCAACAGCCACAGTCTGTTCGTGAGTTGCTGCTCGAGGCGAAGGGCCATGAAGTCCGCATGTCACATGACGAAGCCGTTGTCCAGGTATACAACGCGTGGTTGGAACCCTAAGGCATTGAGCATCCACAGCTTAATCGTCTGGATGATAATTGTTGATCAGAAAGCTTGGTTTAGCAGCGGGGTGCGCCTGTAGCGGCGTGTTGCGTGTTTGCAAACTGTGGCCGACCACGGAGCGCATACTCATGTCACACAGGTGTCACTAATTCACACTCCTCACAGGGCCAGGTTACGTGGCCTATCACCTGACCTTTCCACGTGCTGTCGTGCTCGGCACAACTACGTTGTTTAATTTTAGGGGTAACCTATAGAGTAGGCGGTTTATTTTGTTAATGCTCAACTCGTTCGTTTAAAAGCAGTTAGGATTGTTAGGATCTATACTCTCTCTCTCCCCCAGAGAGGGGGAGATTTCTTGCCCGAAGGGGGTTGTGGAAGAAGAGTAGGTGATTTTTTTTTCGAGTCTATAGGAGTTCTTCCCTTTCTAGCAGACGATGCCAGCTTTAAAAAAAACAGCCATTCATGTCACTGAAGCGAGAAGAAAAGGTTGCACCTCCCCATCTGCTGCTGATGGTGGTGAGAGCGCGGCGGGTCCGGCCTCGTGGTGCCCCCTGGTGGAGCGTGAAATTGAAGTTGACAGGGTCACCGCGCTGCTCCTTAACCCCCACGACGTGCGCCAGTTGAACGGACGCGAACTTCGCTGTGTCCTGGTATTCTTTAGTTAGTCCAGAACTCGCTGATTTCACTGGCTCGTGTGCTAAAGCCTAGCGATGGCGCCGGGTAACAAAAGAAAATCTAGAAGTTTCCTATATTGTCTTCATACATAACTGCTTGGGCTTTTAACTCAGAAATTGTCAAGTAAACTGAATTTAAACATCTTTACATTTTATAAGATGTCTAACAGCATATGTATTAATATTTGCGGATATTGTTTAATCTAGTTGCTGTTATGTAAATGTTATGACGGGCTGTTTTACCGATTAAAATTTGTACACATAATGACTATAATCAATCAATCAAGTGCTAAAAGTTGCACTTACCCAAACTGATTTGTTATGCGTGGCAATGGGTGGAACTGTCTGCACACCTTTCCACTTTATGTATTAGGTGGCGAAATTCGGGCTTTATTACGTTCCACTAAATTTTCATTACGGAAATAGGTTTTGTGTCCCGCTTTGTTTTACGTAATCCAGACTTCGATTCATGCAACTGTCAGTTAAGTCACCTAGTCCGTTATTGGCCTTCAACGCACGTTTCACTACATCGTTACATTGTGCGGTTGCCAACTGGTTTCATTATGGAACCTCTACTGCATCCTTGTGACTGGGATCGTGTGCATTTCATAGTAACCGTGTTTGTCATACTGGGGTTATCGACTCACTTCGAATTCTTTGACCTCAGCCTTGATTGATGTAATCATAGATATGTCTATGATTAAACAGCTTATATTCAGATTTATAAGAGATAAGCATTGGCATCCATTGACACATTTCTTTGGGGTTGTTTTTTTTTTTTACATAATAAACGTCGAAGCAGAGCGCATTATTGTGTTTCTGTTTTCTTTGTTTCAAAATCTCCGCCATAAAAGTTCAGAGACCTTGTCTGTGGCCTCCCCTTTCAAACACTTTCTGATTTAAAGCCCATGCGAAAGCACGCTCCAGTGTCAGCCAGTAAACACCAAGCGAAGGGTCCCGTAAGTTCTGTTCTGTCGAAGTTCGCTTTTTAAAAAGCCGTAACATGTCAGATTCAACCTGGTCTAACTGTACATTGATTTTTCTCTTTTCAACGTCTCGCCCACTCGGGCAGTAGGTGACAGTGAGGGGGGCAAAAATAGGGGATAGAGGACCTGTGTTTTTCGAGCGATTGGATTCCCGATCAGAAATGGGAGCTTGAGAGCCATCAGTCAAGCAAAGGAGTGTCTACATGGGCGTAATCTATCTGCTCTTGAAGCCACGCTGAAGACATATGCCTAGGAACTGCCCGCACATTGTGGACGTTCACATTTCCAGGAGGGGCCTCTCACTCTCCGCCTCAGCAGCCTGGCAGAGCTTCGCTGCCTATTGCCAAGTGCTTACTTCACAGTGGAATTAATGAGACAAGGTTTTAGAAGGATTTGTTTTCTTAGCTATTAAATGAATAGGTAAGAAAACAAATCCTTCTAAAAACCTTGTCTCATTCGTGAAGATTTTTTTCTTGTTTTTACTTTTACAGGAACGCACGCGTCATATTAGCGGACGTCAGGGACAACAATTAATTTATCAAATCGTGAGAAAGAAAGATCTGGTGATCTGCTTGAAGTCCTGAAGTATTTTGGTCTTAAAAGTATGCTTCTAAAAAGACACATCCTAACTGTAGATCTGATGGGAGCGTAGATGTTTATGCGAGGAGACCACAAGAAGATTCACATTCGTTGCTAACAGTAGTGCACGTTCAGGATGTCGCACCGCCAGCTGCCGCCACTGAGGGCCAGTCGAATGGTTGGTATTGGTCTTCGTATCAGTGGTTGTACGTGTGACGTGTGGTCAAAGAATCATGCTACAAGTGTTGATACGCCATCAAACAGCGCTATATCTCGGCTGGAATCACATTAATTGCATCATGTTTCAGAATAGTGTGACAGTGTTACGTCTTGCAGTCATGTTACACTTGTTATTATGATGTGTTTACCTATTGCGCGAAATGAAAAAAGTAAGCAGTTCTGGGGGGGGGGGTAACTACGTGTACAGTAAGTTTGACAGGTGACATGAGGTGACATGGAATGTTTCTCGAAGAGCAGTCAAGCTTTACAGTCTGGCAGTCTGATGCGATGCTGTCGATAAAGTCACCGGAAGACATGAACTAATGTGTAAAGCCAACAGTCCAATGTTAACTGATATAAATATTTTTATCAGTGTGGTAATTCATACACAAAATACACACCTCAACAAAGTCATAAATGAGTTCAACCATTTGCAGCAAAATATATGTTATTTTTTATTATTAGATCGAATATTCTTTACACTAAAATCTCGGCGATGTTAGAGAGCTTGTTAGAGAGACATTTTTCATCTACTTTAGACGCAATATTTAATGTACACTGTTGTGTCAATGTTTACGACTGCTTTCACACGACTTGGTACGTGTAGACTCCCCATAATTTCTGTAAATAAACTAGTCGAAACTGTCATCAGACCGAGCTAGAGTGGTGGTGCTGGTGGCTTCGTGAGAGAGGTGAGACGGGTGATCAGAGAAAGATGTCAACCGGAACGGCGCAAAGGATCGAGGTGGTCTTGACGAGGGGAGAC
>SMGT01003783.1:260162-292986 GCA_004794575.1 Lanistes nyassanus | reverse complement strand
GGGGGGGGGGGGGGGGGGGGGGGGGGGGGGGGGGGGGGGGGGGGGGGTAGAAGTGAGCAGACGTCTAGACGGGTGTGGAAACTAAGCTTGTCGTGTGTCCTTGTCTGTCTCAGAGCCAGGCCATGCGTATTGTGCGCACCATCGGCCAGGCTTTCGAGGTGTGTCACAAACTCAGTGCCTCTACAGCCCCCAGCGCCGACCTCAAGGAAGACACCAGCGACCGCTCCTCTGAGGACAACGAGCGCCGAGTGACAAAAAGTAAGATATTCTCACTGTAGTCAGTGTGGTGCTTGCAGCACGTTGCAGCTTCTCCAGTCTTCTCGAACCTAGCTATACCTGTCAGTGTGATATCGCCCCCTTCATTTTTGTTAGATGTGAGTCTTGTCTGAGGCAGGTGATCGGGTTTGGGTGGGCCGCCAGGGGTTTGTCTCGACGTCACCGCACAATCGAAGCAGATTACAATAGAAAATTGTTCTAGAAACAAATCAATACACTCACACAGGCGTACACGGTACGGATAGCTTCTAATACTCGTGTTGCCACATAATTGTTCTTGGAGCGCGGATACCTGAAAGTAACGCCAACGAAAGCTGCCACAATTAAGCAACCACACTTTGACGGAAAACAGCGGAAGAGCCGCCTTGGAAACTCACTATGTAAAGTATGTAGGTTAAAATATTGGAAGGGATGAACAATAAGCGCCTCGCGTTTTTTTTCTGGATCAAAGATGCCATAAACTCCGCTCCATAAACTTTCGAAAACTAAATTTTGCACCTGCCTATGTCGACAATTAGTGTCTAGCGACCTTGGCACCATTGTGAAATGCTTTCTTACTATTCCATAACAAACTTTTCTCGCATATCACTGCTGTTCTCTAACCAGACACTGCATGGTTACCCATACACCATAACACGACCTGCACACTGCCTGACACATCAGCATTTTCAGTCTCCTTTGCTCAAATGAGCACATTTAATCCAATGCAATGTTTCTAATCTTTTTCAATTTATATTTTGACTTCTTGCAGATTCTGTTATCTAACAGTGGTAGACTTTAACAGTACAGTGATAAATTCTAACAATGATAGACTGTGCATCAGGTTTTCCTACTAGTGCTTCAGTTACTGTACAGCAGTACCTGCCAGCCTTTAGCACAGACTGAATCTTAGGTGTATTATTGTGACACTTGAAACTGTATAATTATATTAACAGCCACAACACAACTCGTTAAGCTGTACAGAAGTTACCATTTATGTTATACAGATGTTATTTCACATCATTTGCCAGTTTATCTCCCATGTGTGGTCATTTGGCAATGAGATATGATGGCATTTATCTCACACTTCTTGTGTTGGTGTATTAATACAGCCTGTGATACATAATGAATGGCTGCATCGGGACTGAGCAAGCAGACAAGGACCCATAAAGATGGTTGCATTTATTTATGACACAACTGGTCTACCATAAGCCATCATGTGACAACAGATTCTGCTCAAGTACCTGCAGTTCTTGTCCTAACGAAATGTAGCGGAATAATTAATGTGCTTAAACTTTTCTAAGTTATTGATTACTTCTCTTTAGCAGTGTCATAAGTGTTTGAAAAAGGTTGATGCACAGGAAGATCAAAATTTGTGTCGTTTACAAAGCGAAGATCTGCAGTTTTCATTTCATTTCAGACAAGGATGCCGACATGGCAGAGGAAAAAGAGCTCAACGCAAAGAGTCAGTTCGAAGACTCAGAAAAAATTTTGCCACCTACTGACTTGGCGCTTAAACAACAACTTTATCCGGTGAGTGCTGACATCTCAGAACCTGTGATCAGGTATTACTGCAGCCAATATACCATTTTAATTACTCATGCTGTGTGTGATTATTATCAACAAGGCAATGACAGGCAGTACATCATGATTAATTATTGTGGCTGAGAACTAATGTCGTTAACTAATTGATCTGTGATGATATTTGATGATTTGGGATATTTGATGCATAGAAACTGTTACCAGAGCATGTATTTATTAGATTATGAGTTATTTGTTCATAGGCTATTTGATCGTTTTAAATGCCAGTTTGTGTAAACGTGTATCTGCATGTGCATCTTTATAAAGACGGGCATAATTTGGATTGAGGACTTTAAAGTATCTGTTTGCACATATACACCACTTTCCTTATTTCACCACTTTATCGGAAGACTTTCAGAGGTTTTGCAGTCATCGCAAAGAAGCCTTCAACATGCAAAATTCTTGTCAGATCCATTTTTGTTTTTAGCTTGAGATGAAGGTGCTGTGCTGGGAAGAAGGCAATTTTGAGAGAAGGTTTTTAGTAAGTGTTGTGATCATGGAGTCCCAGGTTTTACTCTAATGAACATAGCTTTTTTAACTGTATGATACAGCATCCTTGTTGGTCTGAAATTACATGCAGGGGCAAGCACTTGGGCTAAGTAGTAGGTCTTCCTAGAGGTTGAAATGTGCAGAAGCTTCCTAATAAGGGGAGTTATCTGTGGCTGACAGCCATTTGCCCTACAGCTGAATGTGAATCTGCACCAAACAACCTTGACATCCTCCCACTGAGTGCACTCTTGGACTCGGCACACACTTATGTCATATATATCACAGTACTTTGGCTCTGTACCTGTGCATAGTGCAATCAGCCCTGTCTGAAAAAAGTGGCCTTGATCTTTCAGGTGGGGGGCACAACCATCTCCTCTCCCCTTGGTTCCCCTGTGATGTTAGGTGAGTGTGAGCATGACACCAGCCAGCTCCCACTCTCTACACACCATCAGATGCAGCTACTTCGCCAACAGCTGGAGCAACAGCAGCACCAGACACAGGTTGCCATTGCACAAGTCCATCTGCTCAAAGACCAGTTATCTGCTGAAACTGCTGCTCGCATTGAGGCCCAGGTAAAAACAGTTCTTTCATTTCATGATCCTCCATTCTCCACTATTATGTTCGTTTTCCTTCATTTCCTTTTGTTATTTTAATAAGTTACATGTACATTGTTCAGGTATTTTCGCCTAAATTTTACCAGGAAGCTATGCCATTCCTAACTCAAAAGATTCTGTCCACTTTTTAGATGTACTTCTTTGTTATACGCCTATTTAAGGCAGAAAGCCTTGGTCAATGGTCACTGCATATCTACAGGAGGTAAACCCCAAAGTGGAGCAATTTAATTACCTCGGCTGTAATTCCCTAAGGGTGCACAGTTTACTAGGCAGATCAGACATGATGCTTTAAATAAATAAAATAAATAAAATGTGGATTTTTAACGCGTGAGAACACATTTCATGCACACTTGCTTTCACAAAAAACTTTTAGGGATTTAAATTTTTTTTAAGGGGAGGAGGTAAAGAATGGCTTGCGGCCCAGAAAAGTAGGTCACAATTAGAAGAGTAAATTGGATTTTTTAAAATAACAATTGCAATGTCCATCCCATACATTTCAACAAAGCCAAGAGAGAGCATTGTAAGAAAGATCTATTCCAACTTACCGCAACAAAAATTTGATTTAATTGTAAGAACCAAATCCAATCTTTTTTGCAGATGCTGTTCATTACTACAATCTCCTTTAGTAAAAATTGCAGGATTATACTATATTTTTTTTAATCCATATAATGTGACCGGGTGGGACTGAAACCTTTGTTGCAAAAGTAGTCCCAATGTGGCACCATATTATCTAAGCAACAATGTCCTGATATGTACCTATTTTGCAATGGGAAACTAACCAACAAAAAGACCAATCTTGTTGTCATGTAGAGTACTGTGTAATGTCTTGTCATATTATATACGCTCTGTGTAGGCTCATGTACCCATGTAACATGTGTACTAGCTCATATTGTTATGTAACTTGTATTGTGCAGGCTCATGTTGTCATGTTACTTCCTGTGTGCAGGCTTGTGTTGTCATGTTACTTCCTGTGTGCAGGCTCGTGTTGTCATGTTACTTGCTGTGTGCAGGCCTGTGTTGTCGTTACTTGCTGTGTGCAGGCTCGTGTTGCCACGTTACTTGCTGTGTGCAGGCTCGTGTTGCCACGTTACTTGCTGTGTGCAGGCTCGTGTTGTCATGTTACGTGCTGTGTGCAGGCTCGTGTTGTCATGTTACTTGTGTGCAAGCCTGTGTTGTCATGTTACTTGCTGTGTGCAGGCCTGTGTTTTCATGTTACTTGCTGTGTGCAGGCTCGTTTTGTCATGTTACTTGCTGTGTGCAGGCTCGTGTTGCCACGTTACTTGCTGTGTGCAGGCTCGTGTTGTCATGTTACTTGCTGTGTGCAGGCTCGTGTTGTCATGTTACTTGCTGTGTGCAAGCCTGTGTTGTCATGTTACTTGCTGTGTGCAGGCCTGTGTTGCCACGTTACTTGCTGTGTGCAGGCTCGTGTTGTCATGTTACGTGCTGTGTGCAGGCTCGTGTTGTCATGTTACTTGTGTGCAAGCCTGTGTTGTCATGTTACTTGCTGTGTGCAGGCCTGTGTTGTCACGTTACTTGCTGTGTGCAGGCTCGTGTTGCCATGTTACTTGCTGTGTGCAGGCTCGTGTTGCCATGTTACTTGCTGTGTGCAGGCTCGTGTTGTCACGTTACTTGCTGTGTGCAGGCTCGTGTTGTCATGTTACTTGCTGTGTGCAGGCTCGTGTTGTCATGTTACTTGATGTGTGCAGGCTCGTGTTGTCATGTTACTTGATGTGTGCAAGCCTGTGTTGTCATGTTACTTGCTGTGTGCAGGCCTGTGTTGTCACGTTACTTGCTGTGTGCAGGCTCGTGTTGTCATGTTACTTGCTGTGTGCAGGCTCGTGTTGTCATGTTACTTCCTGTGTGCAGGCTCGTGCTCACCAGCTGTTGCTGCACAACAAGGATCTTTTGGACCATGTGTCACAGCTTGTCACCCGCCTCCAGACTCTGGAGATGAAAGTGACAGGCATTTCGACTGACTCTGAGCTCATCTTCCAAACACCTCCACAGGTTGCCTTCCATTTTGCCAGCATTTTCCAGAGTTTGTTTTGGAAGACTTAATTCCACGACTGTGGTAGTCTTGGCAGGGGATAGCTGTATGGCATGTCTGTAGAGATGATGTGGCTAACATGAGCAATGGTAGGGTACTATTTTACTCCCATGCTTTTAATCTAGTTTGAAAATTTTACTAACTGGAAATTTGGCAATATTTTAATGGCTACTGGTTTTGTGACTAATCTTGATGCTGAAACTTGTGTCAGGTACCTGTGCTGCCAGATCCCACCACTCCCCGATCCCCTCCTGTCTACATGCCTGACTTTCGTGATGGAGAGGACAACTCCTATCTGCATGCAGTCACAAACAACGCCACCTATGAGAACACTAAAGCTGCTAGCCTTGATGCCGAGTCGCCTGACAGCGGCCACAAAGAGATGTCCTCTGACAGCCTGTCCTTCAGTCTGGCACATGCTGATACAAATGGGTGGTCGCATAACCCTAACAGCACTCCATCAAAGCAGATCTCTGGCAACCCATTTGAAAGTAGCTTTAACCCCACGTCTGCAGGGCTGGACCGGGACAGAAGAGATGGCAGCAGTGGAGAAAAAGTGCACATCATTACCCCACTGCCAATGCAGGATGCAAGTGGAAACAGACTGGACCTTAAAATGCCTGCTTCAGCACCAAGAATTGACCCACCTCCACGTGTGCTGCGTGCAAATCGCACCATGGATCGCTCTGAGCGAGGAAGCTGGTATGGAGGTGTTGGCATTTGTGGAGGAGTTGCCACATCAGCAAGCTCAGTGTCCGACACCAATGCTAACTTTAATGGCCGAACTGTGTCAGACTCCGACTACTACTCCACTTGTGCAAGTAGCAACACAGGTGGCACTGTGGCTGTCGTTTATCGTCCTCACAACAGCTACACCAGAGGCTGCAACCACAACCATGTTGCAGCCATGCGATATAGTGATAGCAGCACAAGGTCGTCGTTCTATAGTGACGGGAATCGTGACAGCATAGCCTCCATCACAGCACTGCGTGAGAAACTGGACCTCAGGGTGAATGACCTGAACAATGGACATCACATGGATAGGTGGAAAATGCAGATAAGTTATACCTCTGATGACAACAGTGACAACTCTGAAGACATGAACATGACACCCACAAAGGAGCCTGTTCCAAAAGCTGAATTAGCTGCTCTTGAAGAGTTTGACAGTCTTGGTACCTGACATAGCACTGTAACACCTTTCTTAACAGTGCAGACATATGGGTGAGGCATATCAACCACTAGGTGTGCATGCCAAAGGTCAGATCACTGTCTAAAAACACAAAATATAGCACTGGTCTTCCTGCTAAAAGAACTTTAAGACAGTAGACCATGTGCATGCCATTACAAGAACTGAAAAAAAATTCTTGGGATTTAAAGGGAAGCCACTAGACTAGGACAATCGGATCAAGTTACCTCCCTGTTCAGCACTTCTGAACATGGAATCCATTCTTCTGTATATCTTGTTTCTTCATTTCTTTAATTCATTTCATCTTTAGTCAAATGTCCTACAGTAATTTACTTTTAAAAATTTGCAAGGTAACCCTTGTTTCTGAATGAATCCCAGTGGTATGCCTATAAGCAAGGCCTTTTTTGTGGCAGGTAGACACTTGTAGTTCTATTAGTTGAGCAAGGATTGCATAGAATACAGTAAAAGTGTTTCTGTATATCTGTGTCTTGTGCCAGTACTCAGAGGACTAAAGAGATTCTGAACACCTTCAAGCTTTATCATTACCTAATGCATCTGACAAGCGGCAGATAGAATATGTCTGAAACAATGCTAAACCTTACTTTGTTTTTCTCATCCCTCTGACCTGGGGTGTATAGAATATATATGGAACAGGATCATGTCACACACACAATCCTTCAAACAACAATCTGAGAGTATGTCATCTGTGCATTGTGGAAAAGTATTCAAACCACACGGCATGTCGCTAACAGAGACAGCAGTGACGCTATGGTGTATTTTGTGTCTTTTTCTGTAATCCCTTCTGTACTGCTACAGAGTATAAGCCTCTCTGTAGAAGCAGAGTTTGGTCTTCTGTAATCTAACAACTGTAAGCATGTTTATAAAATATATTCAGTTTTGGTTTTCAGTGAAAACTTGAAATTTTTTTTCAAAAACATGAAAAATGTTATCAACATACAACAGAAGTACATTTGTGTCTTTACACTACATGTGAGATACACATAAGATATTTCTTATCTTTTCTGCCGCTTTGTCAAAGTAGTGGGACAATAATTATTCCACTTTTACATGCTTAACGAGCACAAATTACAGTGTTCGATCCATCTTTCGGTTAGCATTACAGTTTGTACAAATCTGCTATGAGGGGATTACAGACAAGAATCTGCAATAATGTATTATCAAAAACTCAGTTAAGTGTTTTCCTGTAAACTTGTCAGACTGAGAAATAAGGCTCTGCCTTGTAACAAGTGGATCGCTTATACTATGTAACATTACCAGCATGCTACAACTCTTATTGTCACATTAAAAAAAACACTTCTCTACGACTCTAGGTTAAGATACATTAGTAGCCTAATTTATGAATGTTTAGGGTGACATTAAGCAGTGTGGTTTAACACTGTGCTCAGCATTAATGTGCTGAATGCATTAACTATGAAATGATAATAGCCAACATGCATTAACATCAGATGTGGTTTGTTTCACTTGTAACATCGTTTTCCTTTTTCAATCATGCTTGGTAATCCAAACACTTCATTAGAAAACAATGAAGTAGGTTTTGCTATTGATAATAATATAGGTGTTACAATCAAGGTATGGAAGATGTCCTACAGTGCTGCATGGTTGGCTGATTTTGTTAATCCATTACAATGGATATGTTCTTTCACAAGCAAAATTTATTTAAAGAATTCCATGCAGGTGGCTCTAAGACAAATCCACATTTTGCTCTCAGCTGTCTTAATGGTAGTTTAGCTGCATAACCAAATGAAAGCGACTGCACGTTGTATAAAACAGTTATATCAGGTACAGCCAGGAGGGAGTACACAGTGCACCATGTAGTCTCATCACTAGTTGCCGTCATCTTGTACTGTGAATGCAGAATCAAATCATTAGGCTATCCTTATTTTACTGTGAACACACTTCCAACTGGATCACTAGATCTCCCTCATCTTGTACTGTGAACAGTGTTGTCCCTCCAATAAATATATTACAACACAGTGTAAAAAGTTGAGACCATCTTGTATCCTCAAATTTTCACTTGTTGCATGGTTCTTTTGAGTATTATATTAAATACAAATACAAGAATGCTGTACCAGTATCAAATGATAAGCTTTTGTTCTAATTTATGACTGAGTTTGCTTCTTCACTGTATCTGCCTTTTTAATGTCAGTTAAATGTTCTTCCCATTACTGTTTTCAGTTAAAAGTAAACCATGCGGTTTTTTTTTTGTTGGTTTTTTTTGCTCACTTTTTCTTATTCAGATTACAAAATCCCTGTTTACCTCTTTGGAACCAAGTAATGTTAATGCAGAACGTTATGTAAGTCATTATAACAGTTCTCATCAGGGTTTTACTTAGAAAACGGTCTTATTTTGGAATGACCGCCCCCAAGATTTGTTACTTTATGCGACATCCCTAAAATCTTGTTGGCTATAAAATTTTTTTAAAAAACACACACACAGTGGCAATGTTATGTTACATCAAAAAAGCATGTAGTATCTAGAAAGCTTTCTTGAAAAAGAAATCGGGTAGATGTACGAGTGTGTCAAACAGTATGCAGCACACCTGCAAAACTTATACACATCCCCATATTTCTCCTATCTTGTCACTGAAAAAATTGGGTTTGTAAAATAACTTCCACCATTTTACCTAACACAGAATCATGCACTTCCAGATCTACATGCGTTAAGCAGTATAGTTCACTTTGTTTAAACAGGTCGTAAATAGTGCAGTTGAAGCTGGCAACAAGACTGTACTCATATGTCATGAATACACGAGGTAAATATACATGATATGCAAGTCATCTGCACACTGTTTTGTGGAACTGATCCAATAATTGTGCAAAAGCACATCTGAACTCTGCACAATTTCTGTCAAAGCTGACAAATTAACATTGTAAGTACTTGCAGTAATCATTAAGCATTGGTGGAGATGATTTTTGCACACTTTCTAAAGCAAGATAAATATTTGCTACACTTAAAGACTAGCAACATTCTTCAGTATGTAACAGCAGACTGATAATAATATGCCATTAATTGTCCATTTAGCAACTTGTTGCAGAAGTACTGAGATTCCCAACATATAAATAAGATTTTTAAACACAATTCAGGTCTGCTTTTTATTTCCAGCTCTGAAAAAAAAGTTTCTGGATCCTTAAGAGCACACGCCAAAAATACATCGGACAAACAAATCACATTTCAGATAGCAAGACAGAATGTTCCTTTATTTCATTTTCAAAGAATCCCCCGCCCCCTCCAACACACATGCGTGCCTGCTTACCACTGCAGTGTTTGCTTTAAATGTCTTGTGGAATGAAAATTGAAATTTTGTAAACCAAAAGAACTGTATTAGAACATGCTAAATGCAGCTTTGAACTGTTAGTCTCCACATCTATTTCAATCAATATTTATTGATGGCAATCACTGCATTTTTTTCAATCACTTAGAGGAGGGAACCAAGTGAAAACATGGATTCTCTTCCCAGGTTCTGACATCACACAAAGGATAAGAGCCTTTAGTGCAGAAGCTGTGTTATGATTCCGATGACCAAGTTTAATTTTCACGTAAGCAGCTCCTGTATTGGCGATCAACTTGTCAAAAATGACCATGGACAGCTATTACACCCTAGGTACACAGGACTAGATCAACGGTACAGACACTATGATGTGGTCCAAGTTTTGTTTCTTACTGGTCAGCCAAGTGTTACAAATTAAATCTGTTTAAGCATCGTCTGCCGTATTGCTAAAGGGCTTAACTGCCTGCAGCAAGTCTGAAATCTGTGATAATGAAAAAGTTCATCTGAAGCAGTAAAAGCTTATTCCTTGTGTTGCTGCAATTCTTGGTCTTGTATCATTACTGTATTTCTGTAATTCTGCCATGTTTGTGAAATATTGCCTCGAATATTCTTGTACAATAAAACAAATGAGAACACAGACAACTGTGATGTATGCCATAGTCCATGAAGTCTCAGTGAAAGGAACTCTTCATCCCCCATGGTGGGGTCATGCCCATGACAGGACAAGCGAGACGAGGAAAACACAGATTAATTTTGCAAAGACACAAATAATGGGGAACTGGGAACTGCTTTGACAACAACCAAGTGCCTGGAAATGGATGTTTAGTGTATTTATTTGGCATAGACAACGTTTTCAGCTTTGATGATGCTATGGCTGCAGTTGGATGTACAGTCTATTGTTTTGAACCCAGCACAACAGACACGGTGGAAGACAAACGAGAGGAACATGTTTTTTTTCAAGCGATTTGGCATCAGGTATGTTGATGAAGACCGGCTTGTGCCTCGTGTAGATGAATACGTGAAAAATGCCCAGCCCCAAATGGCTGGCCCACGAAAAACCTTCAGACCATCTTGGACAAACTTGGATAGAAAAAGGGGCAGCTGTGGGGAAAATGGACATCAACTCAAGAGTTATGAATGGAATGTAACTCAAGACTTTCTGGACTCCTCGATCCTGCAGTGCATTTCTCAGCTGCTTGTCAAGTGAGAGCCTCGCAATGATCTTCCTGCTATTGTAAACACCTTCCAGTTGAAGAATCTTGGATTCCAGATGTTTCTTTCAAACTACAACATTTTACCCCTTCTCGTAGTCTATTTTAGGTCAAGCAGAGGTTGCCTATGTAAGCACAAAACTAATTGAGTTGAATCAAATTATTTTTGGCAAAAAAAAAAACTAGATTCTATTCAACACTGAATAAAGGCTTCACTGGAATTTGTGGGAATGTTGTCGTCGTGGAACTTGGACAATAACCCACACACACACATCCACACCCTGTGAGAAAAAGGTCCACTGCATCACGTGAACATCCTATGTGCGGATTACAACACCAGTAAGTTTGGTTTGGTTTTGGGGGATTTAATGCAGTCAACAGCTGTCAAGTCAAAAGTATTTCAACAAACGTTTGTACACAGAAGGAAGCATTAGAAAATTGTGTAGAATGGGTAAGCAACATCACTCATGGTGCCTCAAATGCGACATTTCCAGACATACAAGGTTGGCATACAAATCACTTGTCTATCAGCGTTCCCTTTGGTCTTATCTTTTTTGCCTCTTCTTCAGCCTGAAAAAAAAACCAAGTCCATCACTGGCATATGCAATAAACTAGTTTATGGTAATGTACTGTGAAAAGTCAAGAATAGCTATTCCATTCTACAGCTGTGTCAATGACTTTTATTTTAAAAATAATCTAATCTCAGTGGAGGAAACACTTGTAAAAGTATGGATCACCTAGACAAAATCTGGTGCTGCTGTTTACACTATGTTAGTGTATTATACTCTCAGCCATGGTAATGTCTTTTAACAAGTATTCAAGTGTCAAACTGTTTGCTAAAGTGGATTAAGAAATTCATCTTTTTGGATGATGGTAAGAAAAATTCTATGCTGTAAAATGGCTTCATCATCCTACAGAAGCACTCATATTTTTAGTCACAGCTACTACTAAACATTTCAACCATGTATTACCAGAATGCCATAGACAGGACACATCAACTCACGAAAAATATGTATTATTCACTGTTAGGCCATAATTGGTCAGATATTTATGCCACCATATTGCTACTCTCCACAACCCATGTCTATGGTCTAAACTTTTAACACCACCTTTGCCACATTCCAACACACAGCCCAAAAAAATTAATACTATACTGGCCATAATTTCCCCACACCCTACATTCCAAACAACAAAATTTCTGAAAGTATTAACTTCCAGTAACATACCAATTAAAACTTTGGACCCCCCCCCCCCCCCCACTTACATCAAGCCTTCCTGACGTGCATTTCCATTCAGCAGCAGATTACAGTGTGATCACCTTACTGAATTTTTCGTTGATGATATCACTGTGTGTGTGTGTGAGAGAGAGAGAGGAAAAGTTGACCATGTGTGTGTGTGTGTGTGCACTCACAGACACACTCATAAATTTTGTCCCTTCTTCCCTCATACACATGATGCGCAACGTGATAGAAAACTTGCAGACAGAAGCATGAACAGGAGCACATACGATACATAGCCAGAATAAATATGTTTTTCTCTTGCTCATGGATACAGATAAGGATGCACGCACACACCTACGTAAGCAAGTGTGTGTGCTTGTAGAAAGAAAGGCAAAAAATCTCCATGAATGCATACTCAATTTTTTTTCACTTTCTTTAACTAACCACTGAAATGTCTTCAGGCTATCACATCTATATCTGTGTTCTTTACATTCTGGAAGTTTACTAAAAATTACATGACATCTGCAATTCTCAAACAATACTGAAAAAAATTTACCTAACGCCTATGTGTTCATAACTTTTTTCTCTGACCCTTCAGAAACTCATTATGGAATTATCTCCTTGTCAAATTGATATGAGGTTTCGAATAGGGGCATTTAGGACTGTAAGATATCTACTCTAAACTCTAACAGTAGGTAGGAGGGAATAAAAAGTTTTTCATGAGTCTGTCCAACAGACTGCAGTTGGTAGAGGGTACCTGCCAGTACCTACAAGCATTCGACAATCCAGGAGTACAGACATCTAGAGGCGTATGTGCTATCTTCCCACTTTCAAATTTAAAATAATAAATACTGTCATCTATACTAACATCTTCTACTACACTGATCCATCTTTCATATTCAGGTCACAAGAGACTGGTTTCAGTAAGCAGCCAGATCGACTGCCAGCCAGTTTGCACAAACAAAAAGACCCTTCTATGGTTCCCAGAAACAATCAAAGGGAAGAAATTCACTGGAAAAAAATTTTCACATTTGCTAGACTGTGAAAGAGTACAGGTGGTTACTGCCCTTCTATCAGGCAAAGACCACGCAAACTTGTAAACACTTTTCTGCCTACACGAGAAACATCCATAGAATTAGGAGACTAAAACATTACACATATACACTCTTATATGATGAGCTCGTGGGCAATACGTTGAAACTGAAAAATACAATACACAGTATTATGCTTATTGTCCTAATTTCTACACACCTGTTCCAACAACTTGCGTTTGCTCATGCCTTTTCTGACAAGCTGCTTCTCAATGACTAGAGCGTTGGCTGCATAGGAGTCGGCTATTTCTTTCTGCAAGATAATATTTATCAACAATAACTTTAGGCAACCATATACATGTATTTAGAAAAAAAACACTCCTCTTAACTCAGGCAGCTTAACTTCATGACTGTATAACTGCACATTCAATCATACCAACAAGTTCATAGGCACAACAACACTAGGAATACTCCGCTTAGTAATTAGTAAATGGTCTTACATAGTACAATTCTTAATTATTGACACTTTCTCTAAAACAGTCATACAATGCACATGCAGACTCACACACAGACACTGGCACGCACAAGCTAACCCTAAGCAGGCACAGACAGGACACTTTATTATAAAGTGAAACTGAAAATATTTTCAGCGAATAAACACAGTGACAAAGGCTGCAGTTGTCTGAAGATATACAAGAGAATACAAGGTGGTCAAAAGACAACTAGAGAAATACTACATTATGGGATATGGAGCCTTTGAGGTGGATGGTTAAATATAGAATGATGAGATGTAAGCACTGACAAAAAGCAGAATGTTCTTAAACAAAATGTTGTGGGGGTGGTGCACCAAATTAAGGATGGTACGGTTGACTGTTTTATTAATTCTGGAGGATGAAAGGGTGTAAGATCAAGAAATTCCATTGACTCTTTCAATGGCTTTGTTGACAAGAGTTTCTGGATATCCTTGGGACTGGAAGAACGATGACTTCAAGGCAGTCTGTTGGAAAAAGTCTTCGTCATCACTACAGAGTCATTAAAGTCTCAGAAACTGTGAGAAAGGGATGCTGTTCTTCATTGCCCTAGGGTGGTTGGATTCAAAAGAGAGGTAGCTTTGGGAGAATTTATAGAACACAGAGGTGGGCAGGCTATCAGATGACGCAACAGAGATCTTGATGTCCAGAAAGGATACCGTTGCTGCCGAGAAACTTTGTGTAAATTTGATTGCTGGATGGAAGGTTGAAATGTTGACAACTCTAAAACACAAAGGTGCTGAGACTGCAGAAGGCAACCATTTCATACTGTACAAAGGTCAGTAACATTACACTAGCAACATTAGCAACACTATAAAGTAAACAGACAACTCACAGCTTCAATCTCCTCCTCTTCTTCATCTACTGTGGAGACAGTGACTGAACTGAACTTGCCCATGTTCTTGGTGTGTTTTGTCAGAGTCACCTGCAACCAAACACAAGTTTACAAACATGGTTAAAATTGGCAGACAATCTTGTCTAGACTGAAATTTACACTTCCCTTTTAAACAATTATTATTAGCTGGTGCACAGCCCTGCTCAAGTAAGCTTATTTTAGACCTGAGATGATGTCAGCGAAGTACCCAAGCCTTTTTCATTTGTGTGAACTCATTCATTTGTGTAAAATATCATGTGCTACAGAATTTTTCAGAAAAAGAAAATGATGCACCGACAGAGTGTTCTGCAGCTACAAACCTTCTTTGGTTCTGCTAGCTGACTATATACATCGGTTTTTATGCCTTCACTCTCCCGCTTGATGGCGCCATCCACAACAAACATAACACTGCTGTTGCCTTGGTGATGGTAGTACAACCACAAACCACACCTGCCTCAGCAAATTAAGCAAAGTGTTCAATGTTGCAGTGTTAAAATGTGTGCAAGTATTAAAATACATGTTTGTTTTAAAAGCACTAAAAAGAGATCACATATGCAAACATCAGAACAAATAACTGTTACTTGGAGTGAAAACAGTATCAACAGCAAATTATCTGTACCAAATTTGGACAAACTTGCTACATATAATATGTTGTTCACACTGTCGTGCGTATTGTCTCTGTCGTGTCTAGGGGTATGGCGTTTATATGTTTTACTCGTCTGCTCGTTGACTAGAGTTACTACAACATAAAAATGTGGCAAGAAGGGGGAAACTAACAATGCGATCGCTGCCTAATTTCGTCAATTTCCAATCGGCTCGAGCCCCCACCCCCTTGCTTGTCACGCGCACAACTTAATAAAAAGCGGGCAACGATAAAATACTATACTATTTATTTACAGTTACAACATGGAGTATTCTACTACAAAATGAATGATGCTCCAATATACATCTCCTGACATACGTTGAACAATCACTCGCACTCTCATATATTCATCCCAGCTACGCTATACATATCTACACGCACACGTTGTTTACCGGGTTATGAATTTTACTGGACCGATAATTCACCTCGGTGAACACAAAGAAAACTTTATCCTTTCTGTACTAAAACTTCTCTGAAAATGACGTCACGCCGACGTCTTAACCACAGTAAGATCGACCGACGATCACACAAGAAATACCCGTAGGTTTCTACAAACCGACAAATCAACAAGTTTGATTTACTAGCTTTGAGTTACGGTCGTGTCTTACTTTCCTACACTGTACGTAAACTCACTTTCACGATGTTGGATAGGAATACCGCAGACACCAAGTCTCTCAGCTCCACAATCTCAACACCGGTCCGAAATGCCCGAGTTCCTTCCCTGACTGTCAAGAGTCACCCCTGTTGCAGAAGCACTGCTGGTTCTCTGTCCACGTCGCGGATAATGGCTGTACTCGTCTGTAATACTTCCGTCATTCAGCATCGACAATCGGCATTTCACATTTCGGCTACCCGGATTTCGGCCCTTACCATTTGCGGTCGGGCACCTATATAGCCCTGAGCGCGGACTTGCCAGAAAAACGCGAATGGGCTTTCTACCCGTTCTGGGTGGCAGGTTGTAGCCCGGAGTGTTATTCACCCCCACCTCGCAGCCAACCCCCTCTCAGGGTGACGGGTCAACCGAGGGACGGGGTGCGGGTTCCCCTCGCTCTCAGCCGGCTACCTTCCCCGCTCCACCGCGCGGTCTCTCCTGGCTGTTTTGGCGAGCCAATCGGGTTGGCCGTAACAATTTACTCTACCTCCCGATTGGGTAAGCAGCAAGACGCGAGAAAAATCATAACACACATGTAGTGGAGCGGGTTCGCTCCGTGAGTTTTCTCTCTCCTCTCCCTCTCTTCCCAACAAAGGCAACTTTTCGTCGTTTTGTACACAGATTTATTTGGGGCCGCTACCGCTGCTGCTGCCCGACGGCTAGGGTCGCTCTGAGAGCCCACCCGTTCCCTCCCTGCTTTCTCGTGCTCTGCCTACATGGCTCGTCTCCCCATTGCACTCTGCCCTTCATCTCTCGCTTTGCCCAGTCCGCCGCCCACATTTATCGGGTAGGACGCAAACCGCAACGGGGCACTGTCCGGGCAAACAGCAGCAAGCCGGCGTACACGCTGTGAATGCCAAAATTTGTGTTTCTTACACACACAAGATTAAAAATACAAAGAATATATGTACACGAACATGAAAATATGCGATAAATAGAGGGCGCTCTGCTCTTCCTGTTAGTGTTAAGGACACTTAAGTAGAGTGAGAAGGAAATAAAGATAATTACGTTAAAAGGCAGTTAAAAAAGCTAATATGAATAGGAAAAGATAAGAAATATGCCTACAAACTAACCTAATCTATTAAAATGTTTGATGAGTTTAGTATCTACTGAAAGAGTAATTCGAGTAGAATCCGAATATGTTAGTTGTTAGTATCTGGAACTATCCTAGAAGGATATAGAAACGCTTAAAGAGAGTGAGCCTAGCACAGCACGCGGTAAAAGGACACAGTGCCTCACAGCCACGGTTCGCTGGGCACCACTCGACCTGGGCACACACACACACACCCCCGGCGACGCTGTGGCTGCGAGCGTGGTGGCCAAAACCGTCTCCGTGATGGCTGCCACCCATCACACACACATATGCAAGGCTCAAGATTTTTTTTGAGTTACACTCTTAAGATCCATCAAATATTAATCAGTTAATTAATTACATGTACACAAATTATTTTAAAACCATTTCCATTATGAGATTCAGGATGTGGTAAGCTTATACTATAAGTACAGCACTGCAGCTTTGTTGGTGATGATGATCGTAATGGAGTGGGATGATGAACAAAAGATGGGTTGCTAACACTTAATAAAAAATGAAAAATTTCAAAACTGAAGATTTACCGTTTGCATTTTTGACGATACTGCTTCTCAATTCCTTCCAGCCTGAAACACACCAGTCTTTATCAGTGTCTGTATAGGTTTATATTAATATTTGTATAAAGCTGAATCTTTCAGTTTCACAGCTAATATTGTCTTGGGAAAGTGGGTGAAACAATAGTTGTAACGTCGGCTTCCAAACCCAGCAACACAGCCACAAACTGATTCGATACCCATGCACCAAACCACACTTCCCCTAGTTCATCCAGCTGCTAATAGGTATCTGACCCCCTACCGTTAACTGACAGCTAACATTTAACCGTTTGTTGAAATGATTGCTATTTCATGGGTAAATAATAACCTTCTGTCAGCTATTTTTGCCTACTTCATGATTTCCTCTCACTACTCATGTTCCAGGTCACATTGATTCAACAGTAAATCCTCCCTTATAAGACCTTCCCTTATACAATCTCCTCCATCATACGACCCACAAATTTTGACAGAGATCATTTACTATATAAACGATCTCCCACTTAGGACTCCATCCTTAAAAATTTTAGTTCAGGTGCGTCTACATTTTGTCTTTAAGGAATATTTTCATGGGGCTATCCTGTACTTTTTCTACTTTTCTAGATCTTCCTGTTCTATTAACCAGCCTGTAGTAAAAACTGCCCACTAAAATTATACCCCTCCCTAAAGTCTTGCTACACAATTACATATTTGCACTGTTGATAGATGTAGTTAGTTGCACTGAAATCAAATACAACTGTATGTGCATGATGCATGATGGATTCCTTAATCTAATCCCTAAATTATCATAATGAACTGTGAAAAATATACTTTAATACCTTCTCAAGTAGATGATATCATCCGGGTCACAAGTCAGCTTATGAGCATGCTTTGATCCATCAATTACACGTGCTCCATCTCTTTTACGTAAGGGTAACTTTTCTAGTGGGCAGTCTGAAACAGATTTCTATATTACTCATAGTCAGATACATGTAACTAATAAACAAAACCTTAACGTTTCAAATTGTGAAAGAATAAAGACACAGAAAATAGTTTAAATTTAACATTTTCAAACTGCAGCAAAATTATTACTAAATGTTGAACTTTATATCCAGTGCTGCCTGCTCATATTGTATCAGCAAAAGAAGGTGAATTTCTTAAAACAAGTCACAGATTTCATAAACAAGTATGCTCGCCACACTATCTCATATTACTTCATCACACTTGTGACTGTGTGCAGCCAGGGAAGTTCTGTTAAATATGGTTTTTTTTTCCAAGATGGCAGATAGTGTTTCCAGGTTAGAGGTGCAGCTTTTTATAGCTAGAAAGAACCTGTTATCATTGCACCACATGTTTGCCATAGTAAAGTGGTTAAAAAGCATGGTTAAAAAAAACTGAAAGTTAGGTTTCAAATGTCATGTTTCTTCTCCCCGGCCCCCACTTCCAATATTTAAAACTTTCTTCAGGTTGGGAAAGGGATAAGGGTGGGATTATGGATTACAATTATTGATCGCCAGAACTGACCAACGTTAGATATGGTTGGGGAACCGACAGTGACATTTAACCGTTTGTTGAAGTGATTGCTTATACATTGATTATACAGTAAATCCTCCTTTATAAGACCTTCCCATATATGATCTCCTCCATCATATGACCCACACATTTTGACGTAGACCATTTACTAAATAAACGAGTCCCTCCTTAACCTGACCAGCGACGTACGAAAGCGGCCAGTTTTTCACAGTATATTACTTTGACTGGTTGCGCAGGAAAAGGTTAGCAGACTTCCTTTTGCAAAGCCGTTCACTGAGAAACCCTAAATTGATAGTTTTACAGGATGTTTTTTGGAGGTTTTACTTTATCCAACTTCCCACTTAAAAAGTGGAAAGCTAGCCAAAGAAGACAAGGAAGGCAAAGTGAAATGATGACAATGCCAGAATGCAACCTGTAAAACCGTCAAGTTTTGGGATTAATTTGACACATAAGGATAAAAGTAATGGATGGAAGGAGATCACCAAACAAGGTTTCCTCAATCGGAACAGTTGCTTGCACAACGGGCGAGGTGAAAGAACAATTAAACATGATCACAGAACCAAATTGCAGCAAGAAGAAAGACCCAGAATGGAGCTGTGGTAACCAAACCTACAGGCGAGATCATGAACTTGATTGTTGCCAAGACAGCAAGCTGACTGACGAGAGAATGGTGAATTGCTAATAATACTAATAATACTGAATGGTAGATTTTAAGATAGTCTTGCCTTTCAAAGCCGTGGTGTGCAATTGTTTGACAGGGCGGATTTGGTAGGCACCACTGCCATGAAAATTGTTTATAATATGAATAATGGTACAGTCAGGTTTACTTGGGCAAGCAGTATACCACCATCCACCATATGTGCAGATTTACAAGTAGTGAAAATGCAGCTAACGGGTGTTTTTTTAAAACAGATTACAGTGGTGCAAAGACAGTGTTGTTTGAGTGGCATGTATGCAAGCTACTATTTTTACTATTAAGTGCATGTATTTTCAGCTCAGATGCTGGTGAAAATATTCACCAATCATGCAGGATAAAAAATTTTTAAAGTTTTTTTAATTATTTGGACAGTAATTTACTAATTACTTGCATGACAGAGTGTAAATGGTTCATTGGCCTAGGTTATTTGCACAAATTGAGTTCTACGCAGATCCCTAATGACATTCAGCTTTCGATAGCTTTTTTTAATTTCATGCCACAGAAATGGCTTTGAAGGTTGGCAATAGCTTCGCTTATGACAAAGATTTCAAGACTGCTTTTCAAATACACAGGGAAAAAAGTTTTTATTCCATTTGCACTGTATCTGCACAGGCAAACATTTATTTTGCTGAACCATAGTAGCATCTATGTCTTATAGACTGGCAAACACAAAGCTTGGCGGAGACCATGGAATAAAATACCACTGCGCAACCCACATATGAACGGAGATATAAGATTATCGTAATTTATTTTAGTTAGTACTGCTTGTTACTATACAAAATAAATACAAATTGATATGAGCATTTCTACCAATGATAAAAGAATTGTGAACTTGAGCAGACAGTAAGAAACAAAAAGAAAAATTAAAACAGAAACAAAAAGATAAATTAAAAAAGAAAATGAATTAATAATTGGGCTGTATGCCTACAATACTTTGCAAAATATACATTTAACAGAATAGCGACGACAGGGCAGAGGGCGGATAACGTCCCCCAGTCCACATACCCCTCACGACGGAGTGGGGATAACTTCGGCCAGTCCACTGCCGCACTCCATGGTGCCAATAACTTCGGCCCTGTCGTTCATAATCATTTGTTTAAAAATTTGTAATCCATTGAAGATCACAGATCAGAGATCTTCGTGAGGAATTTACCCATCCCAGTAACTTAATAACCCTCTTATCAAATAATCCCAAACGAAACAATGACAGCTAACATAGCTTGGGAAAATACGTAGATCTACCACTTTAGGACTTGCTGTACTTACCCAAAATAAGAGACATCTGACCACAAATGCAATAGTAAACATACAGCGGCTTTTCTCCCTGATATTCCTCCTGATCCTTTGTGTCTGTACACACGACGCTTTTAGAAACTACTTTAGGCATTTCACAATGGTATCAATAGCAGCTACTTAAAAAAAAAATAACAGAGTTCGATAGTAGCTATGTTGCAAACATTCCCGCATTACGTAGTCTGACGGAAGGCAAAAGCAGAGATAAGGAGATACTCCTTATCTCTGGCAAAAGTAAGCAGACACACACGGAAATGACGTAGTCCGAGCCTTGCCCAATAATCTTGTTGAGTTGGTCACTTGACGAAAACTGCTGACCTCGAGTACGATACTCCTTTCCTTATAAAATAAATAAAGACCCAAGAAGCAAATAATTAAAATTAAAAAACTAAATTGAAGCTACTAAGATCAACACAAGCTGTCAAAGGAACGCAGAAACTAGACTACCAAAAGGTAACAATGACAGCATCGAAACAACACGATAGAGATCGAGCGTCTGCTGTCTGTGTGTTGACTGTGCTGTCTGCTGCGATCGTGGGACTCCACAATCTCACGAGGCGAAAATTCGTGTTTGCTTCTGGCTTTGGGTACACTGCAACCCAACTACAATAAATATTTCAAACATTTATTGTCAGACGGTGTTTTATTAATAAAATATTGAAAATATTAAAATATTGATCACGTTTTATTTTTATTTTCACCGTTGTCTGCGTAAATAAATGTCAAAAACTAAAAATCAAATGTGACTGATTTTTATTCATTATGATTATTGTCCATTTCGAACTTGACTAGAATAGTTTGAAAAAAACAATGAACGGGAGTAAAGGTGGTCTGTGTATCGCAATCTGTTGTCGAAGCTACTTGGCTGGTTGTCGCGTGGTCGAAGTGGTGAGCGGTCGAGGTGAGCAGCCTGCCTGTCGTATCCATCAGCTGGGGCAGGGCCGCCGAACCTGGTTCAACAACCCAGCTGGTTTATTATTAAGTTTATTTGGAACCATCCATCATGAGTTTGTTGGGACCAAATAACGAAGAACTGAAGTTTCCTTTTTGCCAGAATGCAACAGACAAATACGAAAAACTGGCAAAGATTGGACAGGGAACTTTCGGGTGAGATACCTGCTGTAGTTCGACACGTGTATGATTTTAAACGACAAGAGCTTACGCAGTGTAAAATGGCGAGAAATGTTGCTTGTGATTGAGATGTAGTACTAGATACTCGAAAGAATAAAGATGACGTATGATCCTTAGTAATAAAGTTAGGGCAATAGTGCCAATTAATAGTAATACTACTTATAGTGTGAGAAAGTGTTTTAAAATGGCTTTGTGGCGCACATATCTTGTTAATAACTGCTATTGTAGATTGATTTCGTTTATGTCTGTGGAAGATTTTGTTCTCCGTCTCCCCAGGGAAGTGTTCAAAGCAAGAGAGAGAGCATCAAAATGCAAAGTGGTAGCTATGAAGAAGGTGCTACTGGATAATGAGAAAGAGGGTGTATGTATGTCTCATTACAGTCCTTGTGCTCATCACAGCAGCTAGCAGTCTTTTTTGTTGCAATGAATATTTATCGGGATAATGATTTTACTGAGGGCAGCTTGTCAGTGGTGGTTATGTTACATTGCCCCTCACCGCTCCGTACACACACATGGAGGCAGAGTAGTTATGTTATTGTCCCTCACTACCCTGTACACAAACAAGGAGGCAGATGATTTGAGAGAGGCGGGTTCAGGAAAGAAGCTGTCAGTGATTCAATGGACTTTTGAATCAACAAAGTCATTTGATTCAATTTGAAAATGAAAAATAGGATTGAAATATTTTAAATCGGCACTCATTTCTATTTGAAACGATATTAAAGTGATGATGCATAGATGGAATGTTTTGATTTTGAAGTTACCATATTTGAATAGGAGACAAATAGTGCATACTGAAGAAGTGTGATGTAAAGATTTCAGCCATTTCAGTGCATCCATCAGTGTTAGCTTGTCAGTGTTAGTTGACAAATCAGTAACACTAACAGTAGTGAAAGTTTGTGAGTTTCCTTGTGGGTAGAAAATGTTTCTGTTTTTGTTTGTTTTATCTGTTAGGCACTTGTTAGATCCTGATGGCCGGGTTTCCGTTCCTTTTGCTGTTTTCTACCCATACACTGAATTTTTTTTTACTTCTAGTCTTGAGAGTTGCACCCATAATATTAAGTAGGCAACAGAACAGATAACTAATCTCAAGAACAGGTATGATGGCATTATGATTCAGTTCAAAAATTATTTTCTAATCCAGTTTGAGAATCAATTTGAAGGCACAAGAAAAAAATCACATAACATGCATAAAATATGTTGGCACTAAAAATATATTTCCAATTCCAGTTCCCTATCACAGCCTTGCGGGAGATTAAGATTCTCCAGCAGCTTGACCATGAGAACATTGTGCACCTGATTGAGATCTGCCGAACCAGAGGTACCTTTACTATCAAAAGTGTCATCAGTAATTTATTTTAAAAAATCATGTAACACTTTATCTGTCCCTGCTCTTTTCCTGATAACTCATAAACTAAAACTCATTACTTCAAGCAAATAAAATTTGAGAACAATACCCTTAATTAAAATTTAAAGGCAAAAATTAAGTCAAGCACCACTAAACAGATCATCTCTTCATACTGAGTACCACTTGTTATACCAAACTGACCTGTTTTGTAATGTGTCCAAAAGTTTAGTTGGCTGATACTTAGAAAGGCTTAAGTTATTATCACCCACTCTCTAGAGAAGACACATAACATGACTAGCAAAGCAATATGCACCGAGTCACAATGCTGTGCACCCTGCTATGAAAGTTAGATCTTTTCAAGGAATCCTGTGAGTGGCTGTTAAGTTAAAATATAGGTCACAGCCATGATTTTAGCCTTACGAAGCCTACAATTGACTGCTGTCTCATGCAGAGAGAAAGAGACTTAAATGGAAAATAAGTGATCATGATCCTTTATTTTTTTATTACTTCAGTGTCACTGTGTGGTGGATTTCCTGAATTTCTTGTTCTGTAATTTTTACTATGTATCAAGTAATTTTCTGTACCTTTTTTTATTATAAATCTGCCGAACACAGTCACTGAATGAGGCAAAATTTAAGTATTCAAGATACCAGTTTTCTGTTTCTTTAAAGACTATATTTCTATGATGTTACAAGTGTTATCAATCTTTGATAAGAACATTTAATTCAGTGTTTAGCTGTGTTTACAACCAAACTTTTTTTTTAAAATGTTTCCAGACATCTGACCAACCCTGACCTTTTTTGTTTGTTACTGATTTATTTAGAAACAGCATCCATAAAATAGTGCTTCTTGGGTCACCATAGCAGATAACGAGAATACTCAAGTACTGTAACCTTTGTACTATCAAGGGAAAGCACTGATTATGAAAATGGTGGTGAAATCAAACATTTGCCATGTCTTTGCTGTTATCTTAGACAACTGTTACCACCCAAAACAAGGTGTGAAGGTCCCATTAAACTGTCATACTATTGTGCAGAGCTAGGCAGAAAGGATTTGAGTGCTAACTGTGAAGGGTGCACACCTTGATTCTTACTTGAAGACCAGATGCAAGACTGTGCTGCCCAATCTGTAATGAACACAAACCACAGGGAAAGGAGCAGAGGAGCCCATTGTACAGAGACCATTCAGCAAACTATCCAACCTCAAAACATAACCTAAAAGAGAAAAGAAAAATCTTATCTTTGTGCCCCTTTTTTGGCCAGTCTTTACATGCATAAGATCTATGTGTAAAATTAGTAGTAATCTGTGTCAGCATTGTATGTGTACAGTAGTTATGATCACTTTTACGGCTGTATTCATTTACAAAAATTGTTCCTGTCATAACTTATCTGTCATTTCCTATGGGATGCTAAACTATCACAGTATCCACCAACAACAAACATTGGTGCTAAAAAAGTTTTTGAAAGATAAAGAGGGTTAGTGTTTTTAATAAATACATTTGTTCTTTTCCTGTTACTTATTATTTCTTTTGGGAAAAAGCTGCATTTATAAAGAAACATGATGTAATTATTCATTTTTTGCTTCAAAGCATGCAACATCAAGGGAAGGAACTTCTCCTGACTTTGATATCGAAATAAACAGTTTTGGCCCATGAGTCAGTGGCACTGGGCATGCAGCCTTCTATAGCTTCATTTTGTCCCATTATTAGCAATTATGTTGTACAGAATGATAAGACAAGCATAAAACTTTTATTTAGGTTTCTTTTCTTATTAGATATGATTTTGCTGAATTTTTTTGCAAGAGCTGAATTCTTGTTCATCCCCACCATTCTCTCTCTCTTACACACACACAGACACATCATTTTTTTTTTTTTGTTCCTTTGACAAATATTGTCTGTATTCATGTGGTGTTAGATGTTGTAATTTAGCAATTTATTTGTTTTTGAATTGTTGTTTCTGTGCCTTACATTACAGTTAATATTAGACAATATATTGCATTTGGATCTTCTAACTTGAGGGAGAGACCTGGACATCTCAGTTGGTAGACCCTTGGGGTAGCAGGTGTAAGGTTGCTGGTTCGAATCCTGGTGTGTCCAAGGATTATTTCCTGGAGTTAAACATTGTGCAAACTCCATTCGGCAATCTCCCCGCATATTAAACTACCTGTCAGCACTGACCATCTTACTGCAGCCATCAGTCTGGCGGTTCTTTCAGTGCATAGCTTAGTAATAGGACCCCATCCCCCCTATAGTCCACCATCATGATATGCACCCAGTTTGCGGTGGGATGTTAAGCGTCCAATAACCAACCATCTTGAGGGAACATGTCTTTCAAGGAAATGTTGATATTATTAGAGACTCAAGAAAGTCAGGCAAGACAGATTCATGCCTGACACTAGTGAGTCGGTTTAAAATAGTTTGTCCATGAGTGTTTCTGACACCGATTATTTTTCTTATTTTCAGCGGGTCCATACAACCGTTACAAGAGCACTTTCTACCTGGTGTGTGAGTTTTGTGAGCATGACCTGGCAGGGCTGCTCAGTAATGTCCATGTCCAGTTCACCTTAGGTGAAAAAAAGATGATCATGCAGCAGATGCTAAATGGTCTTTACTTTATTCACAACAACAACATTTTGCACCGGGATATGAAGTCTGCAAATATTCTTATCACCAGAACTGGAATTTTAAAGCTTGCAGATTTTGGCCTGGCGAGGGTCTACAACAAGAAGGAGAAGAATCGGTACACTAACCGTGTCGTGACGTTGTGGTACAGGCCACCGGAGTTGCTGCTGGGGGCCCGTATCTATGGGTCAGAGATAGACATCTGGGGAGCGGGCTGCATCATGGCAGAGCTGTGGACACGATTTCCCGTAATGCAGGGACACTCGGAGCAGGAGCAGTTGATGTTGATCAGCCAGCTTTGTGGTTCAATCAGACCAGAGGTTTGGCCAAGTGTGGACCGGCTAGATTTGTACGGGAAAATAAGGCTGTATCCAGGGCTGAAAAACAGGGTCAGAGAGCGTTTGATGCCATTCCTGCAAAACCAGCATGCTGTAGACCTTTTGGAAAAAATGTTGAGTCTTAATCCAGCAGGTCGCATAGATAGTGACACAGCTTTGAACCATGATTTTTTCTGGACGGATCCTATGCCCACTGATCTGTTGCATACAATGTCTAAGTATAACACTTCGATGTTTGAGATGCATGCCCCAAAGAGGAGAGGGCAGTGGGCTCACTTACAACAGCAGCGACAACAGCATCATTCTCACATTCCAGCAGACAGCCAGCATTTTGAACGGGTTTTCTAGATGTGCTGAGTCTCACACCCTCACCCGCCCTCCTGTCACACACCAGGCGAACGAGGGAGTGAGCACGTTTGTTTTACACTTGACTCCACACAGACAAGAGTGGAAGACACGAGAGTGTTAGTTTTTCTAAAAGGACACCACCTCCTTTTATTCTTTCACTATTTTCACTCAGTCACTCCTTTATCACTAAATATCCTCTACTAAACTTCTCCCTCACAACTGTGTCTTCTCACTACAACACTAGCACTAACGTAGGCACATACAATAATCTAACTCATGAATGTCATATTATCTAACATATCAATAGAATTCATCACAGTTCAAGCTTTTTATCAGTGTTCATGAACATTCGATAGTCATCAGATAGCTTATCATTCAATCTATCAAAGTTCATCAAGCGTTATTAATCAGCGGACAGTTCATCACAGTTCAGTCTATCAACATTCTCGAACTGAGCCAAGACTCTCTAGTCCTTATCTTGAATAACCATAGGATGAATTGGCAAGCGTCACTGCCTACTAGTCACACAGCTTCAAGGTAGCAGTGTAATAAAAGGTCAACACTTGTATCACATCACACTGCTGTCAAAGGTCTGTCATAACAGGGTAGTTAGTAAGCTATGCATCCGTCTTGATGAATGTCCACTGTACTCAAGCAGTACTGTGCCTCAGCAGATTCAATTCCTCATGGGACGAGATGTCCGCAGCGTTCCCATATAGTTACATGATTAGAGAAGCACATCAGCTCGTGTGTCACTCCGTTTGAGGGGTGTGGTGACAGGTGGATATACAACACCAAATTCCTTGTACATTTTATTAGTGTATATCTTCTACACATATTAAACATGGTAACCGTTTTTTAAAAATCAAAATCTACATTGCATACCTCGTGGCGAGGCAAAGAGGGGAAAAACAACAGCTTCTGCTCTTGGCGTTCCAGTGTATTGAGGGATCCCTGCGGCAGTTGCATCGAGTACACCTCCAGCACTCGATGGGTTTTGGCTAATCACGTCCACACTTCAAGGTTTCTAGTTGCAACTCCTTCCCCTAGCCCTGTCCCCTGTCATCTGTCACTCTCTCTTCTGTTCTCAGCCCCTCATTCCTCTTCCTGACCAAAGCTTGTGCATCCCTGTTGCTGCTATGTTCAGCAAGTGAGCAGCCACTCACTCTTACGTCACAGTCAACTTGTCATATGGGCGCACACTTAACAATTAGCTCGCTGTTTCTGTACTACTGTACACATTCATACTTCTAACATGTCACTGATCCATGACATTGAGACTTTGCCATCAGAATGGCTGTTTGAAGTGTTTTTGTCTCTAGATGGCAATGTTATGGCATCTTCTTACAAAAATCTAAACATTCCAAAAAATTTTATTGTGATATTGAAGCTGAGAAATCAGTACCAGAATCCATTTCATTTCTATGTATTGCAGACTTTTTTGGCTAGTTTTTAGATGAGGGGTCAGATTCATTTTCTAAAGAAGAGTGTTAGGCACCAGTTGGAAAATTAGTATGCAGTGAACAAGTAATTTACTCTTTTTCTGCTGTGGCCATAAATGCAAGAGATTCCACCTGTCAATTTTTTTCTGATGTTCTGGTTGCTGATTTGCAAGAGAGAAGTAAGAGTGGAGCTACGGCAGAACAGCAGGTCTGGGACATCAGTACTGAGAATTTTTGACAGCTCATTTTTATGCACAAATAAGAATTAGTGTATTCATATTGTTTTAGTACTGGATTCATATTTTAACTCCTCTTACATTTCCTAAACAGTTTTTGCAGTTAAAGACTCTGTACAATCTTGAAGTCAGTTGCATGTAGAGTAAAAGCTAGGCTGGTCTAGTTATTAATCTTTCTATTGAGATGCAGGGTGGGGTGCGGAGGGGGAAAATCACAATTCTGGATGATAGGTTTTCAACAAATTAAGAAGTAGGTCTGTGCATTTGACATATTACAACCTGTTTGGGACTACGTTTATATTTATTTTGCATGGGTTGTATGTAATAAGCACTTACCAGTAACTGGTTTAATCATATGTTTGTGGAATAAAATTCAGTCCAATCAGAGTCACTGCATAATTATTAGATAATCGTATTTACATTCTTCAAAGGAGATAACTAAATTTACACATGGAAACGCCTTGAAGGAATATAGTGTTGGTACGATTAGGTTAGTATATTTACTGGAAACTGGAATGTTATCATGGAAAAGTCAAGGGGACATTTTTTCAGGCATGACATTGATACACTGAAACAGTTTTAAAGCTGATTCTTTTTTCTTTTTTTAATAGATTTTTAAATATTGAAGACAGTGCAATTTAGCATTTGTGATACTTTACAATACTAATACTTTAGAACAGTCTTGTTTTAATTTAAGGCTTTACACTAGTTTTTTTTTACAAGTCATTATAAATGTGCTTGTTTTGCTGCTTTTGATTTTTGCTTTATATTATATATATATGTGGAAGTTTTCTGTAATTACCAGTTCATTAAACTGTGTATGTTTGTGAGAGATTTTAATGAGGCTCTAAAAGTCTGGTAATACACCTTATTTTATTAAAGAAATCATTCACACATCACTGTTTATGTTCTTGACAAAATGAGTACTTGAAATTGTCTTTCTTTCATTCATAACAATTTCACAAAAATTCCATGGGAAGTTATTAAGATGTCACAAGATCAGAGCAGATATTTGTGATGTAAAATTTCATTAGTCATAACACCATTTGCATCTTCCTTGTTATTGTGCAATACTAATATACTGTTTTGAATAACACACTGGTCAACAGCAGTCCATCTAGCTTTCTGTTCAGCTCGGTTGTCCACAGGAAATCTTTATGGACAAAATTCTGAAGGATTTTAATACATGATTAATTTGGTTTATTTTAGGGAGTACAGAAATAATGAAATTCAGGTGTGGTTAAGTTGGTTTTTAATTATTTTTTCAAAATGTTTGAACTGAACACATGTCACATAGTGCACTATCAATAAAATAAGCAGCTCAGAAATAAAAAGGGAAATATTTCAGAAATACGGTGGCTGGTTGGTTATCTGAGAGGGGCAGTGCTTCCACCTTGCATTGATTTTGCACTAGGGGGAGGGGGTGGGGTGGATCCTCATGCAAAGCTGTGGACTGACAGAACCACCAGACTGAGTGTTGCAGTAAGATGGCCAGTTTTGACAGGCCGTTTAATGTGCAAATGGAGATCAAATGATCAAATGGAGTCTGCACAATGTATAACTTGGAAAATAAGCCTTGTCCACTTCTGGATTCCAACCAGCAACCTTTCACACCCTAGTCCACAGCTCTATCCAGGCATCATTCAGAAATTTGATTATGATGTGTGGATGTTTATTTTTGATGGTGTTATAAGTCCGCATGTAATGTCCACATGCTATTGACCGCTGTTGTTTTTCCTTTGTATACAAAATGGAAGCAAACCACACTGTCATGTAGCACTGCTGCCTGTTAATTTTTTGTGGAATTTGTCTCATGAGATTTTTTTAAAAGCAAGGGTTAAATTAAAAAGGTCAGCGCTGTTCATTATACATTCAAAACCTTCAAATTTGTAATTGTGACAAGATACAGTTTTCCTGTTTTGCTCAAAAGCCTGGTAACCTGGCTCTGACAAAGAGGAAGACAGCTCCCAACTACGGCTACAACTATTAGGGTTATTCTTTGTGTAGCCATTGTAGAATAAAGTCATAACCAGCTAAGTTTTGCTGAAATGTGATATTTTATTACACGTATGACAAAAATATGTATCTCAAAGATACAATTTGAATTGTGAGACTTCTCTTATTAGCAAAAATATTTGAAGAAAACATTTTTTTGTAGTTGTTACTGAGAATTTTGTGAGTTTTTTTTTTTAGGGAGCGAGAAGGTCTCTGACCAGACAAATTTGATCAGGCACTAGGGTAAGTTGGTTGCTTTGAAATGTAATTGCTGTGGATCAATGAATATCTTCATAAAAATAATCTAGACCTAAATATTTTGGATTTCTCCCAGGACTATTTACCAAAATCATTTGGTTTCAGACTTTTTATGGGATCCAGGTATTTCTGACTTCTGTCATACAGAATTTCTTCAGAAAGAGGACATGATGGGACAAGGGAGTGTGTAATGAAATGTTATCTCTTTTGAAGAAGTGTGATGCCTATGACGGGCTCTTAAGCATGTACCGCTTGCAGTAAACCTGTTTTCTGTCTGGACCCACCCTCACCAGAGCCCAAGAAATGTTTTGCATTAATCTTATTCTGACTACAGAATATCAAATAATTTATTTAGATCATATGTTTAAGATACTGTTTAATTATCAAATCTGGCAACATATTCTCAGCCTTGCTTTTTGTTATCAGCATTTGGAGGATAGAATGCTTGAAACTTTGCATCCAATATAAATAAATATGTAAGTGCCTTCTGTCTTATTTCGATCATCTTTTCTGATGTTCCATGACATCGCATATGTGCAGACAGCTCGCCTGTCCTAACAGAGAAGACAGCTATTGCCTTCCTATCTGCGTGAGCTCTGTGCATTGAGCTTTCGCTGATTTTTATGTGACAGCGTCAGTACATTATGGTGCCGTGCAGAGAGGTCCATGTTTGACACGTGTGACATTCTTGTCATTTGTCCTCTACTTCTATGCTTTGCGAACGTGTGTGTGTGTGTGAAGAGTTTAGTGCTTGTGAATTTGTTAATAATAACAAAATCTGCACATTTATAAAGCACGGCACCTCAGCCCATTAAAACATACACAGGACATGGCAATAAAACCAAAACAGTGAAAGTATATTAAGAACAGGCTAACATGAAAACGGCAAATACTAGTTTAAGGGTAACACGTAAAAGTAAATACATATACATGCATATGTAGGCATATGTATATATAGTAACAGCAACCATCGTTCATAAGCAGCTTGCACATTAAGGAGCGGGGGTCATTAACAAGTGAAAGGGTGGAACCACAGAAAAACCAAAAGCACAGTATGGACAGCTTGGATTCAATGTGTGTCTGTACCAGTAGCCAAGAAGTGCATGAAGCAGTAGTCAAACATGATCAAATTTCTTTGCATGAGGAACGAGATATGGAGCCAAGTTCTGAACTCTCTACAATTTATTAAGGAGGTACTTGGGGCAGCTGGAGAATAAACCATTACAGTAATCTAGCTCACAACAAAACCACAAACAAGAGTATTGGCAGCTCCGAGGGCGAGATGCTGATGAAAAGTGCTAATTTGCCACAGTTCAAAATATTGTGATCTACCAATGGTTGAAATCCGCTTGTCCAAGGACATGTCAAGGGATACAACCAATCCAAGGTTTCTAGCAGTGGCTGCATAGGAAACAACATTCTCTACATGGACAGAGCCTGGAAAGGGGTCAGGAATTTGTTATTGTCATTTAGTTCGAGCTTGTTGTCAGTCATCCAATTTCTCATGTCAGATGGGCAATATTCAATGTTATGAAGAGTGGAAAAAGCTTGCTCAGGAGGGTGAGCTGTGTGTGGAGCTTGTGTCTCAGTGTAGGAAGTGGTTGTGGGATTAGGGTAAGCTGTGTGGCATGTTTGTGTAGAAAGTGGGTGAGTGGGACTAGGGTAAGCTGTGTGTCATGTTTGTGTAGAAAGTGGGTGAGTGGGACTAGGGTAAGCTGTGTGTCATGTTTGTGTGGAAAGTGGGTGAGTGGGGCTAGGGTAAGCTGCATGTCATGTTTGTGTCTGTGTAGAAAGTGGGTGAATGAGATTAGGGTAAGCTGTGTGTCTCCGTGTAGAAAGTGGATGAGTGGGACTAGGGTAAGCTGTGTGTCATGTTTGTGTAGAAAGTGGGTGAGTGGGGCTAGGGTAAGCTGCATGTCATGTTTGTGTCTGTGTAGAAAGTGGGTGAATGAGACTAGGGTAAGCTGTGTGTCTCCGTGTAGAAAGTGGGTGAGTGGGACTAGGGTAAGCTGTGTGTCATGTTTGTGTAGAAAGTGGGTGAGTGGGACTAGGGTAAGCTGTGTGTCATGTTTGTGTAGAAAGTGGGTGAGTGGGACTAGGGTAAACTGTGTGTCATCCTTGTGTCTCAGTGTAGGAAGTGGGTGAGTGGGGCTAGGTAGATTGTTCCTAGTGCTTGTTCCTTTACAGAGGAAAGCCCATAAGTTGTGATGAGAGATGGATAAGCGATGTAGTTTCACCTAAAGCAACTGTTGTTCTACTTTGGTTCCTAATTTTGTCATCATCTGCTTTTGACACAAACCAACCACCCACCAGCTGACAGAAACATTGATCCTGAAACAGGGCAGATGAATCCCCCCCCCCCCCCC
>SMGT01003783.1:230939-260137 GCA_004794575.1 Lanistes nyassanus | reverse complement strand
CCCCACTGCCTCTGTGAGTTACCATCTCATCCCCTTATCCCACTCCCACCCTGCCGCCTTACCCAGTGGAAAACTGTCATGTCCTGTTGGCATGAGCGAAACAGAAAACGTTCCAGATGGGCGAAGGCACTCATGTTAATTCACTTAGACTCTAAAACAAGACTGGGCATGGAGCGCCCCGTGCTCACTTTCATCTTTTTCTAATCAAAAATGGGAGGGGGTGTGCGACTAGCACAGTAAGGCACTGCAAGTTCACTACCATTGCAAAAAATTAGAAGTAAACAATTTGTGCATGCACTGTTTCACCAAATGTATTTTTTCCACTGACGATGAAATACAGCAGACATTGATGAAGTACCTTCTTTATCTTACAGTCATTGCTGTAGATCACTTATGCGTACTGTTGTGTTATGTTCATCTGTATACATGTAGGTCGATTTAAATTCAAATAAGACTGTAGATTATATTAAAAATTATGTATGAATATATCTATCAGATTTAGTAGGTCATACTAAATAGCAGATAGTTTGTAGTTAGTATCACCATCTGATGCGTTTATGCTAGCTGTAGGAAAATGTGCAACTACAATCTTATATGTGGCCTCAGAGAAAATACTTGTGCTGTGTGACAAATATAATGTGAAAATATTTAGTAGACCGAGAGGCTTAAAGAAGCTGATTCAGTCGCCATTGAAATCACTGGAGATGCACTGTTTCCTGCTTGGTGACAAAAACAACAAGTCCATTTATGACACTTAAAAAAAAAAGTTTATATCTTGGGCATCATGTTCTGCACAATGCTATACGCTGGTGAAGAATTTTGAACGAGCATGGGCACTCCGCTGGCACCAGCTGCACAGATGTACAGCGCACTTGGAGCAGAAGAAAGCAAAGGTAAAATTTTATGAAGGAAAGGTTAAGAGCCATTAGAAAAGTAACGAATGGTCTGAACATTCGAAATGAGAATACCCCTCACCCTGCTCATAGAAAAATGGGAGTTTTGGGGTGGTACGGAACTTTTACAATCGGCAGGTATATGGGGGGGGGAGGTGCACAGCATGCGAGAGATCGGTTGGAAGGCGATCATCGTGACGTCTGGGAAGCCTCCAGTTATCAGCAACTACAATCAAGAACATCGAAAGATTAGCATATGCTGGGCCCTGGGCGCATGGCTTGCAAGGAAAGGCTGGCAGGCCGAACGAGCAAGAAGTAGAAAGAGGATTGGAAGATGAGCCTGGGCTGATGTGACACCGTGCGTCCAGGGCATCTGTTCACTTGCGATGACAAGGCGACAGAAGACTGATGGACACGAGCGCATTTCACGTGAAAAGGAGTAGTAATCCTCCCTAACAGCCACACCTGAGGCCCGGAGGTGCTGCAGTCGTTAGATAACGGTCTGAATGCTGTCATTATGCAGCTCACGGCAGGTGGCAGGGCAGGTGACCAGGTGGATCGCTCTGGAATCACTGGTGTGGAAAAATAAGCAAGAATTATTAAGGACTTTAGCAACCCGGGGGTGAGGGGAGGGGGTAATTGAGGGTATGGTTGAAATAAATCCCGGAGCCTGTCGATAATTTGGCCTTAATAATTTGGTTCCAGTTCTTGGTCCCGACTGAGCTTCGGCTACTGCCCGAGTGTTAAGACGACTTCCGTCTAGTGTGTGCATCACCCCACCACCTTGTCAGTCTCGGCAGTGTGTGGGCCGTCGAGTTTCCTGAGCACGACCCACGCTAGAGATGCCAATCATGCTGATTTCACCAAAACATTCTCTGGTCTAATTCACTCATTTTTGCGTATCAGATCGTGTTTGAAATTTCCTGGTCTTTCTTTCTTTCTTTCTTTCTTTCTTTCTTTCTTTCTTTCTTTCTTTCTTTCTTTCTTTTGTAGGGCCAGAAATCATGCGAGTTCGTTCCTTGTGACAAGCCGGCAATTAAGTGCCTAGCTGATTGGATAGTTTGGTTGTTTGGGTTTTTTGTGGGGGAGCAGAGAATGCACAGCATGAACACACCACAAAACTGTTGGTGTTTCAGAACGTTCACAAAATATTCTGGTTATGTGATTAATGTTCTGTTTAATTTATATTATTTTTAACGTGGTCTTAGCTCGCGATGTAGGGGGTGATAAGTTACCTGGGCGGTGAAACGGTGCGCCGCCTGGGACTGCTTTCAAATGAAAGAGTGAGGCAACACGGTTCTGGCAAAAGACTGGTCGCCGCTTTTTTTTAAAACGCAGAAGTAGGGGCATAGTTTTAAACTTATTTTTAAAAAGAACAATGATTACAAAGTACTTGGTGACTTTTTTCTGGGCAAACTTTTGCGCATAGTGCAGCCATGTGACCATCCCCTCCCCCTCCCCCCGCTCAGTGCAGACACTGGTCAGCTGCAGTTATTATTTCCACAGATTTACGGCAAGTGAATAAATGGCTATAACATTATATTTTGATTGTTTGCATCTTGTTTGAGATGCTCTTAATTGTTGTTGCACTGACCATAGCTTGCGTGTGGAGGACGCAGTAGGTATCGAATCGTTTCAAAGTCTTGAGCGCCTTCTACAGAAAATAATTTTAAGCGGATCAGAAGTAGTCACTACATTCCAGCTAGTACGTCGTCACTGCCAAAAAAAATACAGTACGTTCGGGTGGTTGCCAGTTCAATTTCATTAGCAGAGCATTGTCATCCGCCTGTGATGGTGTAACCAAACACTTTGTCTCAGTACACTGGCAGGTGTCTTCCCAGGCAGCTGTCGGCAGGGGCTAATATTCACAGAAAGAAAATAGACACAAAGTACTTCACAAAGGTGAAAAAACGTTGAAAGTGAAACGTGACACTACTAAGCGATCACTTACTCCTCTTTGTGAGAAGTTTCCGAGCTGCGGTGATTCTGAGGAGCAAATGAGAATGGCCAGATCACACTTTCATTAAACCAGCAGGCCTACTTGTTCTGGAAGCCAGATTCAGCACTTCAGCAACATGTAGATTCTCTATCTCTCTCTCTCAGGTATATCTGTATACGTTTAAGCATCTAGGAATGCACACAACAACGCACATAAGAATGCAGTCACCCGAGGGACGGATACTCAAGCATTGGTTTTGCAGAAGTTATAAGATTGTCTGGCGATTTCTTTTAAAGAACGCGGGGCGAAGTAGTGAGGAGTAGACGGCTCTACTTTTTTAAAAAATCTGATATCCGTTATAAAAGATTCGATGAACCGATTTCCTTCATGTCTGAATGTACCATAAGATCTGTCTCCAAGTCTTCGCAGAAAATCTCATCTAACACTAACGAAGTCGAATCACAGGGATATTATTTTTCTTTTTTATTTCTACAGTTGCACTAGCTCCTCGTTGTTGCAGTTTGACTTATTCTGGTCTCAGGCGGATCGAGTAAGTGACGGATGTTCCTTTTCCCCACTTCTGCTAAAAAATAAGTACGAACTGCGTCCGCAGTAAAATCATCCAAGTTCGGTCTGCGGGAAAGATTCCACCTCGTCTTCTTGTCGCCAAGATTGTAGTTAAAATCTCCCAACACAGAAGACACGACTCGGGCTTTGATGAAGTTAATCCACACCTTTGTTGCAGACGATTAGACATTTCCATCACTGTTTTTCCTCCAATTAGTCGAACTGTGTGAACCTGGAACTTGGTGCGACAAACATGACGGCCAGTGTCTTGAATGGCACTTATAGCAATTAACTATCGCCGACAGTGTCGGTATCATATTATTACAAGATTTTAGTGCCGACAAGGACGCCACCTGCACTGTCCCGGAGAAGTCTTGCACTCAGAATAGAACAAATCTTTCGATTCAAGTACGTGCAGTTCAGAATCATGATTTGCATTTAATAAAGTTATTACGGCTTATACTTTCTTGTCAATACACGAGGAGTGCCTTAGTCGGAAATAATTTGGTGAGAATGATTCTTTCCAATTAACTAATTGCATTTCATCAAAGAAAGTATAAATATAAGTAACAGGACCCAATCCTTCCCCTTCCACCAGAGACTAAACATTTATTAAACAGATGCATAGATAGGCATGTGAGTCTGTGATATATCTATTAAAAGCTTTCTGGCTGATGGAGAAGGCCGACCAAACAGTCAGCCAGGTGGTGGGTACGCAGTTAACAGGTGAAAATGTTCATTGTCCATGTGGCTTGCTGACGTTGGACATGATATGCTCGAAAACCAAACGCACATACAACATCGTGCCTGTAAGTGCTGTGTGCGACAGCGCACCGTGCTCCAAGCCCTTCTTGTCCCGTTGCCGACCACCACGCTGACGCTGTCGTTTCATCATTCGCCGCAGTCTGGCTCTGTCAGCCTTTCTGCACGTGCCATCATTGTGCACAGCTTATAAGCCAGAGTGCTGGCCCGGGGCCTTCTCATCGATTTGCGACTTAAGACTGTCCACAAAAAGGGGCAGGATTAGAGAAAGCAAGTTCCTTAAGAAGATGACAGACAAAAAGTGATCAAAAATATCCGCACACCCAGCACAGAAGCTGTCTTTGTTTTCACGACTTCCTCTTCGATCCTTACATCAGCTGATTAGTCTTCGAGCGGTTCCTGCCTTGCGCTGGCGAAAGTCAGAAAATTGTAGGCAGACGACCTCCTTTGGACGCAACGATGCTGTTTGAACTTGAACTAATTGTCAGCTGCATGTTTTACCCTGATTGAACTTCAGACATTTGCGTGCTGATCTACGCAAACATCGGGCGAATGTCGGCTGGGTCGCGCTGATGTGGCGCGGTCTGGTGCAGACCACCGTGTGCCCGTGGCCATGACGACTTCTTGCCTGAGTGACTGCCATTCTCAGCGGCATGGCTACCGGCAATGGCGCTCGCACGGGTCCATTACAGTGATGAGGCTGGTAGGGGACATACCATGTTGCCACCGACACAAACCTACAGGGGCAAGTAGGGCTGAGGGGAGGGGGAGGCGATGACAGGCCATAGGTGCTGTGGCCACGCGCACGCTTCCTGGCACTACATTATTGATAGGTGGTCAGCTTGAAACACATTTCGGGCCCTTGTTTGAATATATGTATATACATAACATATATGTTATTTCTATTGTTTGAAGAAAGGTTTCAATTGCGCCACACAGAAAAGGCCCAGGAGTGGAAAAGATAACCTTTTACATGGGTCGTTAGACCTTGTTGACAGCCAAAGTGAAAGGAATAAATGCAGACAGGCTAGCCTTAGTATACATGCTATCAGCGTGGAAGATTTCAGACGCCTTGTGATAATCAGGCTGCAGTTTCCCCTCCGATTACCATGATATGCTTAGCTACTATCTAGTATAGCATGCAATAGACTGAGGCCTGGTGATAAACACGCGGCAATTTCCACGCCGATTAGCATGATATAATGCTTAGATACTTTATACCTGGTATAGCAACCAATAGACTGACAATAGGCTTAGGCTATAGGCAAAGTGCATCAGTACCTGGGTATGAAGGAAAACGATAACGATTAGAAAATATTTTCAAATGCTTATTTTTAGTTCATTATACGAGTTACCACATGAATCTGAATTGGGTAATGGAGGGGGAGAGAGAAAGCTCCCATATCACGAGAGATAAGCCTTTAAACATCTTACCCAGGCTGGGTAAAAGAACTAAAAACCCTGACGTTACATGGACAAGTACATGAGTAACGTTAATTAGTTATGCATGGTAATGCTATATTAACCTATCAACATGCACAGTTGTTAGAAAATACAACGAAATCACCCAATGCACGTGTTCTTGTATACCTGGCATCAGTGCTAGTGGTGGCGTCCCGAAAATCAAAATCTACAAAAATAGGAAGCGAACTTTACAGTTAAACTGCGATAACTTCAAAGCGAAGCTAGACTCCAAGATTTATAGACAGCAGAGAAAATAATTGTGGGTGGAATGACAGATATTTTTAAAATGCACACGTACAAGCGTGCATGCATGCGCGCGAAGACACACATACAGAGAGACAGAGAAAATCACATTGGGTAGGTAAGTCTCGTAGCATTGCATGGATGGTTTGCTGCCACGTCTCCCAGCTGGAATCTCCATTATCGCCTTGTCGTTATTGCTGTTGTTATTATGATCATCCTGACATTCATCATTGTCACCAATGTCCAGTATGCACGGTGTCACTAGGGAAGAAATGTCTGCGCTCAGTGGGTTAGTGAAGTGTGGTGTGTGTAATGACAGGGTAGCACGAGTGGGGTGGGGGAGCAGACGTGGTAATGTGTCGTCACAACTGCTTGACCTTAGAGAAAAAAATCCTTGTTTTTTCTGTCATCTCGTGCCTCAAATGAGCAATGAAGTCCTGGCGATAAACAAATTAGAGAATTTGCTGTGTCAATCTGGTTGTGAGGAGCAAGCTTCCAAAGGTGTTTTTAACCGCTCGTAACGAAACAAATGATCATGTGAACGTGGTCAGACAAGCGGAGAAAATCCTCGGATATCCGCAAGGAAACGACCGGAAATTGACGACAAAAGTAGCGCAGTTTCCAGTTGGAATCTGTTGAAAGACAGTTGGTTCTTTCAGTTGCTGCCGGAAATGGGTCTGAGAGCAGCTTTGAACTCGACGGAAGTTCTAACACAGCTGTTCTCCAGAGTCGGGCGCGCGGAACTGGGGCTCGGATGTGAGCATCGGTACACCACAGCTGACACAACGGGGCCTCGTTTTCGTCATAACTTTTGTTCACATCTTGCCATGCCGGTCCTCGTTGGAAACATTAACTTCGGACAATAATGTAAGCTCCGGTGACATTCAGACTGTGTTAAGCCTCTGAGCTGTTTAATCATTCGGAGGTCTGTTGTAAGCTGAAACGCTTGAGTGCATGGTAAAAAGAAGAAGCCAGTGTTTATGACGTACATTCTTATGTCACCTGTCTGAAGACTGACGGTGAATGTCATTCACTCTTTGTAAACACAAGGTGCTTCAAACGTCATATGTTCATCTCAGGCGCAGGAAGTGTTGTTTCAGGAGTTAAATGACCCAGGGGGAAATTTTACAGGTAAAGTAGATTTACTGTTGGCGTAGATCTGTGGTTTCTGTATGTGTAACTGGAAAATGACCTTGTTGTTGTGGCGATGAGTGGAGTTGATAGTTTGTCGGGACGTGAAGACTGCTCGGGAAGATTTTTTCATGCGAGTTCTTTCTCTTGCTGGGCAAGTTGAGGAGCAGCGTTTTACCTCACATTGTGACTTTAGACAAAATTATAGACCTTCAGATCTATGATACGAACGTCGGAAAAAAACAACTGCCAATACAAATTGCGAATCTAATATAGTGATTTCTCATTCTGTTCTATGACACCGAGACGTTTATGAAATAGAATAAACAATTGGTAAAAAGCTAGACTATTTGAAATAATTGTAAATTGTAACTTTTTGATATGAATATGTGCGGGGTGGTTGCACATGTGGGTGTGTGGTTGGGCTGGTGAATGAGTGAGAGTGGGATTTGTTGTTTTCGTGTTTATTGTTGTTGAAAACATGCTTTAGATTAAGACTGCACAGTTATCAAGTTATACAAGTTATCAGATCTTTCCAGTTTCAAGGAAATGTTGCCATTACCACTATTCAGACAAAATAATAAAACTTCGCCCTGCTTCACTGTGATGCAGCAGGTCATTATACACCTCCCTACAAGAAATGACTGTCGACACATCCACAGGTATATTCTGTTATTAGTATCCAAGTACACACCTTCATACTACCCGCATCAGCGCTTTAAACACACCTTTTCATATACCTCTTTATAGACACCTGGCCGTATACGTCTGACTGCGATTTGATTGCTACTGAACGGGCAGACTGGAAACAGTGTGCTAAATCCCTGGGGAGGAAGGTGGGGGGTTATTTCCAGAGCCTTCCTGACAGTGTCACGCGAGGCGCCTGCGAGGCGCACGCAAAAACGTAATAAAAATGATGAATGTTTACGGCACACGGAGGAAAAAGCAGAAGAAAAGCAAGATGAAAGCTTTAATCCTTCTCTCACCTTGATCTCAGGTAGTTATTTCTCGCAAAAAGTCCCCGACTGGTCTCTCTGTGTGTTGGGTTCCATACTCCCCGAGGACTAAATGTTGCTACTGAACTGGGAGGGGGGTTGCTGGCGGGGTGATGGGGTGGTGAGGTGGTATGTTACCAGGGAGGCGTGCTGGTAGGGGGTATACGTAGGGGGTATTCTAGTGGGGTAGGATGGTCTTCCTGACCGACTTTCTCCTCCCCGTCTTTTTCCGTTCTCCTCCCCACCCTCTCCTTGCAGCTTTCTTTTCTCTCCTTCCTTTTTCTCTTCTCTCCACCCTTTTCCTCTATGTACCTCTTTCTGCTTCACTTACTTCATTGCTCCTCCTCTCTCTCTCTCTCTCCTCATCCTCCTCTCTCCCTCCCTTCCTCCTCCTCCTCCTCCGTTTCTGAAAAGGAAGGAGGGAAGCATGAAAAAGATGAAAAGCGCAGCAGCTATCTTTTTGTTCCTCGGCTCCCAGCAGAAACTTCGGACTTCATTCCTCCTTTGTCATGTACATCAGCGACGACAGTTGTGGCGGTACGTAACCAGCTTAAAAATACTGCAGCCTGCAGCACACAGGGTGGCAACGAAACTCGAATGTGGAATGTAGTATTTGAATTCCATGTTTAGGTTAATAAACTGCTTACGCCTGTGTATGTCACGTATTTGCTTATGTACATATGCACCTCTCTGTACATGGGAACTGGGATATATCTCCTGTTGTGAGCTTATGACGATAAACATGCCCACCCGGGTGACTGCCTCAAAACGGTATGCTCTCTCACTGGTTGGAATGTGATACCTGCAGGTACCTGCTTTCATCGCCAAAATCTTCCGCCTTACTTGTCAGTACCCACACAAGTCTACAAATAACCTTCTAATATCAGTAGTGTATCTGTTGATTTTCGATTTTGTGATATCCACAGATATGAAGAGACAAAAAATCAGTTCCAAAAGTACCTATCTAATATAATAATTCCTTCCTGGCACTTTTGTTTTTTGTTGTATAGGCAAGCATCCGCACTCCTACACTCATGCACAGAAACACAAACACTGCTACATGCACGCGTCCTGCACATCTATTGTTTGATAAACAAGAATTGTCATGTCCGAGGTAAAATAATGTCTTCATTGTTTTGTCAACATAACAGATAACTTCTTCTTAATCTCCTTGAAATATCTTTCTGAGGTATTTCAGGTGGCTATGTGCACAGTCCATGCGTTGCCAGAACTCCATTTTGGAGCTAGCGCCATGTCCGCTGGTACCAGCATCCGAGAAAAGATTCATCCAATCCTATCAGTCGCAGGCTGGCCACTAGAAGCCGGGCCATAACAGAAATTGACATGATGAAATGTACATGACTCATTAGTCAACACCGCCATTCCGAGAGCCAGAGAGCGTGCGTGCGCGCGCATCATCCAAGTCTCCAGCGCTCGCGCTGTGCAATTCCAAAAGTGGGGTCGGCCCAAGGAGGGTGATGCATTGGCCCATGTCTCTAGCGACCAGCGTCTCATCAATTACAAAATAGGAGCCGGCCATCACAGATAATCAGTATTTGCAAATAGTGTTTGGGCCAGATGAGGGGCGAGAGAGGAGGATCTATAAACCTATTGCCCAGATGAAAAGTGGGGAAGGGGGAATGGCAAACTTAGAGGGTGGGGGCTCCTTCCACTAGAGGTCCTCCATTCTGCCAGTCATCCCGAACGATATAAACAAGACTTTCAGAAGTCAAACAAGAAAATTAGAATTGAAGCCTCAATTATACGAGAGGTGGCCCGTGTTCTCAGGGCGCCGCGCTAAGTTGATTAGCCTGCCCCACCGACTTGCCTCTAATCTCCGTATTTACCCGCCCAATTTGCCAAATTATTCCTGGCCCTCGCTTGATCAAATTAATTGAACGTTATTAAATATATGTCCACATAAACGGGGAATTCGATTTAATTCCAATAGCCAGCAATGTTTCAGTTAGTCTCCGTCAGCCAGTGCCGCGTCCCGTACGGTCCTGTGCAGCCCTCAGTCCTCGGTTCTGGAATTCTTTCAGTGCGCGGCTGCCTTTCTCAGTTTCTGGGATTCTTGGGATCTTTGCCTTTAGTATGCTCTGTGGAAAAGTGCGACACCTGGCGAGCAGATAGTCTCCTCTTTATGCCTCGGACACTTCTGTGAAGTCGAGGATCCTTAGGGGAAAAGCTGGAGCGTACAGTTGATCATACCCTCTCACCTCGCCGGCCGGCTCTGTATTGATACAGAAGTGCTTAATGATGGGGGTTTTTTTTCAAGTGCAAGGTAATTTTCAAACGCTTGCAAAAAAAAATTCAAAAGATTCAGAACTAACACCAGACGACAAAAGTGCATCTGACAGCGAGAAAACTGTTTTGTCATGCTGGACTTTCCATCCGTTCACAGGGGAGTTATGGAAAACAAGACAATGCGGTTAAATTATCATGGCACACACGTGATCTCTTAAATGCACGTGCTTCTGAAAGCCTACATGTGAAAAACATGTCTAGCATAACTGTACTGAAAGTTTGCAATATTTATTTCGAATGTTGAAAAACAATGGATTTGAAGTAAATGCAGTAAATTCCATAAAGGCCGGACCGTCTGTTTTTTAAAATCTATGTGAACATTAAGGGAAAATCATTGTACATTTTAAAATAAATTCAGAGAAAAGCACGAGTGAATAATCAGCTTGATGCTGTTTACAATACAATCAGAGTATATCTAGGTGAGCAAAAATTGTGGCCTGCCTTCTTTCCAGTCAGTACTCTTCAGGAGCCGGGCGTCTCGGGATGGTTTAGTTGTGAAGATGGAAAACTGAGGATTGTTAACCTGCGTGTGCACCATTGCTGGCGGGGATGATTGATCGAGCACTTTCTGTGCACTGTGAACTTTGGAGAATTCGAAAACAAATGACAGTAACAGAACCGTCAAAATTAAGACAGCTACTTGGCGGAAAAATCTATTCTCAAATGTTGTCTAAATTTCTTTCTCTCTCAAGCTTGGAATGTTTGCCCTAAATAAAAAGAAAAGAGCTGACTGCTGAGTCTGTGAGCAATAACAATATTTGTGGCACAAATTTTCTGTAGATCTTAGCAGGCAGAAAAGGGAAAAAATAAAATGTATGTGCTCTAGATGTCAAGCAAAGAAAAGTATGTCTGTCGGGGTGCCATGATTTTTTCCACAGCATATATTGACATGTAAGCAACTTAACTCGCAGTTCTAAATACCGCCTACAACGGAAACGTTGCCAGAAAAGAGAGAAATGGGGGAAGGAGGAGAGAGAACACGTGTAAACAAATGGACGTTTGCCGTGAAATTGTAGTCCTCTTTTAAAATTACTTCCTTGTGACATTCTAGTGGTGGCGTTTAAACGAAATTCTTCAGACTGGAGGCAAGTGATTGACACTTTTCCTACATGGAGGCAAGTGATTGACACTGTTTCTACACCGAAGACAAGGGATTGACACTGTTTCTACACGGAAGACAAGGGATTGACACTGTTTCTACATGGATACCAATAACTGACGCTGTTCGTAATTCGACACACAGTCTTGATATTGTTCGTTCCTGGATTTGTGTGACCGTGATTGTGTTCACTGCTCACAATCGATTTGAGCAACTGTGTGCAGTGTGTATCTGTTCATCGCTTAAATATGACATCACTCGATACTAACAACACTGACATGTGGACATCGATTTTTGGTGTCATGGCGACACTCCACTGCTGGAGACTGTGACCTCTCGTCCTGGCATTTGTCGTGCAGGTATGTACTTTGAACTTGTGTGCGTCTCCTTATCGAATGAGAGTATTCAACCCGCAACACTTTTACCTGAAGGTACGTACAGATTTGTACGTCTCCATTAATAAGAACATCTAACCGCAACATTTGACCAAGTTAGTCTTGCATGCATGCACATGTAATTGTGTTCTGACAGTTTTGCTTCTTAGCGGTAGGCATTGTGGCAAAGCGGAACAGAGATATAAGATGATTTGTTGGACAAAAGATCGGAAGATCTTCGGTTCGTTCGTTTTATTTCTTTCTTTGTTTATTTTTATACTACACAAAAATATGCAACAAAACAAAAACAAAATAACTCTCACCAAAAAAAGCTCTGTCGTTAAATTTCAGGCTGACTGCTGCAAAGTTTTGCAGGGTTTTGAAAATGTGTTCACAATATTACATAATCACAACATAAAAGATAAACCTTAACATAAACAAGATAATGCACGCACGCACATACATGTATGGACACAAGTGCACGCACCCCCCCTCCCCCGAGTCTAGACCATCTCTGAATGACGTCTTTGTTTCAAGGATGTAAGAGTGGCAATGTTTTTACATATAAATTGAATTTTTCACCCTGTTGTTAGGGGCGTGAGGCCTGACAAATTCTTTAGTCCTGAGGCCCCCCCTCTCTCTCTCTCTCTCTCTCTTGCAAAACGGGAGAGGAAATATTATATGGTCTTTCTGATTGCTAAGCCCGTGGTGCAACTTAATACAGGTTGGAGTCTGTCCTGAACAGAATCGCTTTTCACAACAAGCATCAATAATAATGAATTATAATGATATGACGAAGATGACGATAACGCTGACGATTAGTTCTAAGCAATTAATTAATTTTAGCAATTAGTTCTAAGCTACAGTACAGTAGTATGATCTCTTCTCCTCTCTCTCTTTCTCTCTCGTTACGCACGCGCGCGCTCGCACACACACACACACGCGCATTCACAAAGAGGTATAAACGTTCATCCAACTAAAAGTGAAGCGTTAGGTATAAACGTTAATCCAACTAAAAGTGAAGCGTTATGTGTGAAATTGATGGGCTTCCTCCTTCGAAGATCTATGTACCCACTAGACCGCGCGCACGTACCCACCCACCCATTGTCATAGATACCACAGACGCACCCATACATGTACCCACGCACACGCACGCACACGCACGATCGCCTACACATCAATTTCAACGGCTCTGTCTCAGTCACACCATCACTCCATCATTCTGTACAACAGGGTGGTAATGGAGGGTGGGATCAAGAAAACCTTGATAAAAACCTTGATAAAAATAAATTAAATGGCATGTTCTGAGATTGAGTCGACAACGGAATGTTGAGATTTCCAGTGTATTAATGGTTTGTACATTAATAGTACTGACCAGGACAAACTTTGTGCCTGTGGACAAGGCTGATATTTTGTAAGCCTTCATCAACTCTGGCTGTAGTTTCAAAGGCTGAGACGAAATTGAACGTTGAGGCATTATAGACGCCATCTGTGCTGACCAAAACTATGTCTGACAGTGCCGATGGGTCAAGTTTTCAAGACATCGTCGATATCACCTGCAGCTTCCTCTTACTGGCTCACCGCACTTTATAAATCAGTTACTTTATGTGAGACACCAACAGGAATGTCGGAATTGGTAGACAGGAAAGAAACCAGCCTACACATTCGAGTATGTCTTCAGCTAAACAACTTATTTATTACTTTTGAAAGAGTAAACGAAATAGTGACAATAAATAAATAGCAACGATTTTCCCCCTTATTTTACTTATTCAACGGATTGCCCGAGGAAATTTCCTCATAAGCATGAGGGAGTGGCTGAGGAATAAAGACGGAAATGGACAGAGAGGCAGACACTCGGTCAGTGTTTATACCACCTCTACTGACCCCACCACCCACCCCACTCCCCACCAGTGCCGTTGATGCCACGTCTACGTCTGGCACGGCCTCTGGCAGTAAGAAGGGGGTGGCAAGAAATGTGGAGAAAGATCTAATCCAGTGTGCGCTGACCTCGTCTTTGAGTGGGGCCCCGGATCATGCAATTCATCGGACCACCATACAGCCCGAGCGCCGGCGTCGCGCACGGCCAGACGACAAAACACAGCACGCCGCCGGTTGGGAGGACGCGCCAAATGAGTTCTGCCCGCCGTCTGCCGGGGTGTCGCCTGTGAAACCCGATTGGGCGGACGTTTTCATAGAAAAATTAATGACGCGCTGTGATGATGGTTTGCAGCTCCGTACATTTCTTCCCGAAACATACACAGTTTCTTAACGGAAGTCAGTGCCGGCAAGGAGTAGGTGAACGTGTGTGGAGTTTGGGATGTGAACAACTTTCCTTCTGTAAACACATTTATGCAGTATTTAACTGATGATATAAAAGGATATTATCCCTGATTTGCGCTGAATTTAACAGAGATCTCTAGTTGTATTACATCCATATGATCTGTCATTTTCTGATTTCATTTTTTTAAACATCATCTGAAGAGACGGTATTTTGTCCCAAGGTAGGAATTGAAAAAGTGCTGTTAACGTTGTATATTTCTCATACCGGAGTACAGACTGATTAAAATAATCTATATAGTTTTCGAGTGAACATCAGGACTTTTTTCTATGCACCTTGTTAAAATTGTTTGTTATTCGTGTCTAGTCTTACAAACTAAGACGCTTTTTTCGAATCAAAGCCAAACATATTTCCATCTCAGTGTTAAGCCATACGCTTTTTAGGATTATTTTTCTGAAAAGGACAAAGCCGTTGAGCAGACTGTTCAACAAAATGTCAAGACAATCAGCTGGACGAAACGAAAGGCAACGACGGGCTGTGCTGTCTGGCTGGTCGTGGGGGCCGTGTGAATCAGTGAACTTGTCTGTGGTCTGTAGGTCCTGCCTGTCAAATCAAAATTCTTCCTCCGGACGCTTTGATTAATTACTTGAAAAGGGGCACAATCGACCACCGCCGGATACCACCGCGGTGGTTAATTAAAAAGGTTTTTTTCCTAGAAATACAAAGTCTTTGCTTCCAGCTCGTGCAACGGTTGCCACGTCAGGCGGGCATGGACCAGCAATTCGTTTTGTTGTTTTTGTGAAACAACACTGAAAAGCAAACCTGTATTGGTCTAGCTTCTGCTTTGTGCTGTCAGAGATCACCAGTTGGACTTTTCGCCTCACAGTTCTTGAAAAAGATTTCTGAAATATTCACGGTACATTAGTCGTGCCACATAGATGAGCAGGGCTGGACAGAGATGAGAACAACATCCCATTTAATCTTTGATGTACAGCTCAGCGGCACATCAAAAACACAAGGAAAAAAGCAAGAACGCATGTGCCCCCTCCCCCAGAGTGAACTCCACCCTGACACCAAGAACTCTCAGCAGTCACAGGGAAACTGCAAGTGACGTTCAGCTTTCGAGAAAATTGATTAAATACGCACTCCTCAACATTTATTCCGCAAAATTAACCCGCTAAAGTCCGGTGAGACTTTCTGTGTCGCTCGTGCAGGGCAGGCGACTGGTGCTCCAGATGGGAAGGAATCGGTCGGTCTGCTGCACGGTTTCGCTTGGCTGACAACATGGAAATTGTCCTCTGTCCTGTAGGAGTTGCCTCCCTAGACACAGCACACACATGATTGAATTTCTGCCGTGTTAGCCACGTCACTGTGTGTGTGCGTGAATACATGCGTATGCCTGTGTTTATTTGTTTGATTGTTTGTTTATTTTGATATGTCATGTATGCCTGTGTTTATTTGTTTGATTGTTTGTTTGTTTTTGATATGTCATGTATGCCTGTGTTTATTTGTTTGATTGTTTGTTTGTTTATTTTTGACATGAATATGTTATGTAGGCCATGTGTTCATGATACGAATGCAAACCTGAACCATAAAGGAACATGAAATAAACGTGAACAACCAGACATTCTGTTAATTAGAAATATTTAATTATAATCGTGTTAATTTGATCAAGTCTTTTTAAACAGTATCTAAAAAAAAATAAAATAAATAAAATGTGGATTTTTAACGCGCGAGAACACATTTCATGCACACTTCTGTTTTTCTACAGATCTTATTCGTTTTAATAAGGTTTTTCAAAACGTTCTTTTCATTGCGTTGCGTATTTCGAGATAACATGACTGAAAACATTTAGCAAGAGGATTACAAGAAAATTAGGATGGGCCCGGATAAACAAAGAAAAGACATACAGTCACGTGTCCAGTAATACCAGCAAGTACATTTGATTTTTTATGCTTATTTTGTTCTGTCTGCCTTATTTTGTTTGAGTGGGAGGATTAACTGACCATGTTATCGCACGTTGTCTAGATGCAGCAGTTACATGTGAAGAGCGCAGTAACATAACCTGAATGATCGGATTTTAAATGACCCCCTGATGTCATTTGTAATGATCACCTGACGTCATTTGTAATGATCACCTGGCATCATTTGTAATGAGCACCTGACGTCATTTGTAATGATCACCTGGCGTCATTTGTAATGAGCACCTGACGTCATTTGTAATGAGCACCTGGCGTCATTTGTAATGAGCACCTGACGTCATTTGTAATGAGCACCTGGCGTCATTTGTAATGAGCACCTGACGTCATTTGTAATGACCGCTTGACAAAAAGATCAAGCTTCACGTGGTGTAAAACTGGCAACATGCCAACGGGCATACCATAACAGCCCACAGAATATCCTAAACTGTTAGAGAGAAAAAATCTCAGTACTCCACACGGCCCACACGCTTCTGAGATAATCTGGTTCGCAGAAGAGGGTACCTGGAGACAGACATGTGTGCCATGTCTTTCAAGCCCCTGGGAAGTAGGTGTATTGGGTGTGCATCCGTGACAATATATAGTGACTACAGACAGACTGAGCGCGATATCAGGCATCTTGAAACACTGAAGTCATGCAAGTCTTCTCTGGAAATCTGTTTACGTTGCCTTGCACTCAGGCAGTCTTTGAGTGCTGCACTGGGACATATAGTCGGTTCGTTAGAGTGTGCGTATGCGTACCAAAATTTCGTTCTAAAGAACTGGGTGGGGGTTGTGGCGTGACTTGCGTCCAAGTCTGGTACCAATAATAATAATAATAATAATAATAATAATAATAATAATAATAATAATAATGGACCAGTGTATTATTTGTAACTGACGATGAAGAGTCCATGGCCGAAAAACCCGCTTCCATTTTTCACAGTGTTAATATTAGGCGTCCTACTTATCAAATAACCAACAGTTCGGGCTGACTAATAAACAAACAAACAATTAATAACAGACCAGGTTTATTAACCGCTTATATCTGGCTATTTCCTTGGGACAGAAGGGCCAGAGAAAAATGTTGATGATGAAAATGATAAAGAGAAATAGGAAAGGCTGACAACGTGACATCACTGTTGTGCACCACATTTCTTGATTTCCTACAGTTCTGGGTTGCAATTCCAATCTTTATTGTTTATACCGGCGGTCATGTTGAACCATAGATTAAGCAAAATATAGTGTCCATTACTTACTGCAGTTAACATGGATTTACATGGCTATGACAATGAGCAGCTGTTTTTGCAAGTATCTTATTACTTCTTTCATTTTCAAGGTACTTTCATGTCTTTGTGTGCTGAACAGGTAGCGGGTAGTGCATCTGCCATTTGCTGTTATTAAAATGGACGCTGAGAAACACAGTCTTCTGCCTGTCTTCTGCCTGCCTTATTTTCAAAGTTGATGGTGTGTGGGGGGAGGGGTATTTGGGGGTGTTGTATGGAGAATAGGTATGACGGCAATCTCTGTTATTGGGGGGGGGGGGAGATTCGAGACGTGTTCCGTTTGACTTCCGGGCTCTCCCTTTCCGTCCACAGTGGACCACGGTGCCGCCATACTCAGTTTTCTGGATTAAGAACGCCGGGTGAATAACGTCTGCAGGATGGTGCGCTGTTTTCTGAGTCAGCGGTCTGTGCGCTGGAAAAAAAAACTTTGGGGAAGGAAAAGAGTATACAGCAAGAAAAGGAAGCACAGACATTCAGATTATCATCAGCACGACAGTTCTTACTATCTAGACGATTCCGATCAAATCATTCTTTTCAGAGTCATGCCTGGAAATGCATGAGTGAGTCCTCACGTCATATAAACTAAAGTTTAGAAAAATAAATAAATGTCCTTGCAACAATGGTTCCGTGACATGAGAACCTTCTGCAAACACGCCTCCCGTGCATTGTCTTACAGACACTGGGGTCACAAACATATACCCCACCAGATGCTCTTAGCGACACATACCCTCAATATGATGTTTTTCGCGACATGCGGCCAGACCAAACATCTGTGAGGAGCAAAGTGCACTGCAACATAGAGAATTGAGAGATAAGTCTGACTGTGCGGGGACCTGGTGTCAGCATCTACCGTCTGATTTTGTGCGGGGACCTGGTGTCAGCATCTACCGTCTGACCTGGTGTCAGCATCTGGGGAACGAAAAAAATGGAGACTGAGAGGCGAAACCCCTCTATAATGTTTATTTCTTGATGTTATGACATTTGGTTACTTAGCGGTGGCCACAAATTGAATATTATATTTTCTTCATTACTGGCTGTTATCAGGCCTGTGCAAGTAGTTAACCCTGGAGCTGGGAGAGGCGAGCGCGCACGAGGTCACTAATAATAGCAATGACCTATGTACACAGCTACAGTAATAATAGCAATGACCTATGTACACAGCTACAGTAATAATAGCAATGACCTATGTACACAGCTACAGTAATAATAGCAATGACCTATGTACACAGCTACAGTGAGGGGGGAATAGAAGAAGGGAACTACCCGGGGAGACCCCTTTCCCCGACAGTCGGTCCTGTACATAGGTGCACACATCATTTTTCAATAAAACAGCGTTTATATCTGTTCCAGCTATTAAACTGTCTGAGGTCAAATTCTTCAGCTGAACAACCCAACATTGTGGGGGGAAATCTGTTTACACAGTGAAAGGGAAAAACCATGGAAAACAGCAAAATCACAGATCTGTCAGAAGCCGCCACAAAAATGTCACTCTTTTACCTACTGCCCGAGTGGGTTTTAGTATTGTAATGTGCTACGAATTGAATGAGTGACTAAGTGGCAAATGTGTGTATGCACGCGCGTGCATGCTTTTGTGTGACTTATATGAGATAGAAAGGAGAGATATCTATAATTAATAATTTTGTTCATTCGAGCAGGGAAATCTACGCTGTCACTGTACAGATACGCTGTTCGTAAATTTCATTCCAGATACAGCGAGTAATGTCTTATCATGCCATTTACAGTAATTTCATCTCATGCCATATACAATGAGTAATGTCGGGCTTTCAATTGAAAAAGACCCATGTTGTAGTAAAGAGTAGGTATAGAGGTCAACGTGGTGAAGGATATAGACAGGGGGCAGAAAAGCCCACAATGATCTAGTAAAAATCCACTCTTTAAAAATACAGGCATTAGTACTGAGTAAAATCCTTCATTTTAAAAGGCCACTGGTATTGTAACTGTTTGGCTTATGTGAGTCACATTGTCTTTGCGAAAAGTCTCTATCAGTTTTAAAGCAAACTGTGTCTGGCAGGGGATGGCATCCCGGTCGCGCAAGCAATAACTGTCATGTCCATTAGGTGTCCATGGCTGGGTCTCCATTTGCACAATGCACGTACACACCAGCGCAACCCTCCGTCACTCTGTCCAACCAACCAATCAGATCTCTGCAAGCAGTTCTAAATCTTGCCAACAGCCAGCGGGCAGACTTTGCAGCGGGAGTTACGGTCCCTGAAGCTGGATCGTTTGGGCCCGGCAAACATACGCTTTAGTTTGGGCACACAAAGCACGCGCTCTGGCGCAGCGCGGATGCGCGCTAGGAGGGGCATTAATCAGAGGAGAGGGGGTCGCGTTTTTCGCCTCATCAACTCTATTGTGTCGGCTGTCCCATCTGCCTAGCGATTCTAGCAGTGCGCAGCCAAACTGCACTTGGCCAGGGTTGCGGCACCCGGCCTGACTGGACGACCTCTGCGAGTATCTGCAATGATGCTTGCTGCCATCCTGGACACGTATCAATACCAGCAGCTTGCACGTATGTGGCTCTCCTCCAGAAAAAAACCTCCCTGACTTTCCTCCCAAATGTAAATGTGAACACAAAAGCAAGAAAGAGGCTTCTAAAAGGGACAAGAATTAAACACTATACTGGATCGGCTTCTGTGAATAGTTGGACATCACGCGAGTTTTTAATATCTGGTACGTTTTTAGCAAAGATGCAGCTAGTCATTGGCTTATATGAAGACCTGCTGACCACTGTAAAAAAGGGCGGACTGAAATGGTATTAGCACATCTCGAGACCGTTAGGATTTGCACAAACCATTCTGCAAGGCGCAGTACAGCGAGGAAGATGACGATGCAGACGGAGGAAGTGAAGGGAGAGCACCGCCCAAGAGTGGACTGATCGAACATTTGCAGAAACCCAGAGACTGACAGAGGATAGAGAGAAATGGAGGAAGCTGGTTGCCAAGTCGTCTGTTGCGCCCCCAACGGTCTCTAAGACTACGGGATATATGATGTTTTTAGCAGTCAGACAATGGCTCTTGACAACTTTTGCACTATTCACCAAAGGAATCTATCACAGTCTGACCACTCCAATAAATATTATAGCCTACTCCCCATGAAACGTAACATCTGATCAGTTGTAAGCAGCACCACAACAAAAACATTAAGAAAAGTAATATGTACAAGTAGGCAATACCATAAAAATAACTTATGTTTGGCTTACGACTTCTGGTTGATACTGGTGGAAATACATTTGTGTACCGGGTACATTTGCATTCTTGCGCATTTACTTTTATTTCTCAGGGCATTTGTTAGCTTGATTTCATGAGGCAGATTCATGTTAATTGGGGCTGGGGTATTTGTGTGGGATGGGGGGGGTCGCTTGTTTGTTCCTTGGTTGTTTGATTTTGTTTGTTTGTTTGTTTGTTTATAAAAGAAAGCTGATTTCAGAAAGACGGCACCTGTTAAGGCGACTCCCTTGTTGTTGACATTCGTCTCACAGACTCAGTCCTTAGTATTTTCCATAAAGTCGCAGTCTCGTAGTTCAACGTTTTGCACCAGATTGCTTGCTCTATGGGATCAGTAGGGTCGAGAGCCGAAGGTCATGGGTTATCTGACCTGCTGTCTTAGGAGATTCGAGCACAGGTGGCGTTTCAGGAGCAAATCGCATAAAATTTCTTCTCGGAAAATGCTGGGAATAAACGCCGAGAACGAGTGCCGGGGATTAAATTTCGGATTGGACAAGCAACGGTCAAGGAGCCGAGAGCCCCGCCACTGCATTATTGCTGTCGGTGAATTTAATCAACGGCAGAGTTGCCGCCCGTGAAAGATGCTTCAGACCCGCCTGTTTTCATCAGTTCCGCGGGCAGCAAGGTTTTGTCTCCGGATTTTCATCTTGTGATTCTTAAAGATACTTGAATTTCCTCCGCGAATCACTCGAAGACAGAAGCTTTTCGTTCAAATGGCGGAAAATATTAAGCACATTGTTAACGTCGGATTTTTTTCTGATTAAATGAACATACGGCACGCAAGCTAATCATCTTCGCGAAGAAACATTAAAATGAATTATAAATATCAAAGGAATGTTTTAAGCTGCTTTCGTTCGGGGGCCATGGCATATATTTTCGCTCCCGACGAACAAATGAAAACCTAACTGTTGATATCTCAGGTTTTTCTAAGGATACAGAGTAATATTTCCTGGTGTTTTGTGTCTGAAATATTCTGGAACTTTTGTTCAACAAATAACCTTATTTTACGTCATACGTATTTATTTCTCAAAGATTATGAGTATAAAATCACAAAAGTAATATTCATGCTTTGAAAAATTCGGAGTTTTTAACTTCCTGCATAAAGTACAATAGATTACTAATTAGTGCCACAACATGTGAAGTAGTCACTATAGAGTTTGTATAGTGTTTGGCGGTAGTTATGAATAGTGTTGCTTGCTGTTAATCGCTGGTACTGTTTGGATGTATTAGGGTAGCTAGTATATTTACATAGGGAGATCAGCGACTGGTGTGTCGTTGTGGCTATAGTACGGTGCAGCTAGAGGTCAGAGAAGTATAGTACGAGGTCAATACATCTAAAAGTACAAATAAGGAAAATACAGTTTCAAATAATTGCTGAAGCGATCCAAGTCATTCATGAAACTCTTTTCCTTTCTGTCAGAAAGCCACATTAAATAGGTTCGGAACGTCAGTTGTCTGTGGCATGCCCTGTATTTGTTATACCGATAAACGCCTGTGCTAGCCACCCATTCGCACCGGACGCCACTAGGTAAGCACGGACACGTATAGTTTGTGCTAGCCACCACCTCACATCACACATTAGAAAGTACTGGCCACTGACACAGTAGGTATTAACAGCCATTATACCTCACTCTGGACTTGATTAGCCACTAATACCGCATTAGTCCCTGTGACTCACAGGACAACACTAGCCACTAAACATCGTACTAACCATTTGCCAGTGATCCTAACCAAGCTACAACAGAACGTACGTATATGAATGAATTTTACGGGTTCGCTTAAAAAACGCGAAACTTCTGCCTCTGTCCACCCAAGTGATTGCAAGCCTGTCGTTGAAAGTTCAGCCCATTACAGGATCACGGCAGAAGTTTCGCTTCGTCAGTATGTAGGGAGACGTTGTTCGGGGGTTTCGAGCTAGCATAGCTAGCACAGATGGCATAGCTGCGTGCGTGCGTGTGTGTAAGATGGTGTGTACTGTACACGTACATGCGTGTACGAGCGCGTGTGTATGTGTTGATGATGTATACACGTCTGTGCATGCCGGGCACTATACTAAGTACTGGGACCTCCAGTAAGATCTGTCATGGAACTGAACAGCACAGACTTAGATGCTTCTGTGAGTCTTATCATAGCTGTTTCTGCTGTTTGCCATCGACCCATGCTAACCGCTGAATACCTATACGCTGTGCCCTGACGTCACAGAAGCATTAAGTGCCAGATGAAAGACCTGACGAGAAAGAGACGGAAGGAGAGACGATACATCTTGGAGCGTGCTGGGAACAAAAGGCGGGGCCAAGATAAGCTGCAAGCGTGCTGGCGTCGTGCCGCCCCACCAGCTCCCAGAACGACAGCATTTCTGAAGACGGCCAAAGCTCCTAGCATTGCTCTGATTAAGTCGTGGCAGAAGCAGAAAGCAGACGACACACAATCGAAGGGCGGGCAGTCACGCACCCGACCTCAGACGATCACGGACATGATCCCTCGTCTCCGCCTGCCACTCCCCTGCAATAGCTACTCTCCCTCGTCCCTCACGCGCCCACACGACGCTGGCCAGTCCTTCAGCGGGCCGCACCAAGCTGTGTGAGGGCACCGTGTGAGTGAAGAGGTTGTTGTGTGCGCTAAGGACCAATATTTCTAAGTGCAACAGTTCAGTTGAGAGTTCCAGTCTTAGAATTCCCTGTGTAAGTTATGCCATCATTTTAAAATGTCGCGTGTACTTGAATACAATACTATTTATAGTATTTAAAAACTGCCAACTCATTAAATAATTCAAGGCTCGCACACGCACACACGCAGATACGCACGAAGCACCCTCCACCCCACCGAATAGGCGCATACAGGACAGGATGAAACATGTTACAGGACAGAAGAAGATGAGTTTTCAACATTTGTTTGAAAGAAGAGAGCGTATGTAGCTGAGGAATGGCGAGAGGCAGGCTGCTCCAGTAGGCAGAAGACGGGAACAGATCGCGGACCAAAGGCGGTGAGCTCGGTGCTAGGAACACGGATACACGGAGCAGGCGCGCGAGAGTGAATGGGAAGATGATTTAGGATCACAGATGTTGGTTACACACGCTGTGTGACGTGTGGTCTGATAAAGGATCCCCCCAAAAAGGGGGATTTACAGACCGCTGAGAAATGTCCTTGGAAGGTACATCGCGTTATACTCCATGGTCCAGCACTTAGTCAACCCTTGTGCTTGAAAGTCCAATAAGGAGAACAGAATGGGCGCGGAAACTCTAAGTGGAAACAGTGTGTGTGTGTGTGCTTGTACACACAGTATGTTAGCGGTCGTGCGTGTTGGTGCGAGGGCGTGAGTGTCAGAGTAACGGGAGCAACGTTAGCCATGGTTTATGTCGCAAAACTCCGAAACGCAGAGAGGCCAAGAGTATTTCTACGTGGAGAGCAATCACGGGGCAACAGTGAAGTCTCTCAGATCTGTTGAACACACCTTAGACATAGTCCGTGTTTATGCGATTCTTCCTTGATACCGTCCTCAAGATGAAAGGAGAATTCAATCATTCGCCAACTTCACCAGCCCTTAGTTTTCTGCAGGAAACTTTTGTAAACATCCTGTCAAGTTTTAGAGTTTGAAGACTGTGTGGAGATTTAATGACGATTGTCAGTTCCCGAAGCGTCCCTTTCCGCCTGACAGGTGGCGCTGTTTGTCTAGAAGGCATCACTCTCGCGGGATGTGTACAATTGCTTGCGCGTCTGAAGGCAGACTATAGCCAGGTTCCATCGTCTGTCACACGACTTGTCAGTTCCATAGCCATCCGCTGGGCCCTTCTTTAAATAAGACTAACAAGGGACATTCGTCTGTCGTGTAGAGATCGTTGGTCCTCGGTCACCACTGGCCTCAGCAGGGAGAGTCTGCATGACTGGTAAGATATTGTGGACAATATCGTTCCCTGTAACCGAGGAAGACATAGGCAAGAAAAGGGATACGGTGATGACAATAACCATGGCAATGATAACGACAATGACAAAACAACTAGTCACCTCTCAGAGCTATAACCGGCTGCCTCAACAAATCTTCTGCGGATAAAATCACGTGCTGCGAACCCTGCCGAACAGGGCGTGTCTCGCGGTCAGAGGCTGACTCTTTTTCCCATCTTTGATGTTAAAAAAGATTTTAACTGTCACTAACTGAACTAAACTTTTAAAAATCTCACAGCAACTTGTTCAATAGCTGTCTGCAAACTCGTAAGCTATACCCATAACTGTGTGCATAACCTTATGTATATGTGTTCTGTCTAGAAGCTGTTTATGGTGTGTGTTCATTGACGTTTCCCTGTCCATGTGATGATCGTTTGTTTGGGTCATTTCAGAGAGGAAGCGAGAAGTCACAAGGTTAGAGGTCAATGCAGATCAAGCGGTCTCCTACCAAACGTTGTGCAAGTTAATTCCCCAAACTCTGATTGCTTTTAGGCTTTGCAAGAACCGTTTCATGACATTACCTAATGGCGGAGCCGCGTCAGCGTGAATCTTTCCCACACTGTTATCAAGCCGTCCGTTTTCACTTTTAAGTCAGTCTATGTCATGATATGTGTCATAAGGGTCATAAATCTAGAAACTAGCCACAATATTTTAAATTTTAAAGTAAATGTGACTGTTGGGTGACAAACAAGTATAAATTAATTGTTAATCACAAGTGAAACAGTGACGTTTCCTTTGAAACCTTACGTGCAACTCGCGTGGTTGACTTTGGCAAAGAAAGAAAAGTTGTTGGACATTTATTTGTGTTGGTTTTGCATGTGATGTCAGCCTTAAAATACCGCGACCACTGCATTCGTTGGTCGGTCACTTCATCCATCTATCCCTCCCTCCAAAACTTCTGTGCGTACACAGACAGACAGACAGACAGACAGACAGACAGACAGACAGACAGACAGACAGACAGACAGACAGACAGATAAACAAACATACCCACGCGGCCTTCACCAACCCCTTCTCTCCTTGCCCCATCATGGTGCAGCCTTTGCTGCTGATTTGATAATAAATCCCTTACTTATATCTATACTAACATGCATACATACACATATGTAGGTATATATATATATTGCTCTGAGCACTGAGCAGCACTAGCTAGGATGCGCCTGTGTACATAATCCTCACAGTAACGAAAAGGACATGCGTCAGCTTGGAAACACTGCCATACTTTGTTCGTTTTTGTCCATCTCCTGCTCGGAGCACAATGCACGCAGCTACATCGATGTCTCCATTTACTGAAGAGCTTTTTCATGAAAAGATAATAAATGGTCAGGTCGATTACATGTTGGTCCCAGCAGACTAGCTATCCACACATGATAAAGAAGATATTAATAGACGTTGGAGACAAAATGCTGCCAGCACTGACAATTGTTCTTCAATGAGTATTCGGCTGCTGTGGGAGAAAGTTGACGCATGGAGCAAGCCTCTGCATGCAAAAGACGTCGCTTGCGAATAAATTGTGCTTTTCATTCCTGTCGAGTGTGACTGATGGCGTGGATGTGGAAAACCTGACGTCAAAAACACGTCTCTCCATTTCTTCCCATCTTTGATGTCACTAACTGAACTAACGTATTATAAATGTTGTTCAGTAGCTGTCTGCAAACTCGTGTGCATCAGCTTGTGTAGTCATCTGTGAATATGTTCTGTCTAGAAGCTGTTTATCGTGTGGGGTTTCCCTGTCAATGTGATGATCATTTGTTTGGACCATTCTAGAGATTATAAGGTGCCCTATCCTATTATTTTTATTGTCTGTTTATTTGCACGTTTTATTTTCATATTTGTACTTTTCTTCAATCTGTTCTTCCTTATGTATATACGTAGAAAAGCAGTTTGCGATAGGAGATCAAATCGCAAGACGTTTCAATGCTCTGAAGGAGAACAGTTTCACCCCACCCACACAAGCAGTACTTGTATTTCTAATTAAAGCTGATACATCATCACGTATCTCCACTTTCTTCTATTCCGTTCATCATTCAGAGCATCCCAGTTTTTGCCTCGCCAGACCTTGCCAGACTTGCCCCTCGACAGCGCGCTGTTTCGCTTAAAATGCATTACAGGAAGGGCTAGCTTAAGAGAGCCACTTGAGACGGCAGTAAGATGAAAAGGAGAGGCAAAAAAAGTGTTTCATGTGTTTGGGACAAATGAGCCAGTGTTCTTATTGATGGCGAGAGGGCTCTCTATATTGACCTTTAAAACGAGTTAAGTTTGCCCCAAGGGGTTGGGACCGAGTCGCTTACTTCCCCAGGGTATGTCCATTAAGAACAGCCGAAACTCATGAATGCGAACGAGGCGCGCGCTAGTTAGGGCCAGCCGTGATTAGGAGCCAATTTAATTAAACATTCATACGTGTCAGATGGGCGGCATAACACAATGGTGGCCCCAGCACTGCACCAGATTGTCATTATTACGTCAAAGAAATTTCCCTCCGCCGTACGACGGATACGTTGGTTGGGGTTTTTATTCCATGACAGCACACAATAGAACAATAGCAGCTGGGTAACAAGTCGACAGATTTCTGCTCGTTTGTTAAGAGGTCCTCTCTCGGCTGGGGCTTCTCCGCAATTCGTTTAAATTTCACAAAATGTGCAAATTTCTAGCCAGAAATTGCGGCATCGTTGACACGAGACAAACAGCAAGTACAGAGTGGAGGAGGGTCGATGCTGACATGAACGACAGATGTAAGCACAGACTCCACACAAGCTGTGGAAAAGGCCCACTTTGTGCTGAAAACCACATTTTGTCTTTGATCTTTGTGTCGGTTGGCAGGTCAGGTTACAATGCAGACCCAAAATCGTTGCCACACTCTCTGTCGTCTGAAGACTTAGCCCTCTTCACGCATGGTTCATGCTAAATGTGATTATCTCATCAGCTGAGCTAAAATTGGGCAAAGCGTTACTAAACGGTGGCTCAAATTCTTCACGATGTAGAGGCTGTGGTGGGAAGTTTAATATGACACTAAGCAGTACCATTTGAAGATCAGAGCGGAGGCGTGCGGGTCGCCCAGAACTTTGGTTCATATTTTGGGACAGACACGTCACTCTAAATGGTGAGAATGCGACCATAATTATTAATTAGATTCACCACTTGTGATGCGCTCCACATAGTTTACTGATATCAGCTGGTGCTAGTAGAAAAAAATACTGCAATAAATTATTTCGTTTGAGCATTATAATGAATATTGTAGAAGTAAATATATAGATTTCCAAAGATACAGAGTTTATCGGCATTTAATGTGACCTGTATGCATTTTTATATAACCAAAATATAATTAGCGAACTCTAAACGAAGTAGAATGACAAAAGAACTGATTCAGTCTGTGGAAGACGTAAATTTTGACATCAACCCGTCAAATATCGATAAAACGCTTTGTTGTTGTTGTTGTTGCTGCTGTTGTTGTTGTCATCGTCTTCTTCTTCTTCTTCTTCTTCTTCTTTTTCTTCTTTCTTCTTTCTTCTTTCTTCTTCATCCTCTTCTTCTTTTTTCAGCCTTGGGTGCCCACTTAATTGAAGTGCAATCCAATATTTATTAGGCTGGTTAGCTTTAATCACTAGAACCTGCAACTCACGTGCAGCCGTTTCATTATAATGTGACTGAAATCAATTGGTTGTCTCTGAGCTTCGTTTGACTAAAATGCTAACGAGTAGAACAGTTACGGCGTTTGTTCTGTAACAGGCATCACGACAGGAATTGAACACAGTGAATGACACCTGATTTACTTTTAAAATAAGAGATATCGTTGCCTGGTTTGTTAATTGTAGTAAGTTTGGTTAAGTAAACAACAACCGACAAGAATTAGAAGAAGACCCATGTCAGTACAGTATGCGAAATCGTACAATGCAGGAAGGTGAATGTTGACATGTCCAGTTGTCATTTACCACAGTGAAGCGCAAATTATGCAGGCAAAGAGGCTCAGACGCGAACAGCCATGTTCTCTTTGTGTGCGTCAGTGACCAAGTGTGCGCTGCAGCGGCGCGGTCGTCAGGTGACTAACAGTGTTGACCAGAGCCTGAGTGTTGTAAATAGTCGGCTAAGTTCAACTTAGTCTTTGATTCAGAGAGCTCTCCACGGCATTATCTCACTTCAAGTGAATTCAGTCAAGCGCCAGACACTTTAGATAAACAAATATCATTTGCGCATTTTCTTCTTTCTCCAGAGCACCGATAACAATCTGTGGCTCCCGAGGGTGCGCCGAGCTGTAATGCGCTTTTTGTGTACGCAGAGCTTCAGTTGTTCGTGTCAACAGGCAGCCCGATGTGAGAGCAAACAGTTGATACAAATCCATCACTAGGTCATGATTCATACACCTTACACATATTCACTCAACCTTGACGACAATGGCATCGCCTCCAATGAAAAGGCATGAATATTTAAAACTTGATGAAAGGTTTTTTTTTATTCCGGGGAACTGTTCCATCACAAACTACTGCTTGTGAAATAGTCACGAGTGTTTCTACATCTGAAGACAAACTTCTGCTTGCGTCACAGTCGCCTTTCTTTTGTTTATAAATCTAAAGTAAGGCGGAACCAAAATTACTTAGTCGATCATCTCAAATGTAATCTGCGTGCTTCACTCCCATTTAACTGTCCGCCGTTTTAAAGAAGTTAATTATGTCCATAAGTTTACACATACAGTGTATTTACAAACTGACAGCACTGAACTGCCC
>SMGT01003783.1:200672-221788 GCA_004794575.1 Lanistes nyassanus | reverse complement strand
TAAAACAAGGGAACTGTACCAAGCTAGAAAGGGACAAAGACGAAGACAATCTACATGTTTCGGGGCACTACCCCTTCATCAGGACGACACACAAACGACGAAAAAACGACGAAAAAACAAAAAGGAAAAAGACTTATCTGCAGTAGAAGTGGCGCGTTGGCTGCATGGCAGGAGAAAGACCAGGGGACAGAGGGGCCGCCAATCGCAAGGTGGGTAGGAAAGGGTAGAGAAGGGTGGGGGTGGAGAGTGGGCGGGGGGAGAGAGAAAAAGCAGCGCGGGTAAGGGGGCGTCGGTGAGAGAGAGAGTGGGAAGGAGGTGAGAGAAAAAGTTAGAGAGAGACGGAGGGGTGAGGGGGTTAAGGGAAAGGAGGGGGAGGGTCAATGTTTTAGGTTGAGTCCAGTAGGTGCCATGGAACCGAAATGGGTAATGAAGTAACCCCCTCACCCCTCCGTCTCTCTCTAACTTTTTCTCTCACCTCCTTCCCACTCTCTCTCTCACCGACGCCCCCTTACCCGCGCTGCTTTTTCTCTCTCCCCCCGCCCACTCTCCACCCCCACCCTTCTCTACCCTTTCCTACCCACCTTGCGATTGGCGGCCCCTCTGTCCCCTGGTCTTTCTCCTGCCATGCAGCCAACGCGCCACTTCTACTGCAGATAAGTCTTTTTCCTTTTTGTTTTTTCGTCGTTTTTTCGTCGTTTGTGTGTCGTCCTGATGAAGGGGTAGTGCCCCGAAACATGTAGATTGTCTTCGTCTTTGTCCCTTTCTAGCTTGGTACAGTTCCCTTGTTTTACATTTAATTTGACAGTTCCCTTGTTTTACATTTAATTTGGGCTTATCCTCCAAGCGGCAGTCACTTGTTTTTCTTTTACATTTCCCTACTGTTCTCGTAACTCTTTCTCTTCCTGTCTTCTCATGCCATTTAAGCTCTCCCAAAAAATCTTTACCACTACTCCGTCCGTAGATGTCTCTATGGAGTGGTTCTGTGCGGAACGGCGTGTATATGTGAACGTGTATACTGGAGATACAGCGTTCACGAGGAGGACAGACTGTGAGCCATAGAAGAAGCTGACTAGGACGTGCAACCCAGTTTCATAATTAATGGAATATCTAGGAATGAAGGCAAAAGCCTGAAAGCAAACAATCGCTAAGATGAAGACACACCACGGCCCGATGTGGACGCTGTGGTGTGCAGAGGGCGTGAGAGGCAGAGTGGGGCAGAAAGTCGTCCCATTCTTGCGTCCAGGCTCGGCTCGGCTCGGTGTAAACAGAGTTTTTATGTTTTGTCGAAAATCGCGCTGCCAAACACTTTTTGGTCTACAACCGAGCTTTTCATAAACGCCAGTTTTTTAGATTCAGAGAATGGTGCGAGGCGCATTATAATTGTCAAGACAATAGTGCTATTCTTTCTACTAACGAGGCCAAGGTTAGTCTGTTCTGCAAACATGAGCGTGAGGCATTTGAAGGAAGCGAGCAGGGGCCCGTATTGAGGGACAGCGAGAAGCTTTATCTGAAGGAGCAAACATGGCCACGCGAGGCAAGGCACTAATCGCACGAACTGTGCCTACTGCCATCCCCCTACAATACAACCTGACCACCCCACTGCCTGTATGTACGGTCGACAACCACCAACTGCCTAGCTGGTCTGGAACTTTCCAGATGTACGTGTATCAGTAAATAATCCGTAACTTAATTTTTTATATATTTTTTTCTTACTTCTGAAAACGTGTATTTGAAAGGGTCAGGTTTTTCAATACATTTCTTGTATTGGAAACTTGCTATTCAAAGTTCGTAAAGGAGATACAATGATCACGAGATAAAGTTAAAATGTAGTTTCATTAGAAGAAGTGTCTTAATAATTCTATAATTCCAAAAAACTTGTTTTCTAGATTTCATATAATTAACTTTGTATTTCCATTTCATGGAAAACATCTAGTGGGTATTTTTCAAGTTTTCCACAAAAAAACCCATTAAATTAGATGTATTCTTAAAGGGACAGGTTCCAACTGTGCGCAGGCACTTACTTTTTTATTTTTATTTATATATTTATTATCTTATACACTGTCCGCATTGCACGGTCTTCTCTAACAGGGATGCTGTTGAAGTATTTGCAGCAGGGAAATCACGTCAGAGGAAACAGAACAGGTCTCACGTCCGCACGTTACCACATTTTTAGACTAAGTAGAATATTTTGGCATTGTTACTTTGAACCTTTTTGTAGTAAGCTTTTTACCTGTCTGAACTTGCTTTGTATTGTATTAGCTATCAAAACTTCGACGCATCTCTCCTGATTTTTAGCCATTTATCGTGATAGTCGAACACGTCTTCATTTTTGACTGATTTTGCCAGCAAAAACTTTCAAAACTCCTGCTGTTGTTGTGAGTACCATATATACGCTAGTCACTGCCACTGCTTTGTCTACAGACATCAATGACTGTAGTCTGTTAAGAAGGAGAAGTCCAGTCTAGGGCACACAGGCCTGTGCAGTTCTCGTCTCCGCAGAACGGTTTACTGAGTGCCGATGGAGACAGCCCTGGAGACCGTTCCGCATGGATTGGGACCACGAGCCACTTGACCCACTGGCCGCTTGCCTCTAGCAGCAACGCGCACATTCCTAACATTTTTCAGGGGAGCGAAGGGGAAGATCCGCTCCCTTTAAAAAATCATAACAGTACAAAAATAATGCTGTCATGCCTCACACATTTGCAATAATACTGGGCCTGTCATTTGAAAACATCAAGGAATCTGAATGTCTAGTAGAATTAGACACTTTGTACACAGCTGTCACATCGAGAACAACTTCTACCGCACGAGCAGAAAGGTGAGGTAAAGAAAGGTCACTCGTCTTCCACTGTGTGGAGTAACTAGTTTTTTTGGGGTTTTTTTACCTTTAAAAGCACAAAGTGGCTTTAAATGTTATAGAACCTAAAGCTTTTCACAGCAGTACATGTTCCTCCATCATTTCTATGCCGCTGACAATACATGCATCTAAAACTGTCTTGTAAAATTTATTTAAATTTGTTGTCGTTCTGTTTGTATCACTCTGTCAGGTGGCCTACTGGGCCACTTGTCAGTACAAATACAGGAGGTACGGTGAAGTGAAAGACATTGCATGCCGCCGACTAAACAGTACTATTACACCTTCACGCGCTTTCCCTCTCCGTCATGCTCCAGTGATCACGCAGGCTACAGATGGCCGGCCACCGCCTGCAGTCGAATCGCACACGTCGCTCGTGCTCAGCACGTGGCAGTGCGCGTGCCGCCGAAAGTTGGAATTCATAAGAAGAAGGCATCCTCGGATTAACTGCACGCCCTTTAGCGCTTCCCAAGTGAAGCTTGGGAGAAAACTGTGTCCCTTACCTCGTGTACCCCGACCTGACAGACGGTGAAGCTAGAGTGAGGCAGATTTTCCAGGTGCGGGTAGGCAACCACTACAGCCCGTCTGACACTGCGACCCACGGACACTCACACGTGCAAAAACAGCCCGTGCAACTGTATGGCTTTGTGATCCCCTATTACCTTAAGACGCAGTCATCGAAATAACGCAACGCCTTTTTCTGTTAGGAGTGCTTGCAGGATGTCTGTCGAGACTATAAGAACTTCTGCCAGAGTGGTTGCTGTCCTATTTCGGTCTAGAAACAGGTGTTCAGGCGGGCGTGGAGCTGGACAGGCAATTAAAAAAAAACAAATGCGGACAAAGACGCTAAATCACTCGAGACGAGTAAAATTTCTAACGGATTTTCACCGCACATTACACAGCTTGTCAAAAGCGTCTGCTTCTTTATTATTTCCTTTTTTGCAGGGGCGTGGGCTGGTTCTTGGCTGGGTGTGTGCGAGAGAAAGCGTGCATGCGTGCGTGTGCGTGTAATCGCCCACTATTTTCTTCTTCCCCCATCTAGCTGCGTTAGCTGTAGGCCTTACAGTTGTTTGTTTGTTTGTTTGTTTGTTTGTTGTTTGTTTGTTCACCCATTCGTCTACTCATTCAGTCACTCACTCAGCCGCTACTGAATACTTCTTGCTTGCAGAAAGCAGTAACAGCATCTCGACAAGTGCTCAGATAAATGATTTTTTTCAATGTGTAAGACAACCAAAATTAATTTATTAAAGATAATCTTAAAACACCTAATAGAGTTTCTGAGTTGGTGCAGCCGTGTCTTTGAATATTCGTCTGCGTCATTCTCCCATATAGCTTTCAGCAATCGTCAAGAAAAAAAAAATTAGACGCCAATGATTAGCATATTATTAACACAATGTCGCTCTCTGTGATGAAGGTACACTTACAGATAGTGTCAAAGGTCAGAAAAGGAAGCAGCACCCACGCCTTTTAAGATGCCAGTAAAGCAAGCGAGACCTAATCAATGACCAGACTTTGTTGTGACGAGACGTACTGCGTACAGGAAAGTCGAGACAATGTGAATCAGTAAAGATTGTTTATACTGTGACAGAAGTGAAAACGGCCTCTACAGCACATGTAGTGATGGGCGTCGAGTAATAAATAAAGTATTTACGTGTTGCGGCTTTCAGCCTGGCTCGCCTTACGGGGATTCTAATAAAGTCAGCAAGGTGAAACTGAAAACACAGGGACTCAGAATTTTGTTTAACTTTCCATCAGCGAACGTTTCACAATCGCCAGAAGGTACACGTATCGTCAACTGTTGTCTTAGGCCTGCCTCTGGCTGCTCAGTTAAAGTAAAACCTCCAACAGCAAAACAGTTTATTACCAGAAAGTAGGACTCCATTCGCCAATGCACAGTTTGCAAACGTGCGTGGAGGTTGATGGTGAGGGTGAGGGAAATTATTCATGAAATCAAGACATGACAGTCTTGCCAAGATAAGACTTTTCTAATGGGAAAATCTGGCTTTTCGTTTTTATCTTTTTTTAAGCTACACACGGACGTAACAAGCAGTGAGCTTGTTTTGTGAAATATTTTGTTAGATGTTCGGCACGTGGTCTTTTGATGGTCTCTCCCACCCCCCACCTACTCCTCCACACACAAAACGATTGGCACGCCAGGAGGGTTATATGATGCCAGAACGACACATTATCAAAGGAATAAAAGCGGCATGTCAGATGGTTAGGTGGGCTACAAGATTTTGTAAGAAAAATATATCGAAAGTAAATAAGAATGAACTTGGCCATTGTCACTCATTCAGTGCTATGTAAATACTGTTTAACACTTTTATAACTTTTCAAACCTGATTGTGAAGTATACCTCAGACACCAAGGAATTCTAACATTCAGCATGCACAATTGCTTAAGACAATATCTTTCGGTGTTTCTGTGTTTCAAACATGTGACGGAGAAGTGTAGGTAGCGAGCTATAGAGTTTGAAGCCTATTGCCATGCGGCGGACTTGTTAACCCCACTGGTTATATAACTAAATACAATTAATATGTCTGTTACCTTGGAATGAAGTATTGCAGAATATTTTTTGTTGTCGTTGTTATTGTTCCTTTTCAACATTTTTTCCTTACTTTTTTTTCCTCCCCTCTCTTTCTTCATCCTTCCCCTTCTGCCCGCCTTTCTTATTCTTTCCCTTTTTCGAGTCTCCCCACCATCTCCCCCCTACCCCTGCCCGTCACCCAGTAAAGTCTAACGATTTTTTTTAAACTTGGCACTGTGCGACAACTAGCAGAGCTGAATGGAAACTAGCAAACGCTGGCTCAGGCAGCAGTGGAAAGAAGATATTTGATCGGCATCGTCTTGGGACCGTAATAGAATTGATCACGTCCGATGCGGTCAGCCCTCCCGCGCCAAAGAGCTCTCAAGGTTTCACCAATCAACTTAATGCACGGCAACATGGCCGTCCCTTGGGGAGATCGCTCTCATGTGCATTCGGAAAAGGGGAGAGAATAAACGGGAATGGTGCGGAGAGGACAATTGAGGGTGGGATAAAGGAGAGGAAACAGGGATACCCAACGGCAGGATGGGGAGAACAAGGAGGAGGAGGCGGTAGAGACGTGGAGAAGGTGAAGAGGATGGGGGGTGGGGCTGGGAGTCAAACGAATGAATTCACTTATTGTTTTAATACACTAAAGCTACACAAAAATGGTTTCCTTCAGCTGCGACCTTTGAAATCCACTTTGTGGGTGTAGGTGCGGCCGTGCGTGCGTGCATGCGTGCATGGGAGCGTGCATGTGCAAAAAAAAGGATGTGTGAGTATTCTATAAATCTATTAACTTATGATCTTCATATCCAAGTGAATGATCTAGTAACCTTCCTTCATAGTCTGCCTTTAGATCTAGTCTCGTCTGCAGTTTATCTGCGAACGAAAGGAAAGTCCAAATGTCAGGAAAGAACAAGTGCCAGCCACTTCAAAAAGGAAAGAAAAACATAGGCTCGTTGAACGGTGTCAGTTGTTTCACCCTCATCACTTCCAATGACAGCTGTGCTTCAGTCGCGCACGCGCGTTTCACACACACGCGCGCGCGCGCACGCTCATACACAGCCCGCACAAAACACGGAGACATACAAACAAACACATGCGCAAACACACAAACACACAAAACAAGCTTAAATACATAAAGACATGCCTAGCACACGAACATTTACTCCCTCTTTCACACGCACAACACAACACACACACACGCACAAACGCGCAGACACACAAACGCAAATAATACACGAACACGCACGCACACGCACACACGCACACACACACGCACACACGCGCACACGCGCACACCACGCTCACAAGCACACAGACATTTTCTTCTTTCTCTTTCATTCTTACAACCTCAGTCCTTCCCTGCTATTTCTCCTTCTGTTTCCTTCTCTCTCTCTCTCTCTCGTGTAGTGACAAACTATCGACAACCTCTCTCCTAATAATAGAAAGCATCAGTCGAGCGTAGCGGCTTGCGTTTTGCAGGCAGGGCCTGTCCAACGTGCGGATGAATTATTGAAGATGGCAGGGTGGAGAATAAGTCACAAGGGCCGGCACTTCTGGAACAGCGCGTTGTCTGAACGGAGAGGATCATAGAATATTGATATCTCGTGCACCCGATAAACACTCGCTCATCAACGGGCCTCACATATCCAAGCTGTACAGGCTTCCACAGGTCACGGAACATCAGCCAGTCCCCAGTGCCACAGTGGCGCCTAAGAACGTAGTTCCGTTCAACCACTCACTACGATCATCACTGAAGCCTCAATGGCATAACACGTAATAGGTCTGTATCCCTCTTTAGGAGCTTTCTTAACTTGGGCGTGCGAACAAGTCTTCGCCGAAAAATCACACAAGACTCCAGTCCGATTTTCGCTTCAGGCAGGAGTCAAAGAACAAAGATGAAGAATTGTCCGGTTAATAAAGACCTTTAAGTAGTAATTACACCAATAGGGATCTGGCCAGATGAACAACTGTCACCAACTTCCTGCAATAACTTGCAATTGATGATAATTCTGTAAAGAGGTATGACGTGCTATCTTTATAAAGGCATTCTATGTAATTCAATCAACTGCAACAGACATGAAATTATTTTTCAATATACATTTTAGCTGTTTCAAAGCAGGCAAACGTTTTGTGAATCTGCTTCCTATTTCGCAAAGCCCCTTGCCAACTGTCAGAAGCCATACGGGATGGGGGGGGGGGTGTTTAACGTCCCGCCGCAAACTATGTGCACATCAGGACGGTGTTGCTTAGACAAAGTTTACGTGGGACTGCTGGCGCAACATGGGCCTCAGTCCCACCCAGTCACATAATACTGACACCGGGCCAACCAGTCTTAGTACCATTCCCTATATAGTGCCAGGCGTCTGGCAAGGCGGGTACTAGATTGCCAATTTTTTTCAGTCTTAGGTATACATAACTCGGTCAGGATGCGAACCACCGACTTACGCCTCGGAAGCGGACGTCTGAACCTCTAGACCAAGCAGCTACACCGGATGTCAGAATAATAAAAATGCAATAGGAAAGCAAAAATTTCGTGTTGCTATATATAGGGCCTAAACGTTTGATTAGTTCTTAGATATTATGTAACTAGCAGCTATAATTACTATGTAATTAGTATGCAAGACAACCGTATAGCTGACTTATTCCTGTCATAAAGGATATTCTAGAATAAGCTCCTTGAATTTCCCATGCACAAAAACCGAACAACCTATTTTCCCTCGTTATTTGGTAATAAGCTATTCAGTCGTCCCAGGAGCGAAAAGTTTATTCCAAGTTCGCCGAAACAGGGTTTTCAGAGAAAGAAAAATGTGCTTGACGTACATGATGATTTAGACATATAAAAAATATACTTCTGAGAGGTGACATTTTGGTTGTGCTGGACCAGTTTGGTTTGCGGACTCTATTCTGCCAGCGCAGTGATTACAGAGAAGCTGTGAAGTGCTGACCATAACGCATGCGCACTCAAGGAGGATTCCGCCGTCTTAAAATAACTCATTGGCTAGTTATTCTTTCCCATTCGGACTTTGGGCATACCGAATTTTATCCCGGTATAAGAATGAAATAGCTGTTACTAAACGGTACTAAATTTATTTCCGAATAGCGGATGTTTTCTGTCTATGTAAAGGCTGTTTCGGCGAACTTGGAATAAGCTATCCGCTCCTGGGACTACCGAATAAAATATTCTCGAATAAAACGGAAAAAATAAGCTATTCAGTTTTGGTGCATGGGAAATACAAGGAACTTTTTCTGCGGTGGTACTGTTTTGGACTAAGTAAACTATTCGGACCAGGCCCCGTATGCATGAAAACTGTACTAAATTTTTACCTGAATTATTCGGGGATAGCTATTCCTCCTTTCTAATTCGCTATTCGCAAGGCGCGAATATGGAAATCCTATGCGACACTGCGAAGTAATATCATAGACGAGATTTCGTCAATTTGCTAGCGAATATTGTTATGAAGATCTAAAGAACCTGCGGACTGATAATCATACACCGATATGCGATGGCTGTTTTGTCAGGGTGTGTTGTGTAACCAGCCTCAGTAGCTAGTCAGTAACCATTGGGTACAACGTGTCTATCTTGATTCTGTCGTTCTTGCTGGTTGATTGTTTCCTAATTTTCAACATATTTTGAAGCATATTCATGCAGTGCCATTTCTTCGCCATTCAGTGATCCACCACAAAGCACAATCGGTCATGTCATTTCCTTCTCTTAGTCTTTGACCAACGTTTCCTGAAAGTAATTAAATAAAAGTTAACTATGCCTTTTTTAAAACAAAAATGATGAAGAGGGCAGGATATTATTCCCTCGTCAGCGCTGTGTGAGTAGTGCAGGCTGGTTTTCGCTAAAATGAAGAAATGAATTCTCTCCCTGCCGTACCCTATCAGAACTACATCCCCCTGACGCCGCCAGTTGCAAAGTTACTAATGTCCGTGTCTGTTACGCCTTCCTCAATTTTTCTGCTTAGACTCATTAAGTTCACACCCGTAGTGCGCATGTTGATTTCCTGCAGTTTTGCTCTGTTTACACGACGACAGCTGATTTCTGTTGTACCAGTTCTGGCTACCTATATATTCAATCCGTAATAAACCTAGTGAATAAGGCATCCCGACCGAAGACTTAAAAATCGGCAATCTAGAAGCTGTCCTGCCAGACGCCTGTGGCAGCACGTTGTTCCAAGCTCCTAGTTTGGGGCGGGACATTAAGCAGCAAACGACCAACCAATCTCTTGGGAACGTCCCAAATATAACAACAGATACGGCGATGAATAGTATATATATATATATGGAACACAAAATCAAAAATCTGCAGCGGCTTGCGCAAATCACACGTTCCTGGTACTGCGTCGGTGTTGTCGTGTCTATGCTATTGACTGTTTTACTGCATTTTATTTGTAAATCCTAGTCTTTACATAGGTATGTACGTAGTTGAAAACATCTTCGTTGATATCGTCATTTCTAAGACTCGATAGCCGTACAGGTCTTCATTACCGGTAACCTCTGTTTCGACACGAACATCATTACAGTTCATGTACCAGTTCTGTATGTATATAGGATATATATATATAGACAAATTTGTACAGTACTGCATGATGAAGCTTTGGAGCCTGTTTTCTCAAAACTGCTGCCACCCACATTTTGACGTTCAACAGGCCATATCCATCTTACTAATTGAGTAAACTATGTATACAATGTTTAGTAGCCACATTATAGTAGACACATTGTAGTAGACACATTATAGTAGACACATTGTAGTAGACACATTATAGTAGACACATTGTAGTAGACACATTATAGTAGACACATTGTAGTAGACACATTGTAGTAGACACATTGTAGTAGACACATTATAGTAGACACATTATAGTAGACACATTGTAGTAGACACACTGTAGTAGACACACTGTAGTAGACACATTGTAGTAGACACATTGTAGTAGACACATTGTAGTAGACACATTATAGTAGACACATTGTAGCCAGAACTCCTCTCTAGTAAGCATTTGCCTTTGTGAGCCTAATCGCAAGATCAAAATTTAGTAAGAAGCTACAGATATTAAAACGTGTAGCAGTCAGGAATTATACAGACTGGACATATAGAAGTTAGGATTAAACAGACTGGACATGTAGCAGTGAAATGTAAACAAGTAGCTGTCAGGAGTTATATATAATAAAGAAATAACAATCATAAGCCGAAATTATCGTGAAACTTGCTGGTACCTCATACCGACAGTATCACACACATCGGTCTCAAATTGAGACTACAGTTTACAACAGGCAGCCATTCAGTCAAATCTAGAATGTCCTCAGGCCAGTTGTTTAGTGGTAATAATTTGGTAAGAGCACACCTATCGCGGCCTATTTATTTTTATTTGTTTTGTTTGGGTTTTTTTCTTTTTTTGTGTGTGTTTTGTTTCTACTCCCAGTCAGAGCGAGACTAACAGTCATCTACGGTTGATACTAAGTACCTGCCATCCAATCAATTTTATTTCAGGCGCTGTCATTTTTAAAACATCGTGTGCACTTTGATTTCAAGCCCGATAGCTAATACATCACTTTCTACAGCCATTTCCTTTGGGCTTCCGCTCCCCCCACCTGATGCCGTTAAATTATTCACGCGCGTGGGACAGACGTATTGCCATGGGAATAAGAGAAACCTGGGAATAGCTTCACTTTATCTGCGCCGGGCTTAACACCTGCATCCAGCTAATATTATGAATATTACACCCAGGTGGCTTGCATGCACCGACCACTTCCTGTTTAAAAAGAGAACGTGAAATATAGATCTGAGAATGTGAAATATAGAACTAAGATTGTGAAATATAGAAATGAGAATGTGGGATATAAAACGGAGAATGTGAAATGTAAAACTTGGGATAACACACCTAGTACACCAAATGAATCAATGCAGCAAAATTATCCTTGGTAGACGATGTGATTTATAATAATAAGTTTATACATTCATGCATACAGACAAACACGCAAGCATGCACGCATATAGACGCATGTATATTATTCGCGACTTATATGCACTTAGGAAGTCCTTTGGGGTTTCTTCTAGCAACGTGTGAGATCTAACCCCACCCCACTCAGAAACACTTAACATTGGAAGAAAGGTTATTATGTTTACCTGGTCTACGGGTGACAGTAGTTTTTAATGCTACATTTTGTACATTTCAGAAGTTGTACAAGTACTTCGGTATAAAGGTAGTACATGAAGCTCTCATGAGAAAGTATATTATTATAGTGTTTAAATATTGCATCGTTGTGTGTGTGTGTGTGTGTGCACCACTCCACATTTGCTAAGAGTTACGCATGACAACAGTTGTCCGACTATTTTAAGCAAACGAAAGCTTTGTCCCACATTTCACTTGGCATCAGCTAGCACAACAGAAAAAAAGGTAACAGCCCACATCTCAAAAGCGGAAGACTGCGAATAGGCCCGCCCTCAACACGAAAGACAAAAAAGCACACGGAGCCCCAAAAGTCAAGTCGGTCTAAACAGGCTCTAGACTGACCGTGCGACACGAAATGAACTTTCACTGGATGAGTTCCGCACGCCTACACGACGGGCTGAGGACGCTTCTTCGCGGTGCAGATGAGGGTCTTGATGATTTGCTGCTGGGGAATCCTGCCCCAGAGTAAAGAGTTTGCCCCGCTCCGTGCAGGCGTGAGTTGTTTTCCAGGAGAACGAACCCCGGACTCATAGCTTCAGCCTGAAGTTTGACGATTTGGTGGAAGATTTTATCAACTGTCAGGGTTCTGTTCTGAAGCACGTGGATGTTCATCTTGCCCTGGACACCAGCCCCTCCCCCCACCACCACCATCAGGCATCAGCCTCCATATCGGTCATGTTGGGCAACGTTCGTGGAATCGTTGGCTGGGCATCTCCACACTTTCTGCCTGCGATCCGTGAAAAATCTAGACTCTGCTGTGAATAGTTCAAGTGTTAAGTAAGTCACGGTCCAGGTGGCATGTCACTGGGCCCAGCAAGTCGTGATCACACGTGGTGGATGCCATTGCTATGGGGTCTGCAGGTCATTGTTATGGGGTCTGCGGGTCATTGTTATGGGGTCTGCGGGTTATTGTTATGGGGTCTGCGGGTGATCTTGTCTTGAGAACAGGTTAATGAAATCTCCTCTTCACGGTGTCAGACGACTTTCCGGTCCTAGAGAAATTCTGGTCCCAGTGTCATTCCGGTCCTAGGGACATTCCTGTCCCAGTGACATTCTGGAGGTCATTATGAAGACGAACAGTGGTCCAGAAGAAGTGGGACAGTAGCCTATGTAATTAGAAATCTTCTCCCGAAGGGAAGTCAAGCGTTCTTGCTCTCCACCATATTTTCTAGAGATTGTCCCTCTAGTCTGGTGCCAGCGCCATGTCCATGAAATACCACCCTGGGAAAATGCAAGTCATTGCCGCTCAGCTGGTGGTGAGAGTCACCAGATTCTAGCATTCCTACTTCTCTGGTAACGAGTGGCGGACATTGGCTTAGCCACTTTCTTTCGGCTGTACTGCTACTTGCAGCAAACACTTTTCCATTGGCTTGCAGCTAACGCCGGTCAGACGCATTGCGGACAGATTATCAGGTCTCGATGGCGACTTTTGAAGTTGAATCAACATGACTACTCTAAAATTCTCTTTTAAAATGTTTCTTTTCTTGAAATGGTCATCGGAACTGCAAATGAAATTATAACGAAGGTTTATTTTTCTTCAAACGACTAGCGAAGTGGCTCATAACTTGTTTTGAGAAGTGTACTCTTACTCTTCAACAGCTGCATGATCTCCAATTAACAGCCTGTCGCCGATATTCTCTCCCTTGATAGTGGGTGCATCTGGTGTCCGCCTGCTCAATGACCTTGTAAGTGCTGGCTGAATGATCAAGTAAACAGCATTGTTACTTCCTTATGTTACTGTTACACTGGGGGATTCTTAAGTCGAAGAAAGGTCAATGCAGTCTTAATGACCACAAGATGAGAAATATTGCAGTCTAATGACCATAAGATGAGAAATATTGCAGTCTTAATGACCATAAGTTAGACAATGCTGCTTTGGAACTGACTCGTGGATGCTCCTGCCATCCTCGGCCTTCTTCGTTTTTGCAGGCACCTGCACCTTGAACGCTGTAATCAGACCTGCTGACAACTGATACGCCACAAAACCGAAAACCACGGGCCAAAGCGACTCTCTTGCCTTCAAAAAACAAGGAAACTTGCAGAAAGGACAGCTAGACACGCAATGGGCCCCTTCCACTCTAGGCAGAGAATTTAAAGCCAGATATCTGAAGATGGGTGTATTTTAAAAAATTAGATAACTTTTCATATATTCGTGTGTATCTGTATGTTTTGTTTTTCCATACAGCAATAAACACGTTCGTAGTATGAACGCCAACGTACCAGTCCGGTTCTTAGTTAATTAATGATCTGTACCTGCGCCATGCACTTTCTGCAAACTGTTGGAACATTACTCAGCAATATAGTGTAGCAGTCAGCATATACATGTGGAGAATACACCACAGACTCTAACATCAGGACATGTTGATCTTAATGTTTTAGGTTTTGGTTTGTTTTGGTTTAGTCCTTTTTGTGTGTCAGACTTGAGTCTGTAACAATTATGAAGATATCTGATTGTTATAAGGACATTAGGGGCCTCTCGCTTTGACTAAAAGAAACGGGAAAAAAAGAGATTTGAAAATCTAGCAACCGGTCACATTTTCAAAGACTTTCCTTTTTTATTTTTCTTTAGTTTTGAATGTAACTCGAAAGAAGGAGAACGTTCCTGTATGACGTGTGAAAAGGACGCCTTCCTGTGGTATAGGGCTACAGTTACTCATTTTGCAGGGTTTGTATTTGTAGTAAACTTTAGTTGTATGAGATACGACACTCATATATACAGTCACCTCAATTCACAGAGTTGTTCCATTGATAAACTTTATAGAATTCCCTGTTAAGTATTATTCGTTATTGATTATTGAGTTCATTGTTGAGAAAACTTTTTCAGTTTGAAAAAAATATACACGAACAATAATTCAATTCAGGGAAGTGTACACAATAAAGACAGAGACATTACTAGGAAAGTTTATTCCATCGACGGTTCATTCAGCTATCAGTTACTTTCAAACTGACATTTAAAAATTAATCCCGTATAATACACGCGCCTTACATCTGTATGCGCACGCGTGCACACTTCACATACACAACATTCATATGGATTTCGTTGTACCCAGTTTTCCAGAAGCCATGTAACCCTCATCTCGGATAAATTTCGGTACAACTGTCAGCATATTGAAAGAAGTCAGTATTCACATATCTATCTATACTATATACAGTATTTAGACGTTTGTACATTATCACTATAATTTATCGAAGTACAAATGTTGCACTCCTGTTTTTCATGTCTATATAGGAGCTGCTCAGAGTACAGTAGCGAGTAATGCTTGGCCTGTTTCAAGGCACTGGTCCAAGCGAGCCATAAAGTGAAGACTTTTAAAGATCCGTGTACAGTTTGTATTCTAGTCTCATCGAAGTCCCTAAACTGCCTAAGACTTCTGATTTTTTTTAACCCGTCTCCTGGAGACTCCTATTAAAAGGAAATGCTTTACCAGAAATCGAGAACTGAAATTTTACCGAGAGTGCCTACAGTCACCGTATGTCGCTTGCGCGTTTATGGCTAGCACTTCAGACACTCAGCTCCACCCCAAAACGCACGCACTCTGACAAAGTGATCAACGCCCAGCCGGGGATTCCTTTGCTCTAAGACTCGCAGATTTTACTGGCATTGGCTATGATCTTCCTCTAGTCACCGCAAATCCGACCTCATATCCTTCCAATCCCCGTCTCCAGGCCGGGCAAAGAGGGAGGGGCCTGCAGCTGTCACACGACACGAAGGGGCGGGAGACCAGCACGAGGACAGAACGATGTCGCGCGCGACAGGCACGCGACATTCCCTGTGCGTTGTGCGCGTGACATCGTGATAAACTTGCCAAGAAGCAGACGACATTTCGCGAGTGGAAGGGTGAAGCTTCTCGAAAGGGGAATAAAGCAGGAGGTGTAGGAGAGGGAGGGAGCGCAAATGGTGGTCTGGCGAGAAGGGATGACGTCCATCCTTTGTGAATTCCCCCTTCCTCACTCGCTTTCTGTCTCTCTGCTGCTTCAGTCAGCTTGCGTAAAAATCAATAGGAGGTCATGAATATTCAATAGATTGACGGGTCACATGACCGCAAGGTGACCAAGACGTTTCAAGCGGTTGGGCGAATTAGAGTTGACACGAACTGCCAAAGAATAGTATTTGGGGGGAGAATTCATCGAACGACTCAGCTCACGGGAAACGTGGTTACATTGCCAGAAAGTGACGGGAATCGAATGCTAAACTTGAATTGGGAAACAGGGGTGAAACACTGGGAAAGGCTGTGCAGCCAAAGGAAAAAAAACCTCGTTTTCAGCTCATGTGTTGCACGGCGCAGTGGCATTGAGCAAAAGCCTGCTCGCCCAACCTTGGTCTGGGCAGTTGGAGGCCCAACTCGGAGTCCCCTGCGGTCCATTTGGGGAAAATTATGTCCGTCGTGCAAGGAGTATGCAGTCGAGGTTTGTCTTCTCTGTCCATGACGTCGCTTAGTCCCTCGGTTTCACCACAGCCACCACCGCCATCAGCCACAACGACCCCCAGTCTGGCCGAGATGATTTGCAGGAATAAGTTTCTAGAAGGTAGGACGAACAGTTTTATTACATTCCTCCAATCTCATCCACTCAACAGATCACATGGCAAAATCCATCTCGTTTCAAATCCGACCACTTCTTTCTCTCTCTCTCTCTCGCTCACTTGCTGTCCCTGTCGACCAGCCCGACTCATTCATTTTATCTAACTCGGTGGGTTATTGCCCAGTCCTCAAAACGTTGTCATAAGCTAAATTGCTTTCTCTGATAATTCGATACAAACATTTGCATTCTTGCGGACCGAGGGGTACAAATTAATCTTTTTAATTTGCCCCTCCTTGGCCACCAGTCGCTTCGATTGTGTCTGACTGGGTCCCGCGTGAGTTTTTAATCAGCACTCTCCTGCGTCGTCATTGCCTAAATTGTTTGGGGTAATTACAGACATGTTTCCCAAACAGTCGGATAATATTTTGTATTAAATGTTCAGGAAACCGGAAGATTTGATTTGCTGAGCTTCCATCCCATCCATTTATATCATTGATTTGATCAGGGACCGCAAATCGAATTGCTACGGCGAGAAAGTGATAGGACAAGCGGTGGATGTGCGTGGGGGTAGGAGGGGAGGTGTTTGCTTTTGTTGTTAGAACTTCCTGCAGCAGTTTCGGCTTCGATCTTGCGCTCCCAGCATAGTCATCAGTCACTAGTCACCCGTTCTTACCAAGACTTCAAGCTTGGAGATCGATGAAAGAAAATTAGTAATGGACAGTTAATGAAAGCTATCAGCACCAAGCCCGCAAATGGTCTGGCACTTACAGTGACTTCCAGCATTTGTTAAGTATGGCTATGCAAAGCTGATCTGAGATTTATATATGGCGCACGAAGACAGGTAGGCTGCACGTGAAATTGTGTTGTTTCCATTAACATGTTTCTCCACATCATTTGTGTGTTCAAATGTGAAATGTCTCAGTATTACTGCTATCTCTTCTCTGAATATTTTCCGTACACTCCTTTCACTTTATGGACAGAGGCAGGATGTGTTATAGGTAAAAGCTTGTTCAACTTTTAAAACCCTTAAAAGGATACCTGCATCTTTTTTCATCTTCTTCTTCTTGCTTTCTAGCGCACTGTCTACAACTTCTATTTGTGACAAGTCTAAGTTTTATTTATAGGAGACCGTGATTCCTTTCATGTGTGTGTATGTGAAAGAGAGAGAGAGAGAGACGTTTTGTGTCTTGAGGACTGTAATTTCAAGTTGGTGGAGATAAACACGCGAAACACGTTTCAAACTTAATGTATTACGCCGACAGCTTAATTAAGGTCAAAATAACACTAGTTTACTTTTAAATTTTAATACTCCAGACACCAAATATTGTTTTGGTAAAAAAAAGTAAACAGAAAATGTATATTAGCATTGAACTCGTTTAGATTATTTGTAAACATAATATAAAAAAACAATATTTATAGGTCTGTTTTACAATTTCTGTTGAAGTCTTCAATCTATTTACACTGTCGCTGTATATTTTAATACTAATATGTATCACTGTCTTGTGGTCTTTGCATCGAAAGCTTCGCATAGGTGACAACAACAAAGGCTAAGTACGTAGTTACAAAAACCGCAGACTTTCATTCGCTCACCGCGCAAGCGCCGCAAAAGAAAGAAATGTGGAATTTGTAGCATGCAAACAACCAGCCAGCAGGCACGAATGAGTGTCCTTTTGCTACATTCAAACGTGGCGCACTTTCTTATATGCGAATTTTATCTCCGAAGAGGCAAGAAATATTTGTCTAAAATAAGCTGATGTTTGCATAAGCAAAACAAAGCAAAAAAAGCAATGCAAACCCCTTGCACATACATACATTATTCTATTGTTCACCTAAAAAGAGTCACCAAAAAGCAAAACGGCGATGCCGAACAGTTGTTAAAGGGAAACAAAACATTACATGCAAAAGAAAGACTTTCGTAATGAGACTTCAAAAGTACGGCAATGCCAGTGACAATAAATACAAGAAAAATTGTGTTTACTTTAGTTGTGCGTTCGCGCTTAGTTCCGTCATTAGCCTTCGCGGACTTTGCTTTTTTAAAAAAAAGGAAGAAATAGGATTGTGTGGAGTACGCCTAGACGGGCACGTGTGTGTTTAAGTGGGTGATACAGAATAGCAAAAATTAGGCTACATATTCGGAAAAAGGGCGACTATGAATTTAAATCAGTCATAGCCTTTAAAAGTTGTAACTTAACAACATCCCAAAAACATTCAAGATGGATTGCTGAACACATTATTTACTATAAAAACACGAAGACCAACCATAATAGTGATCTAAAACATTCTGTACGTTAAATTAGATATGAAACAAGGCTTTTTTCCCAAAGTTTAGTAACTGAAAGAAGGGTTGTTGAGAATTGTTTTCAGCAATGAAAGCGGTGAATATATAAACAATTATTAAACGGAACAAAATCTTTCTAGCCATCCCTTCAGCACTAGCGTGTGAGAGTGATGCCGTGTTCATACTAGCCACTGTTTGTTCACAGGCATCTGGGTCTACACATCAGCTGTTTATGACAGTGCGTCGCTCTATATATCAAATGATTATCGATTATTTAGCTCTACACGTCAAATGTTATCAATGTACATCATCCTTAACATCAAACGTTTCTCAGAGTACTTCGCCCTGGACAGCAGATGTTTATCAGAATAAGTCGTTTTGCACACAAATGTTTATCGGATCATTTCCTCCTACTCGTCGAAGGTTATCAGAGATCATCTTCCTAGATGTTAACCGTTTATCAAAATACTTCGTTTTCCATACCTTTAATTGTCGATTAAATGTCGATTATTGATTATTTAGCTCTGCACGTCAAATATTATCAAAGTACATCGTCCTACACATCAAACATTTATCAGATTGCGTCGTCCTTCATGTCAAGCGTTTTTCAGAATAAGTTGTCTTGCACAGCAAATGTTTATCGGAGTATTTCGTCCTTCACATCAAATGTTAGCAGAGAACATCTTCCTAGACGTCAAATGTTTATCAAAATTGTTCGCTCTACACACCTTTGTCTCCGCAGTATCACACCAGGGGGTGTATGTTCTTACTTGATGCTGCTACTGAATTCCTCCCCCACCCCTGTATGGTCCAGATCTCGCTAGTTTATGTAGTATATAAACTATAATCATTAGTCACACCAACGTCGTGTTTTGCTGTTTTACACAAATAATATAAAAAGCGAAATATTCGTTTACAAAGCTAATACATATACAGTGAAACGAACCATTCACCTTTACTGTCCACATTCTTTTCTTTTTTTTTTATATTTTCCATCTCCTTGTAAATTCAACTGTAGAAACTAGCGGGAAGTGGGCTATTTGACGTAACACGAAACTGTTTTAGCTTGCTGGAAAAATACAAGTAGACTTTAGGGTCTATTTGTACACCTATAGAACATTTTTTTAATCGACGACGTATTTGCCATTTGGGCTCCTGGCTAAATGGAAGACATTTCTCTTGATGTGTCACTCTAAATATCCGGGCTACTTCTAATGCCCCAAATGCGTCAAATGACGCATTAAGAACAAAAACGTAAATTGGTTTTGCATGAGAAGATCCTTAAAGCGGAACAAAAATATTTGCTGCTGATTTACCAGGAGTAAGCTGAAGACACGACAATTAGATTGTCTGACACATTAAAGAAAATAAACAAGTGTAAAAGAGCGAAAATGAAGCCATTTAGCAGCATTTCATTTAAAGGAGCCTTCAAACTCTGAACACGGACTTATCAAAGTGTTTATTGTATTGTGTCACCGGAATGTCTTGCCCGATCACAAACACTGTGCGTGTATCTCATTTCGAAGTTGTACTGTCATGCTGGCAATGGCCAAACTGAGTCTGAACATGAATCCAAAATATCATCTTTCCTCACTGCTGGATTAGAACCCACAGCCTTCAACATGCGAGCCCCACGCTTTGTTCGCCAAGCTATTCCCGCCCCCTCCCCCCATCTGTCATGTAACCAAACGAGGCATAACCTTTACAATGATCTGTGGATTAAAACACCCACCGACTTTAGGAGGGTTGATTGGGGCTTGTTACTTAACGTCCAGTCCCAAGCATATCAGTACGGTGGCTTTAGGAAGAAGAGTGAAGACCGCCCCCCCCCACCTTTTTTTTCATCTACAACTCTTGGACAGCCATGATGCTTACCTCCAATCACGGATCGCAATAAGCCTTTTTTTTCATTTTTACAGATACAGCAACTATCCAAAACGAATCCCAGTAAACAGGTTTTTATGATATCAGATCACAACAAAGCTAAAATGCCATAGCACATGTCACGGTAAAATGAAACAGCGCCTTCATAGAATGGAATAGATAAACTATGAATTGTAAAAAAAACTTACGAATGAAACAAAATATTATTTAGTCATTGGCGTCAATACATCGGAGTCTGTGTTGCAATTTAGTTCCCCTTTAAGCATTAGTACCCAGCAACTCCTTCCGGACACAGCAAATATCCAACTCTTTTTTGGGGAGTGAGGGCTGTGAGTGTGATGGACATCCCCCCCCCCCATTTTTTGGGGGGGTGGGGTAACCACGTCCGAGCACAGTCGAGGGGAGGAAAGCCATCGTCAGCTAGACTAGTACAGGCGTATTGCTCAAACACTTATCTACCCAATCTAACCAATCCAAAGGCATTTTGCAGTCTGCTTGGGCAATCATCTCCTCTCACGCAAAGAAGTTTATCTGACTTGTTTTCGAAAATGGGGTAGGATGATGAAGTGCAGAAGCTTCTTTCTTTCTTTCTTTCTTTCTTTCTTTCTTTCTTTCTTTCTTTCTTTCTTTCTTTCTTTCTTTCTTTCTTTCTTTCTTTCTTGACACACACACCCCGCAGATATAGCAACAAATTCGTCTGAGTGAAGGAGGGCATAAAAGTTGACGCTTATAACAGACACATTTATCACAGCAAATTAAAGCTTAATACTACTTGTTATGAAAACTATGTAGCATTTGTTTTGTGTAGTGTTTGAAATGTATACTTCAAAAGCAGCTGTGATCGGTGAAGTTTTTTTTTTCGGGGGGGGG
>SMGT01003783.1:189953-200655 GCA_004794575.1 Lanistes nyassanus | reverse complement strand
GGGGGTATTGTGATCTGTGAAACAACAACGTCCGATACTGTGATCCGTGACGGAACCCCAACCTCATCCCCCATACGCACACCCCTTTTCTGTTCTATACTACTAAAAAGCATTGAAAGACTAACTACACTTTAACCGGCTGGTCGTGGATTTGTAATTTGTGAGAACACAACATTCGACCTCGTACATTTCGATGCACCTTGTTAAAACAAGGTTAGTGTCCGTGGAAATCAGTACTGGCGCGTTCGTGCATAGCACAGGAGGCAGCCAAACATGTGCACCGAAGACACAAGACAAAGTCCGCTAATCAAACACATGCAGGTGACAAAGAAAAAGTGAACAGGTGAGAAACCCCAATGCGCGTGCAAACTATGTGTAATGTGAACACAGCTCATGCACTGCTGAGGGAATGGAGGATATTTATAGACGCGTTCGAAAGACAGTTTGTAACCATGGCTCCAAGACGACGACTCAAGGATGTTGATCGCGACAGGGGGATTGCGCAGCTGTAGGAAGGCATTGGGGTCCGGGAAGTTAGTCCCTGACTGGGAGGATCTCATTTAGTCAGTGTGACATTGCGAAACTGTTACAACCAGACAGGAAGTGTCAGCGAGCGCAGTCGACCCGGACGCCCATGATAGACGCCCGGACAGGATGACAGGTTTGTTGTCTTGCCGCTTTACGGGACAGAACAACCATCACCAACACACTCAGGGGTCAGCTGCCAGCAGCCAACAGCCAACAATGTCACTGTCAGCGACCAGACAAATAGGAACCGGCTGCCTGAAGCTACCCTGTGTTCAAGGCGTCCTGCGGCGCAACCTGTCCTGACGCTGGCTCATTGCTCGGCTGGCCTGGACCCGGCGTCATCTGGCTGGACACGTCAGCAGTGGGCCACAGTTCTCTTACCGATGAGGCCCGCTTTGCCAGATCGTTTGACGATGGTAGAATGGTCTGGAGGCGACAGGGTGAGCGCTATCATGGTGCCACTGTGAGGCAATTTCAACAACTTGGTGGCGGGATCATCGTGGTTTGGGGAAGAATTGGCATGGCCTCCAAAACATCCTTGCACGGTGTGCAAAACAGCCTCACTGGCGTGGTCTACAGGGATGACATTCCATTCTGCAGCCACTCGTACTGCCAGTGCTGAAGGCAGTGGGGCCAGACCCCATTCTCCAGAAAAATGTCGTGGTATGGTATGATGTGGGGGGGGGGGGGCTTCTTTAAGATAAACTCAACTTTGGATGGCCTCTGATACTTTGGAGCCCCGAAACTCAGTCACGGATTTCTCCCCCCTCCCCATCTCGACTTCCCTGTCCCCAGGATGACAATGCCAGACCACACAGGGCTCGGGTCGTCGCCGCCTTCCTGCAGCAGCAGCAAGTAACCAGCTGTTCCTTCTGCTTCCGCAGGAGTGGCAGGAGATCCAGTAAATGACTCAGAACATCGGCTCAGTCCATGCCACAACAGTGTCTTGCTTGCGTGAAGGCCAATGGAGGGCACACACGTTTTGGACATTGATTATTCTGTGCTCCACCTGCTCTGACTTTTGTGCATGTGGGTTGTGCTCTTCGTGGCAAGGAATCTTGCTGTTGCAATGCAAAGAGCCCATTAAATCTGTTGTTGATCGTTACACTGATGAATGAGATATAATCCAGCTTCACTGTGACGGTTTGTGTTCTGCAGTTACTTGGCACGAGCAGCTTTCACTGGTTTTTCTTCTTTTTTTAGCAGTATGTAAGAATAGTCACTATGCGGATGTAGCATCAAAATCGCTTCTTCTGGATATAAAAGAAAGTCTGCACACAGGAATTTGTTTTAATTCTTCATCAAAACATGTTTATGAACATCAGTAATGGTCGACACATGATACATTTTGAGTATGATATCACATCAATGGCAACCGTAAACATACAGATGAAGAATTTCAACACAGTAGGTAAGGTAGATGTACGCACACACAGAAGGGATTAAAGAGAAGAGGGAAAGAGGAAAGAGGAAAGACACGACTTGCAGAGTAAAAGGGAACTTCCACTTCTTATAAATGTCTGGGTGGTGCATATGAAGTGTATGAGTTGGGAGGATGTATCTCCAGGTCAGCAAGGAGACTACCAGTCAAAAATGAAATTTTTACATGGTAACCAGTTTTGCAAATAAATGTCTATTTTACAGTTCACTTGGTGGGAGTATTTTTCTACCCAGTATCTTGCTTGTACTTCTTTCACGAAAGCAACAAAACTGATGCGTTTGTCTAAACATCTACATCGATAAAAGTGAAATTTAGCCATAAGTAAAATCAAATTAAAAGTCTTGTCTGTTATACAGTTATTGTCAATACCAAGTATAATTAGCTGTTTTCTGAGTTCTAATCTTTCACAGTGAGCACACTTCTCCTTCAGTCTTGTACAAAAAAAACATGTTCCAGAAGTTTTGTACAATTTTGCAGTCAAAAATAAATGTTCAGTTGTCTCTTCAGAAAATGACCAGAAAGGGCATAGGTTTGAGTCCCTTTGACTAATACGAACCAATAGTGAATTGGTAGCTATGATGTAGTGGTTCATTCCTGCACACAGGATGTTGTCGACATCATAATCACTGAATAAAAAGACAAGGAAATATACTTTTTATTTGCTAGATTCAGTTTTCACAACAGGTCAAGTATGCCTTAGGCCCGAGTACCCTAGACTACAGGATCTTCCAAGACATTAAGACACATTATACAGCAGCACAGAATAATAGACAATCTCCTGTCAAGAAAAAATTGCGCTCAGTTTTGAGTGCCTAAGAGCTGATCTTAATCGGACGATCCTTCGAGGGGCAAGCTGTTGTGAGCTCAGCTCTGCAATCCAAAATGTGCGTACCCGCCAAGGACGTGTAACCAGGTCTCTTACGCGACAACGGACAGCGTTTTTAAAGAACTTCCTGTTACATTGTTCCTCTAAACTGGAAGAAGAGCGGGCGAATTTCCCTGGTCCAAGAAAAATCCCTCAACTTGTAAGAACAATCGTGTTCTCTGCCGAGCCTTGCAGTAGAAAGACAACTCTCTAATGCCGAAAATCAAACTGAATGGAGGGGAACAACGACTATCTGGTATAGTCTAGGTTTTCAAAACCACAAAAGGCAAGACTTTCATTTGAAACTGCTCGTTACTGTCCTGTATCCTACAATTGCATACCACGAGGTGGCTGGGCGCACGTTAACCTTCAAGAGGCTGATTAGGCTTTTCTTTCAATATCAGTTTAAGTCCCAGAAAAACCAGCAACTTCCCAGAAGCTAGAAGGCATGTCGCGTTTTTCTAGTGACTGTCAGTGTCAGAAGACATCCATTGTCGATTCAACTTCTGCAATCTGTTTGGGACTTCTTTTTTTGTCTAAAACTAATCAGAATATCTACCTTGCCCTGGGTTTTCGCGCATGCCAAACATGACCAAGTTCAATGTCTATAACTATCTGCTGTTGTATGTTTCGCTTCCTGTATCATCCCGTGTAGAGCCTCAGTGTTGTGCGTGCGTGCGTGCGTGCGTGCGTGCGTGCGTGCGTGCGCTTTGAATTATTTTATAAGAATTGGCGCCTTATAAATACTATTATTATTATTATCACACCAAGAAAGGCATCAACATTCTTTCATGCATTTTTGGGTTAAGGTCATGAAAAGTTTTAAAGTAAAATTTGACACATCAGTAGGTCTTTAGAAGTGAACATATGGTTTTTAAATCTCTCCTGAAAAAGGCCGGGGTTTCCAGGAATTTGGTAGAAGTCGCTAAGTCTGCCCGTGAGATCAGCTATAGCTGTAGGGCAGTTTCAGTTTTTCTTTAGCTACAGATTGAGTTTCTTTGGGTACTGCTTATAAGCGACGAACATTAACTTTTTTTGTCTACATCAAAATAAGGGAAAGTCGAACCATATTGCAGTATGATCTTCATGCGGCAAAGGTCAGCGTTTTTGTTCGGAGTTTTAAAATAGAACTGAAGGCAAAAGAACAGTACGTTTATTGCGCTAAAACAGCAAAAATGAACGAAAGTTTCTTGTTTGCATCTCAGGAAAAACCATAAAACAATGTGTAGTTAGTGTACTTCTCTTATTTCAAAAATTAATAAAGGCAGTATCCTTGCATGAGACGAGATGACACCAAAATTAGTGCATATAAAATAATTGTGCAGTGTTTCAGCAGAAATTAATTTTTTTTCTTATTTAAAAACCCATTTTAGTTAGTTTTTAAAGGAGAAACATTTGTGTTTGTCCAGCTTAAATTTATCAACATATCTACAAGATTAAAACTTTATTCTTCTTTTTTGAACATTCTAATGCGCTTCTGCCACTTGGAAGGACTGTTCCTGTACACACCTTCCAATTGGCAGCCATTTTTATCAACAGATAGGTGTCTTTTTTTCGTTTTCCTCCCCGACTTCCTATTTGCTCCTTTCGGTGGTCCAGTGTTAAAGCATCCACTTCCGAGGAGGGAGGTAGGTTGTTCGCACCCCAGCTGAGTCATACCCAAGCCAAATATTGGCAATCTAGTAGCTGCCCTGCCAGACGCCTGGCACTATGGGGAACAGTACTAGGACTGGTTGGCCCGGTGTCAGTATAATGTGACTGGGTGGGACTGAGGCCCGTGTTGCGACAGCAGTCCCACGTGTCCCAGCACGTAAACATGTATTAAGCAAGACCGTCCTAATATGCACCCAGTTTGCGCCGGGACGTTAAGCTAACCAACCAACCAACCAACCAACCAACCAACCAACCAACCAACCAACCAACCAACCAACCAACAAACAAACAAACAAACAACCAACCAACCAACCAACCAACCAACCAGGCAACCAACCAACCAACCAACCAACCAACCAACCAACCAACCAACCAACCAACCAACAACTTCCTATTTTCCATGTTATTATGTATTTTATTTACTTTATTTATCTTTTTGTTTGTGTGATGTGTCCTGACAAAGGGGTAACGCTGGAAACATTGACTTTGTCTGTTTTAGTATTCAGCTTGTTCCCTTGTTGTCACCACACGTTTTACTCCAGGCTGCAGTCACTTGCTGTACTGTACGGTTTTTGATTATTCAAACAGAATCCATTAACATAGCTGTACAGTTTAACCTTAAAGTGAACATAATTTTCTTGTAATTTTTGAACGTTTTAGCTCAAATTGTATTGTTGTCTTACCAAAATTGTAACCACGTGAAACTATATGTAAATGTAAAATAAATGTAGGCTGTTATATTGTAATTTCAAGGTACTGTATTAATTTTGCTTGTTGTTTATATTAATACTTATGCTATTACATTGAGTGATGTCTGAGTAATATTACACTAAAAGTTTCTTAGGCTACTTTCTGATCTAGTGCGGAAGGTCCCTGGGGGTTGGGGGAGACACCAAGAATTGCCATAATGTGGGATGCCGTCGCTAGGTGTGATAAATTCGGAAGGATTAAACTAAAACAAATCGTATACGCTAAAATTATGAATTCCGACGTTAAAAATACAATCAAGCCAACTGAATAACAATCGATGCAATCTATAATTTTAATTATGTGTTGACGGCTTTTTCCGGCCAGAAGACCCTAAGCGCTTGTCTCCGAGAGCAGCGTTACACGAATGCCTTATTACAGGCACGGTGTGGCAGGTGTTCAGGTACATCCTGCCCTGTCTTCTTTGCGTAAGGACCGCCTGCACGTGAAGAATTGAAGGAGCTGATCATCTTTTTTTCTACTCCACTGCACAAGGGGAAATAAGTCAGTGGGATTTAAAATCTGCTCAGCGTGCACTGAACAGTTAAATTCATTCGTGAAGAAACAAAATGTGTGTTGCGCTAATCTCTTTGTGACGAGTTTTGTGTCAGGATTCAGCGATAGTCGAAACAGTGCTTTGCTAGATGGACGATTAGTTTTGGAATTTTTTTCCCCTGAGCGAGGTATTTAATAAGCCGTGTCGGTCTCTCTCTTTGTTCTTACCAGCGTCAATGGGAAGAGAGAATATTTCCGTTGATACAATTCACAATTTTAAAAAAAAACTCTGCACTCCTGTGTATTATATGATGCGGTTGTCTGGCTACTATTTTTTCAAACTATCCCTTACTTTTTTTAAACATAGCTGCCATTGCATTTATATAGTTATTTATGCACAGGTATGCTTTTAAATGGTTGCAAAGGCTCTTGCTGTGATATTTAGCTGACTCTTATTTTCGTACACAAAGAAAGTGAACAGCATTACACGTCGAAAACGTGCTGCTGTTTCTTGACGAGGAAGAACACTTGGAAGTTGATGGAAGAACATGCAGCGACAGGGAACAAATTAACTACCGGCTCCATCATAGTCATTATTACAAACACTTCTTCTTCCTCGTTCTTCTTTTCTTTATTCTTTGTTCTTCCTTTCCGTCTGTTTCAAAAATCATCATCAACATAGTTCGCTTTTTAGGGTCACTTTAAGTGGTACCTGACCTGCTTTTAGACTTTCATGTATTCTTCTGTTCGAATTCATTTGGATTGACTGTTTTTATGTGCTGTTGTGAAGAAACACTCTTAAAAAGAACTCTGGAAATGACCTGATTTTTTAAAAAGCAGTTTGTTTTTCATGTTCTGTAGCACGGATAGCACATTCTGGGGGAATGTAACCTTTAAAAAAAAACAAGGGGTAGGCCTCACCCTCCATAAGTTTGGAGAGGTGAAGCTTCGTTTGCGGTCAATGCTGTTCTTGGAAGAGAAAAGGGATTGGCGCGTTTTCTTCCGGTAGCCCTTGTTCCGTCCCGTATTTAATGTGTAAGATGTTTTGAAACCTGGGATTACAACTCTACTCGTGTATTCTCGATGTGTCTACGAACTTGTTTAAGTAGGAATGTATCTCGTAAACTATATCTGCCTTTGACTTCTGATGACCCTTTTGTGCGGACGCTGTCAGCAGGCCAGATATTTCAGAACTGAGACTCGCTATATCTATATCTATATCTATATCTATATCTATATCTATATCTATATCTATATCTATATCTATAAGCACCAAATACAAACTATAGTGCCCACACTTGAACTGGGCACCCCAAGCACTTACATACAATGTAGATGACAGAGAGTAACACTTTTATTTCAAATTTGTTTAAATACAGACAACTTTTGTGAAGTCCATTGCGATTTCAAATTGTAACAATGGAAATCATGTACAACGGGAATCTTTCGATTAAATCACATATCCATAGTTGTTAGAGTTATGCAAGCACACAGTTATGCAAACACCTCAATAGTCTGAAAGAAAAATAAGTGACTGCCGCTTGGAGGAAAATCCGAATTAAGTAGTCCTCAATAGTCTATTTATTTTCGGTTATTCCTGGATCATATCAGCAGATTTCTGGTTTGGCTATATTACTTCATAAACAACAATAGATTTCAGACAGGCTTACATAGGCAAGTGCACGTGCGCGGACTCGCACGGCTTTCACTGTTCCATGCGCCTCGAGCACAAACCATTAGCAGTATGCTTCAATCGCTGCATATATTTCACTGACAAAAATGATGAAACAGTCTGCCACGCATCGAAGCGGTACACTGTCACAGCATGCGCGCGCACCCATAGACCATCTGTCGTTCAAGACGCAGGCTATGGCGTGCAGGGGACAGGCAGGACCCCAGCAGACAGTAACTCTACACTGGCCTCAAACTGCTGTCAACATTTTAGTCGGGCGGAAGAAACCTTAGGAGTCGTTCTCCTTTTTTCTCTCTGACTTTTTTTCCCGTAATCCCCGCGTGCGCTCGCGCACGTGTATGTGATTGGATGTTTGAGTGCGCGTATACGCGAAAACGCGTTTGTGTGCTTGCACCGGCGTGCGTGTGCGTGCACACGTGAACATGGGAGTGTGCGTTCATGCGTGGGGTGGGTGGATGCTCACCTGTACGCGTACGTGCAGGCGTGGACAGGTATTTATGATCTGCCTTAGACTAGGGTGTTGTTGGTAGACATTTCAAAAGCACCTCAGCTTCCTGTTTAACAGGAGGCATGAATATTTGGTACGGGCAGTTACATCGTCAGTTCTTTCTTTCTCCTCGTTCATAGTTTCATTCCTACTTTCAGTTTTGTTGGTTGAAAAAAGACCCAGAGTTGCTCTTGTTTTTTCCGTCCTGGGATAAGGTTATTTCAGCTTAAACAAATCAGCGATCCAATCAGTTTGCTGAGAAATCTTTTGTCTCTATTTCCCGAAACTTTCTCCAAAGTGAGTATGCTGTTACTAATGTTGTCTGTCATGTGCATTAGAATAGTCTGTCTGTCTTCCTCTTGATACCACACGCATATATTTAAGCATATTTCACATTCTTTGTTGTATATCTCTGGGAAAATGTTTGTAAGGCTTGCTTCACAAAGACGAGGTAATATGTTGGCGACTAAAATCACAATACAATGGCAATGTTTTCTGTAAGAGCAGGAACACTTATGGGACACAACAGTCGAAGTGGCTACGATTGCTCCATGATAGCGTCTCATCACCGCGCTTGTAGCAGAAGCCACAAACCTTCTTGTTAGTGCTTGGTGGAGGATCTAGACTTCCTGTGGAAGCCCACAAACCTTCTTGTTAGTGCTTGGTGGAGGATCTAGACTTCCTGTTGAAGCCCGCGCAAGCTGCTCCTCGCCGTCTTGTGTTTCCGCGCTTGCTTGTGGGACCCGTCTGTCTTTCTTTGTCTCTGGTCTGAAGTCTTTCAGCGCCAACTGATGCCTTTTAAGTTCTGAATCGTTTAGACAGAACTTCCACTCCCCTTCGTCTCAACGTGGCTTTAGAAAGGGACAATGACAAAAACACTCAGCGCAGTTAAATGTCGGTGGATAATTGAAACAAAATGCAAACCAATTTGATCATATATATATATATAAAAACTAAACAAATCATTAAATTATTAGAACACTGTCCTAAATGTAAACAACATGGTGAAGTGAAAACAAAGTTACGTGGAGTTAAAAATTAGATCTCAAAACATTGTTTTCCTGTTGGGACTAAGAAATAATAGTACATTAGGACGTATTACTAACGGGGTCAAGTGCACCACATTCCAATTTTTAGTCTTTGCTTCTTATGTAGGAAGTGTTCCTATTTGGTATTTCCGCATAATGAACAAGGTTTTGTACTGCTTTTTCGGACCGATTGGGTCCGGTTCCCGAGTTATTCTAGCTGTGTTGCGTGCTCCTCCATCGTGGTTCCTGCATAGAAAAAAGAATCGATCATTTGCCGGAAGAGGCCGGTCGCACGTGAATGTCTGCCTCGTGCACTGGTGCAGCGAGTCGGCCAAAGCGGCTGCAATATGACAGGATTCGGGAGCTGGGCGAAGCCCCGGCTAGTTGCCGGGAAGACAGCTAGAGGAGAATAATAGGATTGGCAGTGATCCTATTAGCCACTAATCTAGTCAATCTGTCTCATTTTCCCCTCTCATCCTCTTGTTGACGTGCGCACAAGTTTTCAAGGGCGGGCTGCGCTTGGCTTGTGGCTGCTAATGTGCAGGACCCCATGGCACACCTGGCTTACGTACTAATTAAGTATCAAGGTACGGCCAAGTTCACTTCTTCTATTCCAGATATAAAGTCTTTGGCAGTGTGTCCGGTGCACAGACAATTCTTGTAAGTTGTTATGTTCTAGGAAAATCGTTGATGCAGATTGTTTCCTGATATATTTCATTAGTTAACTAACGGTAGCTTCCATTAAGCCGCCATACAGCTGTCATAGGTACCACGACATACTCTGATGGCCTGTTATTACAACGTTAGAGGAGGCTGGACTAACTGGTATTTAGAAATACCCTCTAAATAATTGGTATTTTGTTGAATAAAAACAGCTAGCTGTTTAGTAAATAGATAAAATCATTCACTCTAGTAAACAGAAATGTACGTATAAAATTATAGATGCGTAAAGCTATATTACCAGAATATTCATTCGTACTGTGTATATTGTTTTGGCATTATTTCCATTGTAGCATTTTTTCTGCCGTTTGTGTCAGCACTTGATAAGTAAAATCACCAATCCAGGATTTAAAAAAGTTGTTCCCCGAAGTGGGATGGGGTGGGTATTTGTTGCTTAACGACCTGCCGCAAACTAGGTTCATGTCAGGGCTGCCACACGTGGAACTGCTCTCCGAACACAGGCCTCAGTCTCACCCATACCAACACCGGGCCAACAATCCCTAGTACTGTTCCCTCTAGTGCCAGGCGTCTAGTAGGAGAGCTACTAGGTTGCCAATTTTGAGTCTTCGATCGGAGCGCAAACCACCGACCTCCCGCCTCGAAAGCGAACGCTTTAACACACTACAGCACCGAGACGCTGTCCCAGGTGTAGCCGGAAATCAGAATGTGCATTATCTTCAAATACTTCAATTAGGTTATCAGTATATTGTTGATACAATCTAAACACCGTAGATGCAATGACCATTGATTTATTTAGTTCCTGGCTGGAGGGCAAGTGTCACAATGCAGGCAATGTCATTAGCAATGTCGAATGAAGCGAGGAGTACTCAGGTACTTTTGCAATTCTCTATCGCATCCCTCTAACCTTAGACACACGCACGCACACATGCACGCATGCGCGCGAGGGTACGCAGGCACAGGCGCACACTCATATATACACCCACACAAGTGCATACACAAGCACACAGACAAACTATCCCAGTCGCAACCACATGTACACACTCAACATTCAGAGACATGCACCCCCACCCCCACCCCCGAGCAC
>SMGT01003783.1:166775-186773 GCA_004794575.1 Lanistes nyassanus | reverse complement strand
TTCTTGAAAGTTTCCCGGTGTGTCCTTACATGTGAAGCCTTACGCCCCCCCCCCCTCCCCTCGGGGGTTAGTAAGGGCTAACCACAGATATATTTTGGTAATACGTTCGGTGTGTACTAAAAATAACAGACTAAGATTCCTCCCTCTCTACCCCATCCCCCCTCCATCTGTACACTCTGTCTGCTCGCTCCGCTACCCTTCCCTCCTCCCCGCTATCACCTTAGCATGTTTACCACTTCCTCCTTGCTCACTCAGTTCGTTCGAACTGTGAGGTAGATCTGTGCGCGTGTGCTTGTTGAACAGAGAAGGGGAACACGGCGGGAGAAATGAGTAAAAATAGAAACCATTAAGGTGTGAGACAGGACAAGAAAAAGCAGTTCTGTTAGTAAATGCGTGTATCTGAAAGTTTATGCACAACATGAAACAGATGTACAATGTCAACTACATCATTAAAACTGAGCACAGACGACGCAAGAAAAATGTTGGCAGTCCTCTGGTCTAATGGGCGCCTGATGACAGGACGGCAATATCCGCGCGCTCTATTCTCATCGACAGATGTGAGAGACGGCAGGAGGAGGCTGGAGGGCTGGACTGTACAAGTATCACCTTCAGCGGAAGACGGCATCGCTGACTCGGAGACCGGCGCGGTACGCGCGAAGATCTGTAACTGATACCCCTTGTTTGATTAAAGTTGTTGCGCTGCAGATGTCCAACATTTTTTGTTGAAAGGACTTTTTATTTTCTATTTTCGCGCACCTCCTATCGGGTGTCCCGCTTTGTTTTCTTGTGGGCGTGGAGACGCTGCGAAGACAAGAAAATTCGAGCTTCTTCCAGAGAGTTTACATGGATTGTTGATAGTTGTCTTTCTGTTTCATTTAGATTATGGTTTCTCTGAGAGCATGGACTTACCCTTTTGAAACGTGACCTTACAGGTGTAATTTTCTGTGCAAACAGTAGGTGAGTTACACCATAGAAATTAATGAAAAATTCATCAACAGCTAATAAACTAACTTTTAGATAAGGTTCATACTCATGATCAAGGATGTTGTTACATTAACGAGAGAATTCTAGATAATTACAAATCGATTGAAGAAATAACATCAAAAATCTACTCTATATAAACTGCTCAAGCATTCTCTACTCTCCGAGCGAAAAAAAACCCGATACAAGCTCGACCACAATCTCTGTCTAAAAAAGATCAAACCCTTTTATGCAGATCAAAAAGTTATTCAAGATTTTCATATATATATATATACCTCCCTCGTACATATAAACACGCGCACGCAGTCACACAATTCCAACTCGTAAGCAGGTACTCACACCCCACACGCACACACTATGACTGAAAGATACAATTCCATTCAAAAAAACATATTCCACTACAGACTCCTGCCATATCACTACGTTTGCTGGCGTAATGGTGGCGGTTCAAACGACACTCGTCATTTAATGGCAGCGTTATTCAAATTAATCTTTCCAGTCCCCAAGCATTCCAAAGAGCAGGCGAGAACTTTGTCTGCTTTTATAGAACAAGCAACAAACCGGAGGTCGCTAGGCGTGCAAACAGGCTCAAGTAATGCGATTTGGCTGTCACTGTGGCCTGGAGCGGGGAAGGGATGTTTGTTGTTGGTAGTTTCAATTTCACTGGGTTTTTGTTTAACTGTATTTCGTCAACTTGCTGCAGAAATACGAAGCCTGCGTTCTGTGTGATTCGTGGACAGGGTGCTGGCAATACTGAATTAGGTTTGCGTTTTATTTTAGTGACATTACATCTACAATTTGCATATCTGATAAGAATTTGTTGTGTGACCCTTACCTTGACTTAGCTATCAGTAACAGATACTGTGTCAATGTTTATGTCTCGTTAATATGCCAATGTAGCGCTTAAATATTTCTATACTTATGTACGGTCCTTTGTGCATATAATGGAAGCTTTGACCCTGAGTGTTTTGCAATGCCATACGTGCCTGATGAACACACGATAACAATTGGCATCGTGTGTTCCTGCAAGCACATCTTTGCGTGCAATGTGCGCTGGTGATGTTGGGGATTGTTGATGAGTTGATATGAGGTAAGAGAGAAATTAGAATATTTTAAACAGTTGATTATAACCCCTAGGCACAACCTAATATGCAGGAAAATGCTCGCAGAAGTGTTAGGGGAGCACTTATGCACGTCCTGTGCTAAATGCAAAATAGCGTGTGTGAGTGTGTACGCGAGTGCTAGTCGTCAAAGGAAGAAAATCTACCCTTGCCATTGCTTATAGGTGAGGACGCAGTCACTAGAATTGTCAAATCTCTGGCAATATCTTCACTTCATGGAGATTTCTTCTGGTTGTTCCATTTGTTCAAGACATTCTGAAGTCTTCAACTGTACTAGGAGTCCTCTGCTATTTTTTCAGTCAGAGGGAGGGTAGGATGTTTTCAGAATATGGCACGAAAGCAGATCCAAGGATGTTCTTGAAACCAGATGGTCTGCAAAAATGTTTTCGTTTCTTTTTCCGTACATGACAGTCGTCAGAGGGTAGGTAGAAAATATCCAAGCTGTACAAGACCTCTATGGGTTGAAATAAAACTTTCTAATTGTGAGAATGCAAATATCGCGTTTAAGAAACTAAGTTTCTGCAGCTTATTTCTTGTCGTCAGTATCCGGTTTGCCCTCTGAAATTTGTCTGTATTCCTCAGTGTACGTCAGGATCTAAACATTGAGGTCCTAGATTTTCTAAAAATAAAAATGAATGGTTTTTTAATGCACGGTCGATTTGCACAGTAAGCGTCTGTAAACAGCTTATTGACAATAATGTGCGCTCTTCTGACCTGTTAGACGTTGTTTACGAGTTAAGTAATGTTACTGCTGACACCATAGCATGTATGTGTTTCTTTTGGTTCTTCATTAATTGTTAGCATACAAATACAACATACAAGTGGATATATCTGCGGTAAAGAAGGGGACTATCACTGTATTCATATGAGGCGTCTCTCGCCCAAATTGTGAGCCTTCTGCATGTCGTCTTGGCAACAAGAATCACATTTTAACAACTGACAATTTTAGCTAAATCACATTCACGTGCTTCGTAGATTTACCATGGTATTAGTATCATTTCACGTCTTTGTCCCATCGGCAACAGTTACAAACAATCTCACGCTGTTTGCCGTCATTAATGTAGCCGGTTTGTTTTTCTGTTTAGTAATGTTTTGAATATACTTTATTTTTGGAGCATTCTATGACATGCAGCATACTTCTTTAGTTTGCTTCCTTCTTTTAAATCTTGCCAATTAACAGAGGTAAAAGGGATTTTCATTTGATAAAACAGACCAGATGTTGAAATATTATTCAACCCTTTTTGGTAATGCATGCCACTTACAAACAATGAGTCTTGTCAGTCTAAAACTCTGATCTGTCGCCACGCAATCATTAGTAAGCTTATGTCACTGCTATAACTGTGTGCCATATTCTTCGGAATAGCTTGTTTAGATTTCAGACCTGTATGATTAAGAAATTTCAGAGTCACTTGTCCAGCCCGGAAAAGTTTTTTTTCTGGTTATTCTCGCACATTAATTTATTATTTTAATCCTCTCTCTTTGTTTGAAAGTTTGGCAGCTTTGTGGTGAATATGAAATGAGAGTCTGACAAATGGTTGAACTCTGCTTCATTACCGATGTAATGCTCGCCTATATTCGGACATACATCCGAACAGAAGGTACCTGGGTTTTTTTATGAAGTGGAGATAAACTACTGCCTCTCCTAAAAGTCGGCATAAAATCATTGGGGCGTGCTGGACCGGCATCTGTGCCGGCAGCGACCAGGACTGCGCCATATTGTCAGCATAGGCAGCAGTCCGGACAGTCCCAAGAGGCTGTCATTTGAATAAATCAATTCGCTGGATGGGCATGTCGTAAGTTGTCACAAGCCCTTTCACGGGCTGTCGGGAGGCCCTCTTGTTCTAGAAAACTAGAAATCAAGCAACAGAGTTTTGTGACATACTTCCTTGCAGTTGTACGTTGAAAAGATGATTAAATCATATAGAAAACAGACGCTGTTTTAAAATTGGTAGTATAAATTTCTTTCATTATAAGTAACGAAGTCGTGGAACTTATATAAGCCCTTATGCATCTGCAGTAACCCGAAACAGATTTCAGACCGCCTCGGTGATCTAGTGGTTAAGGCGTTTAGTGACTAAGAGAGGTCGGTGGTTCGCTCCCCGGCCCAGTCATACGTAAGGTATAACAAATGGCAATCTAGTAGCTGCCCTTCCAGACACCTGGCACTAAAGGGAACAGAACTAGGACTGTTTGGCCCGGTGTCAGTATAATGTGACTGGAGGGTGGCTGGGACTAAACCCTGTGTTGTGACAGTGGTGCTAAATGTGGCAGCACGTTAACTATTCTAAGCAGCATCGTCCTGATACGCACCTAGTTTGCGTCGGGACGGTAAGCAACAAGCACCCACCCCGAAACGGATTTCAGATGAACAAGTATTGTGACAGTTGCTGTCTTTTCTTCTATTCGTTTGCGTTACAATAGGTCATCAGGTTTCTAACGATAGTATCGGATTCTGTCAAATCTAGTAAGCACAAGGAAGAATGTTGTTGTTTTGTAAGCCAGAAGCATGCAAACCGAAGCAAGTAAAATGAACTTTGAGGTGTCAACAATAATAGCGTGCCCTATAGCACACTATACATTTCCTTATCTTTCTGGAAAAATAAACGAAGATAGAAAAAAATTAATAGGCACATCATTCGGCAAGCTTCAAAACCAGCAAAACCTCTTCCTCCTCTCCTGCCTTTCAGTTCCTGTAACCTTCTTCTAGACCGGTCTGTACAGGCTATAGTCTGTCCGCTAACCTTTCTCTAATCTGCCCTGTAACGCGTGCGCCGAAGTACACTTGCCTCTGTTCATTCAGCTGTAAATGGCCACGGGTACCACACCGCATCACACCATGTAAACGCGCAGAACAACTGGAACCAATCAAATGACGAGCTCTATTTAGGATGTGTAACAAGCGGAGCCAATCAAATGGCGAGCTATATTTCGAAGGTCTTTCAAGGGGCGGGGGGAAGGGAGGGAGAGGGGGATGTTCCGAGAGGAGGGGGGGTTTAGGGGAAGGGGTGGGGTTAGGGTGGGGGGTAGGAGTAGGGGATAGGTGGGGGTTGGAGGAGGGGTGGGTGGGGTATAGGCAGTAAAGATCTTCCAGGAAACTGCAAGGTTTTCAGTGGTGACCCTACGAGATTAGCATATTTTACGTGATACTGTACTTTGATTGGCTCCAGTTATTCTGCGCTTTTTCATGCTCTCACCCAAGTCCCAGTCTGCTATTTCATTGCCTCAATCCGATTGGTTGACCCAGATAATTATGGAAGGGCAGATAGTCAAGGACGAGGTCAGTGAATACGAAAGCCTTTCTATCAAACAACAGAAACATACATTTTTAAACATTCCTAATAATATTTATCAGGAAATATGCTCAGAGATCCATGAAATAACTCATCTATCCATGCGGGTTTCCTCGTGTGTAGAGTGTGCATTAATTCATGCGAACCGGTCTGAAGATATGCAAAGGGTTTCAATTTTGATGCCAAACAACTGACAGTGTCATTATTAACTTGATTTATAAATATATTAGTTTCAAAATATACTTAAATTAAGATGGTTAAACTGGGGAAAATTAACACTTCAAACTGTTTTCAAATATAAATATTTAGGTGTATTGTTATTGTCAATGCAGTGTACGCGTATCGTATGTAAATGTAGTTGGTGTTTTACAATTATTAACACACTCTTAACTTTACACACTCTTAACTTTACACACTAACACTTTACTATTTTTTAAATACGGGCCAGCATATAACACGCTTTCCTGTCCAGACGTGCTGTCGTTTTCTCTTGTCTTTCTTCCTTCATGAACGATAGCACTACAATCGCACCAGCTACAGTAAGTTTCTCTCTAACTGATGACACGACGCCATCTTTGCAAAAATGTCTCGGCTGGACACAGATTACTAAGAGATGCGCAGTTAAGACATGAAACACTTTGGAAAGCTTTTGCGAAGCTATCGCATACGAAGGTGTGACGAACTAGCTATGATAACTCCAACAAAGGTACTGGCAGCGCTCACACATAGCCGTATGCAGACGCCTGTGCCCTAAAGGGAGCTTACCGTACCTAAACACGTAGCAAAGAGAGGGCCGAAAGAAAGGAACTTGGCAGATCCTCTAAAAGATCTGCCCGCCCTTTCTTTATAACGGCGCTATTCTTCACACAGCTAGCCCTCGGTGCACAACGTGTGCATACAGAGAATCCATGTTAATGAAGTCAACCCGCTCACTAAGCGTGTGTTGACAACTAGGATGCCAGTACCTTTGTTGGAGTTATCTTTCGATAATTTAAGCGCTCTGTCCTCATTTGTTGTTTATTAATTATAATTTGCACTTTGAGGATTCCATGTATTTGTCATATGTTGTGTTCGTCTTTGAATCCTAGTTGTCAACACACGCTTAGTGAGCGGGTTGACTTCATTAACATGGATTCTCTGTATGCACACGTTGTGCACCGAGGGCTAGCTGTGTGAAGAATAGCGCCGTTATAAAGAAAGGGCGGGCAGATCTTTTAGAGGATCTGCCAAGTTCCTTTCTTTCGGCCCTCTCTTTGCTACGTGTTTAGGTACGGTAAGCTCCCTTTAGGGCACAGGCGTCTGCATACGGCTATGTGTGAGCGCTGCCAGTACCTTTGTTGGAGTTATCTTTCGATAATTTAAGCGCTCTGTCCTCATTTGTTGTTTATTAATTAGAACTAGCTATGCTTCTGCGACAGTGCCCTTGTGTCCCTGTGGCAGATTAAGACGGCCCTTAAGGAAAGGCGGGAAGGGAGAGATGGGCACCGCCCTTACGACGCTGGCCCATAGAAAATAACTGGTTTCATACATCCCTGCTCCTCTACCACCTAAAAATAGGTCACATGACAACCTTTCGTTTTAACTAACGTCTGTCTGCTACTGTTTCTCTAGTCTGTACTGTAACTTCCTCTAATCTGTCGCCATCACTGAAGTACCTCGGTGTTAGCTGGAGCACAATGGGAAAATATATCGTATAATCTGGTTTATTTTCATCTGTCCTAGTAGATAACTTCGTAAACCGGGGTTGTTTTGTTGCCAATCTCTCCTGTTCGATTACTAACGTAATGATGGTAGTCTTTATGTCAACTATGTCTGTACCATGCAATGCAATCGTGTCCCGCAGGCGACGGATATTTGTAGGCTATCTAATGGCGTCATAGGCACTAGAATTTCCAGTGCTTGCGAAACATAACTACAGTCTGTCGGAAGTCTAGTGTCCGCTGAACTGCCACGTGAGCTTCAACTTTCATACGAAGCCAGTATGTCAAACTGGCTGTTAGTAAGGTCAGGGAAGCATTTGTTTATTGGAGTTTGGTTTTGCAAAAGGATTTATGGGGTTTAATGATATAAATCCATGGCAACTGAAATTGATGGAATTAAAAAATGATGAAAACACAGAAGGGCATAGGGCGATACGACGTTTGTGTGTACATTAGAATTATGTCCATGTATCTGTGTATATACATCATGATTTTAGGCCTGCGGGTGTGTGCACGCGCGCGCGCGCATATCTGTTTTTACAATTGCTTGGAGGGAGAGGAAGAAAGATGAAGGGGTGGGAAAGGCTGTTGTCGGTGTTAAGGGTGTTACCGAGGAGGAGGAATGGACGGAGTGTTGATTCAATTATGAAGGCCAGCCCCTGTTCAGCCTCCGTCTCACTTCGGCGTGACCAGGCGCCTTTGTAATGCGGTTAAGTCTCCAAATTTTCACACTCCGATTCCCCTCACGGTGCAACCGCCACGTTTCTAGGATGAAACTGGCGCTGGGTCTGCGCAGCCGTTTGAGCAGAGCTACTGGAGGCTGGGAGTGGGATAGGAGCGGGATAGGAGGAGGATAGGAGCGGGATAGGAGCAGGAACGAGAAAACATTCAAAGCAGCAAGAATGGAAGGCGCTGCAGGGCGAGGATGGGGAACTGAATGAAGACATGCGACGACGATATTGAGATGTGGAAGAGACAATGTAAATGCGAGGTGCACGTGCGTATGTGTGTGTGCGCGCGCAAGGAAGCGTGTGTTTGTGTGCATGTGTGTGTGATAGGAGAGAGAGAGAGAATTACTAAGGCATTGCTTATCCTGTTGGTGCGCAGAAGTATACGACCGTTTTTGTTGAAACGCCCGCTTGTTACCAGTCCATTACAGTGTTTGCACATGCAGAGATAAAATAAATGGAGTAAATAAGCGGTTTGCGATAAGAAAATATTTCTAATTACTTTCATATCTGTAGGTCTCCCTTCTGGTTATTGTCTTCAAAGGCTTCAATATCTCAATATCAGGAAAGTTCATGTAGTCTTTCCTGGACATGAAAACCATGTTGTAAACCCCGTATCAGAGACATAAAGGCCAAGTGGGATGACCTCTTCTAAGGTTTTAGTACTACTTCAGTCGATGTTTACTAGTCAACTTTCTTACCGTAACGGTAATCGGGTGACTTTGCACCTGTCTCTGACGTCCTGTCAATCTGTATATCCACATACCCCCCCCCCCCCAAATGAAAACATCGCAAAGCTTCCTACTAACTATTCAAGTCAGTTACGATGGTTCTGGATTTCTCAGTTCCGACTGTTTTTATTGTTGTACTTTTTAATGAGTTTTTTGTTTTACTTGGTGTTTTGTTTCTTTATATAATTTTTTAAATCATTCATGTTGTTATACTGTCTCGCCTTTTATATTGCATCTTTCTTATTCCATGTGTTATGTCAAGTCTCTCATTTTACGAACCTTACCAAACGCGTAGGGGCAGTCGCGAAGCTGAACTGTATGCACGTGATCACGGTCGCGAGTAGCCTTATAGCTAGTCTTATGTGTGTTTATCGAGTTCTGTTTCCATTTATTTGATTTTTGTCCTTAACCACAGTCCACGAAATGAGCGTGGATGGCCTTCGATTTCCGTTGGTCTTCGACTTTTGGGGGTGGGGTTGGGGTGTATGCGTGATGTTATACTGTGAAATAAGAAGACTATTTTGTCAAAGCCATAGGGTAATAGACTGTCCTAAAAAGGAATAAAGATTTCACTATTTTCGCTTAAGCGGTTCATTTTACAAGCTTTTATTTCGTCGATGAAATTTTTGAAAAGTTAAGTTGAAGCCGTGCTTTTCACAGCATGTTAGTTATTCCACACCCTCTACCCCACGATCGAAGTACACATAGCAGACGAAGATTTTTTGTTGTTCACTTCATTGGCATCATCGATCATTTAAAGTTTTTACTTCTTCGACGAAGATTTTAAAAAGTTAAGTTTGAGGCTGATTTTCACTGCGCGATAGCTAATATCCACCCTCTACCCCACAACTACTGTACACACATCCCATTTGCAAGCCTAGAAATTCAAAGCCGCCTGTATCTCGGTCAAAGTGGTTTCTGCTTATTACTCTTTCGCGTGGTTTAAATAGAACACTGATATAGCCCGGAGGTGTAACGGTGTACAAATAGTAGGGAGAGATCAGAAAGACATAGAATGAGACAAGAAAGAAAGAATAAAGAAAGAAAGTCAACGAACGAACGAACGAACGAACGAACGAACGAATTTTATTGGTAGCGAAAGGACCTAACACATATACATATATAAATAACAAATCAAAACAGTGCAGTTGTCAGTTTATAGATAGATGGGAAGATTCCGTTTGAAGTATGTTGTAGAGATTGGTTCAAACTTGCGAATATAGAAGTATACTGATATAGTGACTGTCTCGGTTTTTAAATGTAATGTAATTGGCTCATAATTTTGAAATGTACTGTCTAACACGTCCTCATCTATGACTATTATACAGTTACTTAATCTAAGTTAAAACTGAGCTGTATTCACTGTTCAAAATCAACTGGTCTGTCATCTTTGCCATTTCGCCTGCATAGTATGACATAACCATCACTCTCTTTTGGTCTCTTTTTTATCATATGTTAAAATCCATCGTTCCCTTTACATGCTAAAACCATAACACCCATTTCAAGACCCTCAGATGCTCACAGCAACAAACTCTATATGTTTGAGAAAGGTTCTTTTGCCTGGCAATTAGAGGTCTGAAACTGAGCATGTATTCTTTTCTATTTACTATTAATTGAATCACCCTTTTTAAGTATTAGACGTGGAAGTGATGAGACAATTTTAAATGGTTCAATGTTTTCTGTTTCAGCTGCTATACCAAAGTGCTCTGGCTGCAGCGAGCAGATATTTGATCGCTTCATCCTGAAAGTCTTAGAGGGTTCCTGGCATGCCAAGTGTCTGAAGTGCGCAGACTGTCAGTGCCAACTTAGTGACAAATGCTTCTCGAAAGGCGACAAAGTCTACTGCAAAGATGATTTCTTCAAGTGAGTATCCTTTCAGTCGCATGCACACTGCACTCGCTGTTTGCCTCACAGTCGAGTGTTTGTTGGGTTTTTTTAAACAGATGAAGTTCTTTAAAAATAGTACTTCTACACCAGACCTTATTTATCTGCCTTATAGGGTCTATTATTTGCAATTGAAGTCTTAATTTCGTTCAAATACAAACGCACAAATGTAACAAATACTTTGCGAAGAAAGAATTGCCTTTATTGTGATGGTCGAAATATTGGTGATGAGTTCCATGATTTTACTGTGACAAAGTTTATTAGGTTGTGCGTCCACATTATTACAGTAAACGACCGAATGTGCTATCGCTTACTGTCAACACCCGTTTTCTAGTTAGTCCCCCTTTGATAATGCTAATTCAGGCAGGTCTGTTGAACAGGTTAAGTAATGTTTTCCAATGTCGCTGGTACTGGGGGTTTTGAGGATTTGGGTTGACTTTGGGGATCATTTTTAACTTCTCTGAATTCGATTTATGTTGTGTAGTGTGAAAAAGTCTTCACATCCAATCCAGTATGAAAAAAGAACAATTAAAAACTTGTCAAACTTATCGCTGATGCGTGTAAACAAGAAAAACCTTGCACTGGTTTCTGTGTGCCTTCGTTCAAATTCGATCTGTTCTGGGTCCTACCGCCACCAAATGTCTGTAAGGGGAGTCAGCTGCGGGCCATTGGCAGAAATCCGGCTGCCCAGTCACGACAACTGGTTGTCTTTGCATCCAAGAGATGTGTGGGGGGTCACGTTCACCAAACATCACTTAGGCCTCACGTGAATCTTCGGTCTTCTTACAGCACGCACTTCGCGTGTGCAGCCATCTGCCTTCGTCTCTCCTCGCCATTAATAGGGATTATGGGTTATCAAAAAAAATTAGAGGCGACACACACACACAGAGGGGATATTTTAACAAGTCTGCCATTTTCAAATTACTAGCACGTTCCTCAGCACTAGTTTTCACAAACAATCAGCATCATTAACTCTATTGCTGCTTTTTAGTGCTACTTTAATAAAGCATGTTTTTGTATTATCAGAATTGCTGCAATAAGGAACTAACGGTTCTAGTACACTGTTATGGGGAACACATGACAGCAAGAGCGGCCTCTCTAAAATACTACTAAAGTCACTGATAACTGCCATATGTATGTGTTAACGTTTGGAGTTCCTATATTTCTGGAGCTAAAATACTAGAATACATATTGGTCATTTTTCCAACCTTGCAAGTAAGATCATTTATTTTATTTTAAATACTAATAAATCGAAATAAAAGTATGCCTCCAAATGCTATTCTGATGTGCTAGAAATAAAAGATTTGTCACTCAGTAACACTTTCTTATTCCACATAAATAGTAGTCCTACACAGAAATATATCCTGTCCTGTAACTGACAAAAGGTCCTTTTTGGCTCGTAGTGAACAACGTCTGTATGTTGTGAGGTACCGCTGGCGAACTGGGTTATTGCTGTGTAGATAATATATGAAGCTCAGGAAGACGAGCAGAAGCAGAAAGGACGAGCTATCGCGCATGTTGGCCACGGCCCGCAGGGAGGGGAAAGGTCGGCCAGCCGGTGCTGTAGCGAGGGACTTTCACAAGCGCAGGAGGGAGCTGAATTATTGAGGAACTTGAGGCGGAGGTGGCAGTACAGGGCGCACCGGGAAAGCATCAATAATTCACGATTCAATATGCCTTGCCTCCCTTATCTGTCGGGCGAGGAACCGCCCAACAGCAGCTCACAGAGGGCGCTACAATCTCTCCTGTGACCAAACACCGGAACTTTCGTTCTGACGGACATGAAGTTTTAACACCGGAAAAGAAGACAAGCAACAAGACTGTGCGGATAGCTGACCCATTGAAATGTACGCAAGTGTCAAACTGTATCCTAGCAGTGGAAATCTGATATCATCTCATTTCTTACTAAAACCTTGTCAGCTGCTGACCTTGCTGAGTGTCGCTACCCTGGCACTCCGCTGACAAGTCGATTAGAGACAGGATTATGAGTTCACGGGAATCGTGTTGACATGTCTTTCAATGTATATAGATGTGCACTTTTATTTCTGGGGATTCCGATTAGCTGCATTTTAAACAATAATGTAGCGCTTCTTTGTTGGGTGGGAGGGGGGATGTGTGGGAGTTTTTTCTAGTCCACCCCAGAATATTCTTAACTGTATTTAGCATTTTTTTTCAATTGGGTGTTGAGACTGGCTGTGACAGAACATATGTTGTATGTCTTTATTAAATTTGTACCCAATGTTTTTTAATTCACTTCTTAAATACTAACTATCCTTTAACAATTTAACACTAACTGTTAGTACAAATGACTAACTACAGTATCTGAATTCAAAGTTCCCACCACTAACAATATACATTTGCTTTTTGAACTCTTTCCCTCGTTATTCAAGGGAAAAAAGATTAAGGCTATAGCAGGGATGAAGAAACACGTTAGCCCGCTTATAATGTGTTTTTGTCATACAAAAACATGGACTTACGGAAAATTCAGGTGGCTAGGGATTTTCGGACGTTAAGGCCCCCTGGACTAGTAAAGAATTGTAACTTCCCCATCCGTGGACTATAGTAATAAATACAAAGTTTCATAATCTTCAAATTTTAATTATACTGTAACAATACACGTACAGTACTACAACATTATGCAAGTGCCTTCTCTCTCTTTCTGTGTGCCTGCGTGCGTGTGTGTGTGTGTCTTTCGCAACAAGATTGACGTGAGGAACAGTCCCGCGATAACCTCATCATTTGCTTTGTTTATTTAGTATCTATAACTATGCGAGCAATCTATAGCTTGGTTTATGAAACTATACGATAAGGACGTTCATTTAAGAAGTTTGTTTCAAACTCAGACTTAAAGAGAATAAGGGTGAGTTATTAACAGCTCGTTTTGAAATTGGAGATTCGTTGAAGAGGGTGCAGTTTTTGGGGCGGAGGGGGGCAGCGATTGAAAGTCACCTGTAAAAGACAGCCCCATGCTAGGCGCCAGTCTAGTTATTATCCAGCACAAAAGTCAGCAAATGTAACAAAACATTATTTCACAAGAGATTTGTTCATCCTTTATCGATGTGGACTTCAAATATATCTGATGACTCATAAAAGCTTACTCGTGTATATCAATTATTAACACTGACATATCACGAATAGAAAACTAACATTTTACATAAATATGCCTAATATTTTGCAGTATGCAGAGCCATTAATATCATAGAAATATATGGGGTGTGGAGTTAGTCCTTTTTCCTAATTTTAGATTTGGATATACTATTGCATATAAATCTAATAGTATCATTAGACCTATAAATCTGATATTATATACTATTATACATAATAGCTTCATATTATTTCAATATTTTGACATTTTGCTGGCGAGAATGGTCTATCTGTGGGTTAACAAAGATCTTTTCAAATGATCCATGAATGGACTTTCTTTGGAACTGATGCGACAGTGCAGCCCATGATGTCTCCCTACAATCATCACGCCAGCCATGGTCTGCCGCTCACATATGCCCTGCGGCAGCGCAGATGACTTGACAGATGGGTAGAGCTTTGCACCTGGCGCTGCCTTAAGCACTACCCTTTGATCTCATTTGAGCCATAGCTAAAAGCAGCAATCTATGCCAGCCATTGTGTTTTTTGGAAACACGGAAACAAACTCGGTGAAACAGACTCTCAAAGCCTCTTAACCTCTTTATCGTTAGTTCTAAAAAAAATAACATTTTCATTTATTAAAAAACATATTTATGCAACTGTTGTTGGTCTCTGTGAACCTTCGTCTAAATCACTGTCATTACTGTGGCTGCTCCTAAATTTTCTTCGAAACATTTCTTTCACTAACCCTGTAAAAGACTTTGCCATATGTTTGCCAGCGCCATCTTTCTCGTGTGTGTGTGTGTGTATGTATATATACATATATATACAGATTTTATAGGATAGTGGATTTAAAGCTCCTTCGTAATGTTGGTAGTACATTGTTATTAGTCGTTACGTGTTCCACGTTGGTGGTGAATGCTTTTATTCCTGGGATATCATATTCAGATTTAGACCAAATGGTAAAACAGATTTTTTTTCTTCTTTCTTCTGGTTGTACATAGCATTCCACCACAGTATTATTTCTGTCAGTCACCTTCTTTCTTCTTCTTCTCTCCTTCTCTCTCATTCCTATTTCCCAATCCTTTCCTCTCCTTCTCTCTCAATCCTATTTCCCAATCCTTTCCTCTCCTTCTCTCGGTGGTCTAGTGGTTAAGGCGTCCGCTTCCGAGGCGGGAGGTCGGGGGTTCGCATCCCGGCCGAGTCATACCTAAGACTTAAAAATTGGCAATCTAGTAGCTGCCCTGCCAGACGCCTGGCACTACAGGGAACAGTACTAGGACTGGTTGGCCCGGTGTCAGTATAATGTGACTGGGTGGGACTGAGGCCCGTGTTGCGCCATCAGTCCCACGTGTGGCAGCACGTAAACTTTGTCTAAGCAACACCGTCCTGATATCCACATAGTTTGCGGCTGGACGTTAAGCAACAAACCAAACCAAATCCTTCTCTCTCATTCCTATTTCCCAATAACCTCTTGATCCCCATTCGTCAGTATCCGCAACGGTGATTTACCCAAAGCTAAAACGGATTAACTTTCCGAGCAAAGTGGAACCCGGAGTATCGGCTGGACGTTTGCTCTTGAAATGTATGCGATGATGATGACTTAGTAGGACAGAAATGTATGATTGACTGTATCCAACTATCAGCTGCTGCAGCCACATCTCTATCCACAAGTTCTTAAAAGATCATCAAGTAGCTTACAAAAAAGTTTTTTAATCTTTAACGAACGGGTAATTATGTTCAAACTCATTCAGAAAGTGCATGATGCTAACAATATGCCTTTGTTGCTTGTTGTTTCCAAGAATTAAGATTTTGAAGATTCCTAACCTTCAGGATATAATATACAAAAGCAGTACTCTCCCCTTTCTCTGGGGGAGAGCGGGGACGGTAAGAGGAAGAAAGTAGTGCAGGCTGCATGATTTAGCAGTCTTCTGAAATGGCTTGAAATTCGAGAACTGCGGTATGTTGAAGTCTTCTCGACGGGCACTCGTTAAATAAAATCCACAACTACAAATCTCACCCAAACACACACCCACCCGACTACCCCCCCCCCCCCCACACACACACACACGAGAGCCCGCACACTTACACACACAGTCAGTTAATGGGTTTGTTGTCAAATGTTTTTCTGCAAAAGTATAATTGAATGCTATAAAATTAGATTTGTATCGACCTCATATTTTTACTGTAACTGTATTCCTATTCCTTGTTTCAGGAGGTTTGGCACTAAGTGTGCTGCCTGTGAAAAGGGCATTCCCCCCACAGAGGTTGTACGTCGAGCACAAGAACATGTTTATCACCTTGACTGCTTTGCCTGCCTCATGTGCAGCAGGCAGCTCAACACTGGGGACGAATTTTATCTCATGGAAGACCGTAAGCTGGTCTGCAAGGCTGACTACGAGGCTGCCAAAGCAAGAGGTCAGTGCTACTTCCAGTATGTGCTGTAGAGGAACTTGCTATAATTTCTGTAAGTGAAATCATATCAAGAGCGCGTAACCTTTTAACCTCAATGACAGTCATCTTTTTGTGGTGGTGGGGGTGGGGGCAGTTGAGAAAGTCACTAAGATGCCTTATTAAGTCGCCAACGTACAACAAAAGTGGGTTAGACCATTGCATTTCGATCAACCTGACAGTTTCACAAATTTCTAACTTGACAACGCCTGGTCACCCGGATGTATGCGGTGTGTCATGACACGTGTGTCATCGTGTGTCGTTGCAGAGTACGAGATGGACTCGTCGAACAAAAGGCCTCGCACTACCATAACGGCCAAACAGCTGGAAGCGCTGAAACGAGCCTACAACGAGAGCAATAAGCCTGCGCGACATGTAAGGGAGCAGCTAAGCGTGGAAACCGGTCTTGACATGCGCGTTGTGCAGGTACTATATCCTTATGAAAGTAATCCCGATTTCAAAACTTGTTGGTTATAGTTCGATCTGAACTAATCATTCAAACACAAATGCATATCCTTTTTCACTGTAGGATCAGTACACACTCTTGTGTGAAAGTCCAACTTTCGAGTATGTGTTCTTTAACTTTCCATTCTCGTCTCTTGATACGCTATATTTTTCTTAGTTTCATGTGACTAGCATCTAAAAGATGTTTGGGCGTGGAGATAAATTTTTAGAGACTATATGTTCTACTATGTTTCTTGTTATGTCTGTTATTTTTTCCGGTCTGTTTTGGTGAATCATAAATCACACGCCTGCGATGCACTCTGTTGGAAAGTTATATGTAGCCTATTTATTCCTGATGCTTCACTCAAAGACATTTAAAGAACGCTTAACATAATTCATCATGACGATACACATTTGACATATATTATTACAAAATATATTCGGTTGCATGTCTTGTAATCCGTACATAAACCACTCGGGCTTGTGAACAAAGGAATGCAATGGTAACGTTAAAAAATTGCACTATTTTTAGCTTATTAAATTGGGGAAAATACTATTGCTTCGTGTTATGATAACAGGTATGGTTCCAGAACAGACGAGCCAAAGAAAAGAGGCTCAAGAAAGACGCAGGGCGTCAGCGCTGGAACCCTTACTTTCGACAGATAAAACGGGAAGGAGATCCCGATAGCTCACAGAGTGCAGACGATCGCTCTGATGACGGCATGACAGATGGCTCATTCCATGGTAACGTACTTAAGCCGTGCTTTGATTTGGGGAATTTTAAAATTTCTCCCTGTTCTTCAAACCTCCATCCCTCTGTACCTTTGTTTTTCGGTTTTCTGTCCTAAACAAAAGCGATGCTGGGAAATCGCTTCACCTTCAAGATCTAAGCTTCTCATCGTCGCTATCATAGCATATGGACATAGCTGTGTCAAATAATAATATTTTTGCTACCATCTCTAAAATATTTTGGTACTGACCTGGGCATCGTATAGAGAAGGCCTCAGGGAACAAGGTAAATGTGTTTCCTTACATTTGTACAAGTGTTTTCTCTACTATTTTTTTCTGTTTCAACAGGAAGCATGGATGATCTGGAGCAAGGCGGGCCAGGCCTGGGTCAAGGCCGCCTAGCTGGCGATCTGTTCCACATAGACCACGACACACCTCTGGGACCCCAGCTTGCAGCCAATCATCCCCCCACCACGCCACCTGCTGAACCATGGCCCACGGCGTTTGGGGGGTTGCCTGGCGCTGCACCTCCTTTCTTGGGTAGGAATTCGCCAGGAGTGGGGCCACAACTGCAACCGCCTATGTTACCGATGGAGGCAATACCCATGGTTGGTGTTCCACGTCTGCTGTCAGCTGAAGAACAACCCCCAAACTACATGGATTACACCTCCTCCAGCCACAATCACGTTGAAGTGTACTAAAGTGTACGCCTTTTATCCGAGCAATCCCAAATACAGAGCGAGCATATGTGTCTGGTGTTCCCAGAGCGGAAATAATAAATTCTACGAATAAGATGGACCAAACACTTGACTTTCCCGCACATCACACATCCCATAAAACCACGAAGAAAGCCCTTATTAACAGAAGTTAGCTAGTTTCTCGTCAAAGCCAAAAGCATTTCAGAGTGAGTTTGGAATAATTTGACAGATAATGGAGGTAGCGGAACCAAGGAAGTAAATTGTTTCCTACTTGCTAAACTTGTGAGCGACTAACTCAACCAGTCGTTCAACAGCAGTCCAGGAAGGTGATGTACGTGTTTTTAAGTCAAAGAACTAAAAAAATGAGCTAGAACGCTTCCAGAGATTATAAACATTTTACCTACCGAGGAAAGGATTTGCAGAGCGAAGACTTTGCTGAGCTTGTCCAACACAGTCGCCACAAACAAGTGTGGCGGCATACAATGTTGTCTGTTCCCAATCATCGATCTCTTCCAGCATTGTTCTGTAGACTGACAGATGCCAGAACAAAATTGCGTAATGTACTATTCAGCTATGAAAGAAAACGGTCAAAATGGTAATATCGGATTGCGGTCTAGAATTACTTTGAACTACTATTTGAACTACTATTTGAACTACTATTTGAACTACTATTTGAACTGCTATTTGTGCTCGAACTGGAAACAAGGAGTGATAGAAGTTGGCTGGCGCCAGCTCAGTCACTAGCCCTCCATGGACTTGTCAAACCCAGTGAAGTCTATCCGACTTGACGACATGTGCGTCTGTTAGGCACATTTCATATGCCACCTCTTACTGCGTTTGGTCGAGAAAAGATAGATTTACTTCAAGTGGTAGAAAAATGTATTACCAACTTTTGTGATTGTCATGTACATGTGCTGATATTAATTTGTACAACAAATACAGTGAACGCTTCTTCCTTCCTCTCCACCCCTTACTGCATCCCCACCCCGCCTCCTATTTTTTCTTTAGCTCGTTGCATATGCGATTGTCCTTCTCGCTCTAGCCCCTACACCTATTTCGTAACTGACCAGTTTGACTTTGAGCAATTAGCAAGCAGACAACGTGCTACTATTCTGATTTGCTGCACCATGTATTCTTTTATCCCAAAGCATTCTGTCAACGAATATTGTTGGAACTTCGTTGAATTCTATGTTTAGTTGGTAACCCCCAATAGAAGATGAACGTCAAATGCAGTTTTCTGTATGTGCGTGTGTCCGAGCGTGTGCGTGAGAAATATCTTACATGTCATGTCTTCTGCTGGGATGAATCATCTCAACTTTATGAGATTCCTTCTCGTTGATTTCAAGATAACTTTCCAGTTTACCTGTTCCAATGGTCTGTGCAACACAGAACAATTTATTTCCAGAAAAGGAAAAACACTCAGGACACTTCAGCGATCAGCAACAATTTTAAAGCCATCTCTTCCTTGACGTTTCGTCTTTAAAATGTCACAGTCACCATGCAAACACCAAAATAATAAAGACAACATCGATTTATACGATTGTTTTCGTGTGTAAAGTACGTCGCAATATGTTCGTATGTTTTGTCTTTTCTGATTCTTCGGTCGTTTTCATGGCTGTCACAGTCTGCTGGTGTTCGTTTTGAAAATTAGGGGTGTATTAGCATATTAGCCATCTGAGATGTTTCCTTTATAAATAGGACTGTTGAACCGAAAAGATAAATCATGGTGTAATGTGTCACGACGGGCGGTACCTTATCTTATTGGACTCGACTTATCCAGAATTACTGGACAACTTGTTTATGGCGATCTTGTAAATGTAGATTTAATTTAGCAATCGTTACCAAAACCTTTACTGCTTTAGGTCAGTGGTTTCTAAACCAAAGGGTGACGATGCTGTGAAATAATGTGAACAACTAGAGCAATCTTCCGAGGGAAAAGATTCTCATACGTCGACACGCTCGCTCAGTCTCTCACAGGCAAAACACTACTAGCTCAAGAGCCCCCACCCTCGTAAAACACTCAACTGCAGCGAACTGTTATTCAGCATATATTTCAAAACACTAACTGGCTCGACAACATCAAATATCTACAAAGTATTTACACAGAATCACCGCGCTCGTGTCTAGGGTAACACGCTGCCTGATGACGTCATACCACGT
>SMGT01003783.1:145101-166124 GCA_004794575.1 Lanistes nyassanus | reverse complement strand
CGTCTCAGTCCGTCGAGGCGGTCAGCAAATTACACTCGTAACTGCAAGAGAGCTGGAGTCTTCCTTTTGGCAAGATGGCGACTGAGGTCCGTAGGCTAGCACGTGGTCGCTTCACTGGGTCTCTTCCTAGGTGCACGTCCCTCTCTGTATGTCCTCTCTCCTCTGTCTCGATCTCACATTTTTTCCTCCTTAAATTCTAACCCCCTGACGCCTTCAAACTGGGCTAAACCGGTTCTGGTCAAACTCGGTGGAGCCGGCCAACGGCGCTGTCCAATGGCGAGCTTCCAGCTAGCCACTCAGTGTCCAGAAAGGGCGGAGCGATAGCCTGGTGATGACATATCTTCCCCCTACTAGCTTACAAAGGGAGGAGCTAAAAGGCTTACCTAGGAGTGACAGGTAATAGCCTAGGGTGACATGTGACATAATGTTAAAAACACTAATTTTATGTTAATACCAATCGCTTTCTGACTAGGAAGGGGTTTGATTTTATTTTCGATCTACATACCAGTGAGGTAAGACTTGCCGACACTGCAAGACCTGTTATACAGCCAACTATTTTAGGTTGTAAGTATGCAGTTTATATGTGCTATCTGATGAAATTTTGTAACTGCCAAAAATTTTGAAATCGCCCATCTTAGGCTTACTAAAAGCCAGCTTTTTTGCATGCCAAGCCTGTGTAAAGCCACTTGTCTTTGCTAAGTTTCAATAAAGTTCACTGGTGCACCCACAGACCTCCAGCTGCGTCAGTCCCGTAAATCAGCCAAGTACAGTTCAGCTTACCTGTCTGCCCTTTATGTCAGTCTAACAAATCAGAAACGGTAATTTTCAGTCTTATAACTTAGCAGTGATTTGTTATTTCCACAAGTAGTAATTAGACAGATAAATTAAAGAACGATTTCAGTTAAGTTCGAGTAAATTAAGTAATTTTATTTAAGTTATTAAATACGTTACATATATTAAATCAACAACTGTTTTTCAAGAAGGCTGAAAAGTGAAACGGCTAAAAAATATATGAAAATGTTATTGTTATGGTAGAAGTACTGATCCCTTCGTACCCTAACAGAAAAAGCTATTAACATTTTATTACTATACCAATATTTACCTTGTTTTGTCCAGTAAGGCGATAAACTTTATTTCGTCCCTTCGTACAATTTCTAACCTTTATTATTATTATTATTGTTGTTGTTGTTGTTATTATTATTATTATTATTATTATTACAGAATTTTTGGATTAAGGAATGAGTACATTTCTCGATTTTAAGGCTTCTTTTAAATTTACTCCATGTCATCACATAATTTAATAAACTAAATAAACACAATTTTGGTAATCTTCTCTTCACACAATGCAGGGTTCCTTTCCTTACAATTTTTTTAACAGACCAGAGCGAGTTGTATGGGCGTTCGCATCTCCTATTCCGAAGGGAATGTGCACGTACAACACACAGGGCGGACGGGCTTAGCGCTATTGTAACCGGAAGTCCAGATACGAGCACTCATCCAACTGAACTTATATAAGCGTTCCGAAAATATTTTAATCTATTCTTGTACTTATATGAGAACTTTTACAGTGTATAGGCGCGTTTGTGTCTGCATGTCAGGGAGAATGGGGGAGAAGTGTAACGCATCTTCCTCTACATTTTGATCATCTCCTTCCTCCGTTGATTTTCTTCTTCATAAAAGATTTTAGATATTTTTTCTGGTTTTTATTAGCCCTAATCATTATTAATATAACACAAAATTCTGTAATCAAAAGATTTGTGATTCTTAACTGGCTGTTTCTTTTCCAATTTGCATAATTACATTCATATCGCGTATTCAATTTTATCACACAAAGTTTGGGGGAAAATAAGAAGTGAAAGAGTAGAAAGGTTTGGTTAAATGCATGATTTCAATTATTTTTCTTACGTAACTGATCAAAATATATACATTATGCTGTAGCCGTACATGTGTTGGCAGAAGTGCGATGTTATAGAAAGAAAAGGACTGGGAATGGTTTGGAGAGTTTTCCAGTTTGTCATTCAAAACCACAAAACCACAGATTGCTTAACTTTCGGTGGACTACACCTATTACTGAGTTTGATCACTAGAAGACCATGTGATTTCCTTCAAATGACATTTGAGCTACGTGTAATAATAATTCTGTCAAAAGCGACCAAAAAGTTACCCGTGCAAACATTACCAGTAGAACCCTAGGGTTCCACGGGTAATCCTTCCCCTACCCATTGCGCGAGGCACGCACAGTCGTGACGTCACCCGCACTGGCACGCGTAAGCGTTGGGCTAGCGTAATATCTCTCATAAAAACTCCCTCTAATTAAAACCCCAAACCCAAACTGGAGCAGCGTAGAGTAGGTCTATGAGCTCGCCTTCCTTTATTCGCAATTCTCGCGTTTCCGACTAATTTGTCAAATCTTGTTACTGTCTGCGAGCATGTCTGGATACGATGCGAAGTGAAGGCGTGTATGACGGGAAGGCATGAGGTGGGGGGGGGCGTGTGCATCAGTGCATAACAAGTACTAGCATAAACACGGTGATGACGACTGCAGCTACCAGAAGATACATGAATACATCAGGCCCCGTATGTAAGAAGACCGATCACTGACTTATTCCTGCCATTCGGGATATTCTAGGAAAAGCTCCTTGACTTCCTCATGCATGAAAACCGAATAACCTATTTTCCCCTCGATCATTATTGGTTACAAAGTTATTCCAGAGATTTTTTAGTTCATTGCGCCATATTGAAAAACTGCCACCTTAAGGGAACAACCCTCACTAAACGAGTTGCGTGATCCCTTGTGTAACTTATCGGTATCGTTTTTAGCATTGTATTTATCTTTTCAGATTATGTGTTATTATTAAAAGCGACATGAGAAATTTTGTAATTCCAAACAATTATTTTTTTGTCTTCTACTAAAAATTATTAGCTATATAAAAAGGATGTCTATAACAACACACACACACACACACACATTAGCTTGAGATTGAACTGACCGCAAGGTAAAAATAATCAAACCAGTCCAAGTCGTCTTGCCTAATGTCAAGTATTTTTATTTCATGTTTGCAAAACACGGGTAACTGTTATAATAACAAGAGCGATCAAGAGCAGTGAAAGCAAAACAATTTTATCAAGTTTATTTCTTATTTCATAAGCATACAAAAAGAAATCTGCACCAATATTCACAGAGAAAAATAAAAGCTTATATAGTTGTAATATATGAAGTTGTGACAACCCCATACAATACAATACATCAGGACTATGGATTTGAACAAAGGCATAATGCTGGAAAGAAACAAATGAGTGATCCAGATTAGTCCAGTGGGCAGTGCTTAGGTCTCCTGTGGATGGAGGTTTTGTTTTCCATGTCAGGCAAGGATATTTTCTCAGACTACTGATGTCATTACTGCAATTACAAACATGGTTGTTAATTCAGCACTAATCAAAAAAGTAGTCAAAACCAATACAACGACAAGAATGCAAGACATAAAGAAATAAGCAGGCACATTAAACAGCTGGGTTACAAATCTATAGTCTTTTCTATACCTCTTCCAAGCACACGTAATGAATGCATTAATATTCCCTATTTGGCACTAAGCTTTAATCTTACATATAAACAAAATGTTTGAATTTTGAAGTAAAAGTATTACTGTTATACAACACACCACACATAGAAATGAAATCCAAACACCATGACATTTTTAAATAGTACCAAAGCTACAGCGTTAGGTCTGCTTGAGTCTTGAGTCAAAGTTCCAGCCCTCTTATCACTCCCATTTGATCTTTTCATTCCAAGATGCTCCAAATCTTTTCTCCGGGAACTTAGCATTCACCGTTTGCATCTAAAATGTGAAAAAAATAGACGGTGTTGCATTTGACAGTGACAGCTATAATGTGGTTCTGTTATCCAAACAGTCATGTCTTTGAATGATGAACATTACATTGAAAGTTAACATGAGTTAACACAACGCAAAACATCAAATTCACGCTGCAGCATAATTTCAGTTCAGTGACACACAACATTCGATATTCGACTCACCTTTTTTTAATCGGAGGGAAAGTATGGAATGATTTCCCTCTGCATTTCGGTTTGCTTTTATCATTTTAACAGTTTCATCCAGAACAATAATCGCTGTTTAATTTTCTGCGCATAGTGTGTGATACTGATGTCGCCACTGATGACCGTTCATACCATTTTCAAAAAGCGAAGAAAAACTGGAGCCAATCAAAATACAGTCTTACGTTAAATATGCTAATCTCTTAGGGTCACCACTGAAAACCTTATAATTTCCTGAAGATCTTTGCTGCCTATAACTCCTTACACCCCTCCCCTAACCCCCACCCCTTACCCCTCCCCTAAACCCCCCTCCTCACGAAACATCCAGCTACCTCTTGCTCCCTCCCCTCCCCCCGAAGGATCTGCGAAATAGAACTCCCCATTTAATTTGCTCCGATTTTTACACATCCGAAACAGAGCTCGTCATTTGATTGGCTCCAGTGAATTAGAGCTTTTACGTGCTGATCATCCTTGTCAAGACAGAGTTGAACCGGCAAAGTCGACCATCTTTGTGTGCATGTACTAAAAAATCTTTGGTTATTCGGTCGTCCCAGAAGGGAATGGTTTACTCCATGTTCTCAGAAACAGCGTTTGAAGAGACAAAAAAATCTGTTTGATATTTTTGATGATTTAGACATATATCAAAATATGTAGTTCGAAGAGCTGCCATTCTGGGCATTGTAGATGAAGTTAATCCTGGCATAGAAGTGTCAATCGGAATGGAGCTTAACACCACTGTTACAGGTCAAGGTCACACTGTCTGCTGACACGTACTGTTCTGCTATTTTGCTCCAGGTTAAGGCTTTTGTTTAAAACATGATTTTCAGATTGACTGCGCCCAACACAGGTTCCTCGACTGCCAGTTCTTCAAGCAGAATTTCAACCTCACTACTGGTTGGCTTAAGTTATCAGTTTGGTTTGCGGATTCTTTTCTGCTAAAGAAGTGATTACAGAGAAGTGATCAAGTGCTGACCATAACGCAAAGAGAATTCCCGCAGTCTTATCTTATATAACGCATTGAATAGTTATTCGTTCCCTATTGGCACCTTGCGCATGCGAAAGTTTGGTCCTTTATAAAAAAGGATCAAATAGCTGTTCGGGCATAAATTTAGTACATGCATACGGGGCCAGAAGGATAACTTTAAACTTTAACAGGCACTATAGCATGTTTTCTTGTTTGGTCAGTAATGGTGACTATTGTTACATTATGTAGAGCGGGTCATCGGCACCACAAATACTTTGTTTGTAGTTCAGTCTTTTATTCCTCATGGTCTGGCTAACCGGTCATTAGGCCTCCTTTCTCCAACATACATCAAAACTACATCCAAACACTATATAGGAATCACGAAACACTAAATCTCAACTTTCTATCCCGCCGTTTTGTCGACCTGGTATACCTTCATCAGTCGGTCCTCTATTAATAATCCTAATCCTCCTCATCCTCCTATCTCCACCAGAGTTTATATACCTAACCCAAGTGTTAAAATGTTGGATTCCCACGATCTGCACGTCAGTGATATTTTCATAACGAAAACTAAAACTAGAACTAAAAATATTGTTTTTCGTTTTACGAGAACGAGAACTGAAATTAATAAAAACAGAGAAACTAAAACGAAATAAAAATAAAAATTTGTGATCCGTGAACGAACTAAAACGAGAACTAAAATCGAGTAAAACGAAAAATAAAAGCAATTGCATTTTCGTTCTTTCCTTTTCGTTCGTGCAGAAGGTTCGTCTCACTTGTCTATAGGTCGCGCTGAGCTTTCAGTAACGTTACGCTAGTTACTGAGCTGCCCCTAAATCTCTAAGCGGTGCCATCCTTCCCTGGGGAAAAGCCTGGCCGCACCTAAATTACAGATAAGGGTTATGGTAGCCTCGGACAGTGAGGCCTTGTTGTTCCTTCCCTACCCGCCTTTGGGTCAGGGGATCAAAAGAAACACGATACCCTTTATGTTTCCCAACCTTGAGTACCGAACGACCAGTCAGGCGCATGATGCAACTGACCACGTTATGCCCTAGGACAGTGCAGGGGCCGGGTGTATGTAAAGGGCTATTTACACTAGCGGTGCTCTAAACGTTGAGCAAAAACATTTTCCGAGCACTCTCTGTACACAGGCGCAAGAAACCTGCAACATTTTACTCGCCAGATGATCACATGATCATCACGTGTTCGCTCTAGGACCTGACAATAACAACAGCATGGATGATCACGAACAATTTATTCTGACCGCTGCAGCTTCTGTGACTGCATTTATCTTCGCCGAGCAGTCTCCGTCCTGATATGCACATAGTTTGCGACTGGACGTTAAGCAACAAATACCCCCATCCCCCGCCCAGCAGTCAGAGAAAACAAAACGCCTAACTAGCATCTCTGTTACCTATAGATGGCACGCATATCGTTATACTATGACAAAAGAGGATTGTGAAGAGGACGAGGATAGAGCAGGGGAAAACATTTAGGGGGGGGGGGAATGTCAACCAAAAAAATGTCAAAATAAATGAGTCAAGAGAAAAAACTCGTTTTTCTTTGACCCCTCCCCTCCCCCATATAAATAGGACTGTGTGATTTTAATATATTTTAATATAGCTTTGAGTTTTTATAATTAAAGATATAGATGTCAGTTTCTATTATCACAGTTTTCAGTTCCGTGGAGATCTACTAATTCCGGAGACAATTAAGGATCCAGATAGCATTGTCGGTAGAGCTGGAGACTAGCATGTGGAAGGTTACTGGCTGGAATCCAGGTGTAGCCAAGAAATATGTTCTGGAGTTATACATTGTGCATTAGACAATCACCCCCCACATTAAACTCTGTCCGCACTGGCCATCTTACTGCAGCTATCAGTCTCGTGGCTCCTTAGCTCATACTTTAGTAATAGGACCCATCCCCCAAGAGTAAATCACCGGGAGGTGGAAGCACTGTCCCTCTAAAATAACCAACCAGCCAACCAAATTCTTGAGTGCCTATACACTATTTGTGAAAACCGGAAGTAAGGGTACACAGGCAGGTCTGTGCCATGACAACCTGCTCGTGCCTTACTTCCGAAATGTGTTTTTCTGTGTATTTGAGTGTTTGTTGCCTTCGTTTTGAGGTGCTTTTCTATGTGTGTGTTTCCTTCATTTTCCAGTGTTTTTTTTATGTATTTGGGTGTCGTGCTTGTTGGCTTTATTTTGTGTCTTGAGTGATTTTAACTCTTTGCAGTATTTTTCGATCGTGTGCGCGTTACGATGGGAAAGAATGGCGTTTATCACTGCAGTAGTGGTTGTCTAAGAAGAATAAAGAACGATATTTAGAGACATGTATGGATTTTTTCGGGTTTCCCACCTACAGCTGTGCGCTGCAGATCCTTTTGAATTGCTGCAGTGGGGCGTAAACACTTTTTGAGAAAGGAGTTGGGAAGACCGGGGCACGATGAGACACATTTTTACTTGTGACTCTCAAGCCCAAGATAACTGAGGACTTTCTACAAAACTTACTTTAAATGAGAGTTTGTTCATTTGTTGAATTGTTAGAACAAAATTCCCAACGCTATAAATCATATTTGTATTAAAAGCATTTGAAAATACTAACCTACCCGGGACAGGTTGACACATGCCTGACTACGTTGAGACGCACATTATAGGGCAGATTGATACGTGAATGGGGCAGGTTGAGACAGTATTTAAAATGTATAAAAATGACTAGGAAAAGTAAATATTTCGGCACTGTATCAATGTGCCCCATCTCAAACTGCTCCAACTTGGGTAAGCACAGCAAACAGCGACCAATTAATACTTTATTTCTGACAACAAATCAGTAAATCACAAGCTTTACAAATCCCTAAGCTTGCCACACAGCAAATAGAATTGTCAAACACCTTATGTGATATTAAAGAAAAAAATTTACTTTACCTTGCACCACAAGGGGCTGACACTTCTCCCTCCTCATGCAGGTAACACTTCCCGCTAAAATGACGCTTAGGTATAGAAAAAAAGAGTGGAAAAATAGAGGCAAAAATACTGTGGGTTACTGCGTTATTTAGGGGGTGTCTCAACTTGCCCCCTGTCTCATGCCCCGGTCTCTCCTATTCCAATGTTTGGGAATTTCGTTGTGTAGACTTGTTCCAACCCTGCACATGGGCAGCAAAACATGTACTACCACAGAACTTATATATATATATATGCAAGGTCTGTGATAGGACTACTTCAGCACGGCGGACTAGCAGCCGCAGTACTTTACAGTGACCTGAAGACATCGCTCGGAGCTAGGGTTCAAGTACGAGGTGGGATCAGGAGTAAACAAGACAAACCTTTTGCGTACCCAACTATACTTTCGTAATATGCAGAAGCGACACTTTTGATCTGTCCGTCTCACAGCCCTAGATGTAAAGCTTTTTCCTCCAGCCCTCTGCCTCATTAACTATCTCTCTAAATTATGCTGATGCATAGTCTCAAAACAGGTGTCACGTCATAACCATAGATAAATAGATGGTGCAGTGTGCATTAAAATGTGGGTCAAAATTAAAGCCAAAATTGGGCAGCGCCTCTTATCTTAGTGCCGGCGCGTGGCACTTTGTAGGGGAAGTCATCCAATATTTTTTGGCCTAGCTGTTAGCTCTTTGATTATACATTCTATGACAAGCTACACCAAAGTCTTATGCCCAGAACATTGTTACTATTTATTTACTTTAAATGCAGCATCCGGAAAGAATGAAAACCAACTACTATTGAAGCATATTTTATACCGCCTTAGAGTCTAGTGTTGACATGTTGGGATCTACCAAGATCTAACTTCTTGTGCAGTTAGTCTCTATCTCTCTCACACACACACACAACGGGTTTCGCAGAAGTTACCTATAATTTATTGTATTACTATGCCTACATAAATAATGAGTGCTGGTGAAATGCAACACTACCACCATAAAGTAAAAAGGAAATGTGTGTAAAAGACCAAAGTTGGGGTCAATTAACTAATTTACACCACAGCAATCGCTTGCTGGAAACTGCTTAATCAAAATAATGCTCTAACACAGTTACATCAGGGATGGCCGTCAGGGCCTTCCCATGTAGTCTGCAAAGGATCTCTAGAAATGTAACATTTTCCTACTTCCTTACAAGTTTTTGATAAAATTAAAAGTGCAAGAAATAAATTCAAAAATGAATTAGATCAGAGCTCTAAAAATAAAATATTAGGCTGCATATTTACTAGGGATGACCACCAAGCTTTGCTTTGTCGCAAGTCTTCAAGATTCAAAATGACAAAGGACAAATGCTGCTCCCTGTGTTGGAGAATAATGTGGCAAAGAACTGACAGGTTCAAACAAGCAGGTGCATACGTGCATGCATGTGTATTGAACCCAGCCTGTTAATACCGAAATTAAATGCCCCGGGTGTGTCAGGTTTTAAACATGAGATTGGGCTTAAGTAACAGATGCTATTTTTCAAGTGCATATACTACTTGCATACTAAGATAATGAAATCGCTAACCTATCAGTGTCAAACTCACTGATAGATTACGACTCTTTTTATATATGGATAGATCTGGCATCATAGTTTTTACAACTGCATCGGGAAAACAGTCACTTGTGGAAAATAAACTGCTACTTGTTGCAAGGGAAATAACTCCAGAAAGGTCCTTTCAATTTTGACTATCGCTTTCCCTTTGTTCAGATGGCTGGGCATTCCATTTCTCACAAGCTGCTAAAAGACCAAATAACAGCTCAAAAACAAAGGCTTACAATTTCCCAGCTTCACATTTCCATTCATTATATTCATTTAACTAGTGTTAAGGGAAATTGCTGCTTAGAGAATCAGCTATTTGAAATCAGCAATTTCTTCTCCAAGACCAATAAAACTTTTTGTCCGGTTTATGTATGGAATTTGTAAAGCTGATCAGCTACACTTAAAGGAGAAAATAACAACAACAAAAAAACAGCCTAACTCTTCATAGGCCATTTTCACTACACCTACATCAACTATGATAAACCGTCTCCTTTTTCCAAACCTGTATATCCACTGCCATGTTTGTCCACAGACCTCATCTGTTCAAATTTGTAGAGAGCACCACTGAAGACAGAATGATGTGACCACTTCAGAAAATAACTGATCCAGTTTAATGATGTGTTCACAAAATGCAAATTCAGCCCGAGACAGACAATGTTATGCATGATGCTCAGCTAGAGCCTGGCCATGTCTACAAGAATGCCAGAGTGACATATCTTGCTGTTATTTTATGCAGTGCTTTGCCAATCTGTGTGAAATGAGAACAGTCCGCTGCATCTGTCTTTAATCTCTGTACAGACGGATGGTCACAAACACACACTGAGCATAGTAGTGGCAACTCCATATCTCTAGAACTGAGAACACTGCCATCCACCCATCTCTACACTAACTCAGCTTGCTGTGTCCTGAAGACTCAGCCTCTCACTGGCAATATCTTGTCAAGATCATCTAAATCATTTGGTTCCTAAAATCATGTGCACTCAATCCATGTACAGGGTGTCCTCCACTAAAGTAGCCACAGGTACTGCTGAGCTATGACAGAACTGTTGTCTTTATTGTGAGCAAATAGCCACCGCCTTATGACAATTCTATTTCTAGCCATAAGAAGCTGCCTTAATCCTCTAAAACTAATTTGGGGAATGCCCCTGCTAAATTTGAAACAAAACTGACAAATAGTATTTAATAGAATTTAATCTTCGCATTATTATTAACAGCAATAGGGAACAAGAAAATAAATTCTACACCTACAGTCATGCTGATAACGAACGAACGAATTTATTGGTTAGGCCTTCGGCCCATATCAAGGGGGTGACAATACCATACACAGTAATCAAAGCAATACATGAAACAAGTATACTCAGGTACACACGCGCACGCACACGCACACACACGTGTACACAACATGTGACTTAAGGAGCTTGGAGGGGTCTAAGTAAATCTGCCTCTCTCCGATGTAACGCCTTATACAGGAAACAAGCCAGGCTTCGTGTAAGTCTTGGACTGCTATCGGCCATAAGCACAGAAAATCGAGACATGGAGGGATATCGATAAAACTTCATAGGGATGTACTGCTTCCGCAAGTCGTCATAACGCGGACAAACAAATAAAAAGTGCAGTTCAGTTTCATCAGAATGACAATATGGACAATCCATAGTATGATGTACATATAAACTTTTTTTATGACAATTCAGACTGGTAATTCCTAGCCTAAATTTAGTCAGAGCATCCCTAAAGCCTACATGTTTAAGGTATAAAAGATAACCACTAAGAGAAATATCAGATTTAAACAGGGTGTAAGTGGAAAAACGCTGGCTACTGGAGATCTTACTATGCCAGTCTTGTTTATAACAATCCAGAAGCCTTTGTTTAAATTCCTTTAAAAACATGTTTACATCACCGACTCCCTGGTGCTCCCAAACAACGCCAAACCCAAACTTATACAGTACCACCATTACGTAGTTAAGCCAGGTTATTTTGTTTTTTTGCTGAAGGCCGAACAACATATCAACAGCATTTCTGGGTAGGCAATACTGAGGTAGATGGATTATTTGTCATGCGGATAAGAGAATCAGAATGAGTACTGCAAGCGCATCACTTGCCAAGTCATTCAGATAGTTACTTCCTAGAAAATCCAATTGTATAAATGTACGCAGACCCAGGTAGACCGAAAGATTCTGTTAGAATAGAAATGACTTTTTTTTCTATAGTTCATCTTATGACTTGAGACTGAGAGGAGTTCATCAAATCACACAAAATAAAATCAGATCATGTTGCAATTCGATTGAACAGTAGTGCTACAACACATTTTCTTAACCAGGGATTTTTTTTTTTGAAAATTACAAAACATAGGATCCACTTCTGGTAATGTGATGGCGGGTCAATCTCCTCACAACAGAGGTACACTTATTGACTTAATAAAACCTACTACTAAACGATGGATGCAGCCATGGTGCTTACTAAAATTTCTCACACCACATACCTGTAACATACTATTTCAACTTCGCCTCAGGGGGTGCAACCCACCACCACTCTGTGCTGGTCCCAATTAGCCTAGAAAAAAGAAGGGTTGGTCAGATGAGTGTCGATGTTCTGACAGTGAAAAAACATGACTGATATCTGATGCCAAGATTCATAAACTCACACAGAACTGGGCTCAGACATCACCCAGATGACCGAGGTCCGTGACAACCAATATTATTGCAGGGGTTATCCGTGCATGGAGTCAAAATCAGTAAACTACGATTTGCTGATGATATCGACCTGCTGGAGGAAGACGACCAACAGCTGGAGTGCATGACACGAACACTGAACAACGAAGGAAAACGATATGGACTATATATGAACACTGACAAAACAAAAGTAAAACGTATTTGGTGAAAAGGTATCCGCAAAGACATTTTCTGTGGATGGAATAGAACTGGAACATGTGGAAAATTTCACCTTTTCTGGTATGCAGTATAACCTATGACATGGACTCCAAAAAGGAAGAAGCCACACGAATAGCCAAGGCAGTGATAATGCTGAAAACAATGGGCAACCAAGGTCTGGAAAGCCTACAAACTAAAGTGAGAGTGCTCAAAACATGTCTTCAGCTGTTTGGCTGCGAAGCATATGCATGGGTACTCCCAAAGGATATACATAGAACGATGGGCGCTGGCCTTTGATAGGAAATGCTATAGAAAACTGCTGCACAGCGGATTAATAGATAAAGTGACAAACGAAAAACTGTATAAACGAATACCGTCCGAACACAATATGAATATCATGCGGCAGATAGTGCCGAGAAAACTCAGACTCTCGATCAGTCTTTGCCCAGTTTGGGCACATCTGTCGAATGAATGACAGTCCCAAGATCAAAACGCTCATATTTGGACTGGTGGATGGCCGTGACAAACGTGGAAGACCACACCGGGAATAGGCAGACGACATTGTTCAATGGGACGCCACAATACTCCAGGAACTGACTAACTGAGCTATGTTGCACAGGACTGTGCCCAATAGTACAACATCGTCAAGGTGGCATCAGACACCTACGGGCGCTAAGCCCGCGGTTCATGATGATGAAGATGATGAGAGTTATTTCCCTCTTCCGATTTTATCTAGTGAAGGGAGGCTTGGTTCGACCAAGCTGTGACGTCAGGCGTGGTTACGCGAATAAGCAAAAAAAAAAAAAAGGCGTAACTATGGTAAGGTATTTAGTGTTAAATATGTACATCCATCTTCTGAACTGTATAATACCAAGCAGCATTTAACAGATTGTTATTCACTGTGCATAAAATTCATAAACAGCTTCATTCTCAGCACATGCTAAGTCAAACTGCATGATGATGAAAGCTTTGTTTAGATCGACTGCTGCCTAGTATAGAGCAATAATATATTTTTATACTATAGACTATAGTCTAGACCAAGTGTCGATTGTGATCTGAGATTCAGATTGCCTTAGGTTTGACAGTTAGTAATTAAAATAATTGGCATGCACTGCATTATTGCAGCGCATCGAAAACAACATTTAAAAATGAAGATATCCCTAGACAGTGTCAGGCTTATTCTAGTTGTAAAGACCACTGATCAACATTTCCTGTGTAAGCTTTGTTCATGCTTCTAGTTCGAGGGACTATGTCGTGGGTGTAGTGGGAAGAAATCACGAAGGAAGGAAAAATGTAATATGTCAAGGAAAAGATGTAAGCAAAAATAAAAGGAAAATGCTTAGTTTTTTCCTCATTGACATTTTCTACAAAATTGGTAAAATACCTTATTAAAATTATTACATCATTAACAATTAGTATTACTTTTATGAGGAGTTCCTTACTTATAGTCCCTATTCTGGTACTGTAGATGCTTCTGATTTTTTTTTAGATAAATTTTCCAGCTCCATCACTCAGTTGTTGAGTCACTATAGTGTGGTGCTTGAAAACTCGCATGTGGTAGACCAGTCAGACTGATGGCTTGAATTGAATTTGGTCAGGTTGTCGTTGGACCCCTCTGAAGACTAGTGTGTAGAAAGTTGCTCGTTAAGTCAAAGTGTGGACAAGGATTATATCCCATAGTTAAACATTGTGCCAACTCCATTCAGCCATCCTGCTGAACATTAAACTGCCTCTCCATACTGGCCATTTTACTGCAGCTATCAGTCTGGTGGTTCTTTTAGTGCATAGCTTAGTACTAGGAACTCATCTGCTATAGGGCTTAATCACCATGTGGAAGCACTGTCCCTCAAAAAATTACCTACCTATTCTTAAAGCAGTAGCAAATATTCAGAGCAATATTGGTGTTTCAGACTTTGTTATGGCTGCATATGCTTAACATATTAGTTGATAATTACATAAAATTTTCTGAAACTTTACCTCAGGGATTATTAGCTCTTCTGCGGAAACTTAAGTCCAATCCTGACAAGGAGCTCCGCATTCTGTTGCTTGGGTTGGATAATGCTGGTAAGACCACACTTTTGAAACAACTGGCTTCAGAGGATGTGAGTCACATCACACCTACACAGGTTTGTGCCTCTGAATTCTTGTGTACTTTTTCCCCTGTTAATGGCAGAACCTCGTTAAATATTGCCGTGAAAATGCCTCTTTACAACTTACTCTTTTTAAACAAACAAGACTTTTTTTAATAATTATTTTATGTAACTGATAAAATTTCCCTTGATCTAAAAGCAAGTTAGTTTGTCGGGTGGGTGGGGTCCTGGTGGTATATGTATTAGGTTTTTGACAGATTTCCTGTCTTGAGAAAAAGTTGGCTTAGAAATTGTGGACACCGGAGAAAGCCTCAATACACAATTGGAAGGTATAGTAATTCCATCATCATTTGATGTTTCTACACAGTGTGAGCTAGCTAAAGAATGACATTGACAGTGATAATATCACAATTTTTTTTTAAACTTAGATCACTATTTGCTGACTGACATACTTTTTACACCTGACCTTAACACTTTTTCTGCTGATCAAAAAAAAGTGAAAGTTGCATGAGACCACAGTAGTGCAGAAAAATATCGGTGCACAACACCTGTGCAAAGGATTCATCTGCATTGAGCAGGATAGCTTCTCGTGACTTGCATAGCAAATGATAGAGTGTGCAGACTTTAAACCTACCAACCCTAATTTTTTTCCTGATAAAGTCGAAACCCTTATCCCACCATTTTTTTCCTTATCTTGTACAGCAAACTATAGCCTTCTAACCGAGTAAACTTATGATCTCACAAATACAAATGGCCAGTTTTGTGAATGAGCCCAAATTCAAGAGATATATCTGCTGAAAATGTCCTAGAAGGCAGGGTTTGGCAATAGCAGTATTTGTACATTTATCTTACCAGTGTACACATTCATATGGATGTTACTAATGTACATGTACCTATGTATGCTCAGGTAAAATGCATATGTATGTTTTCTTTGCCTCTCAACAGTCCTGAGTTTAATTACTTGGTCATCTCAGATAAGCCTTCTATAGTTGGTTCCTATTGGTGTCATAATTATATTCAGCATCCCTATTTTATTTGTTTTGCCACACAGGGATTCAACATAAAATCTGTACAGTCCTCTGGATTCAAACTGAATGTCTGGGATATTGGAGGACAAAGGAAAATAAGACCATATTGGAAAAACTATTTTGACAACACAGACTTGCTGGTAATAGCTTAAAATATTTTTAGTTAATGTATATTTTCTTCATACCAAGAGCTTTTGCTAAAATGTTATAAAAATGTTATTCTTTCTTGATACTTGTAATGCATCTTCAAGGAGAAGTATTTCAAGTGTGACTCCTTTCGACTAAAGTTAAAGGTAATTCTGTAATCTTTTGATCATTAGTGAGAGAGATATTGAAATCACTGTTTTCTTGGGCTCTGCTTTATCACAGCATTGTCAGCTTTTTCTTCACCACCCCGCCTTCTTCATCATCATTACATTAGGGTTGTGGTACCCACTTACAGTGTACAGCCAGGTGGAGTTGGGGAGGGGTTCCGCATTCTGAGAGAAACATTTGCCAGGAAAGGGACTTAAACCAACATTCCGTATCATTCACTCACTGTAGCAACTGCTGACTGTCACAGATGTGGACATACAACACATCACTCCCATCCAGAGATACATCACATTCAGGCAGTCATCCTTTGACAAAACAACATCTGGGGTCCAACTGTCAGTGGTTACTATACATTACGTTTACTGCTAATGTGCCCTGTGATTTTGTGCATGACTCATTTTGCTTGTGATGTTCGGATGGAAGCAAATCTCATGACCAAGCATTGTTTTATTAGACTTTCGTCTTGCAGAATGAGTTTTGTCAGCTGTGCCTTCTGCTTTGGTCACCAGCAAAAGTGTTTGACCTCTGGGTCCTTCTCCTGTCTCTGCGGTCCTGCTGGTCCCTGCTGCGGATGACGTCATCTCTTTGCAGTTTGTACTGCCGAAGTTGTGCAACTCCTAGCAGCCCGAGGGGTGCCATCACTGGTCCCTGTCTCTCCTACCCGCATGCATGTGCCTGCTTCTGCTTCTGCCCACTTCCTGCTGGAATTGATGGTGGTGGTTCTCCATCTTGCTTGGTTGCGGACGTTGGTATAGTGTTTCGGGCAGTGGTTGTGCACACAGGACCGTGTGGGGAGAGATTTTATCACCGGGTCATGTGGCTTTTCCTCTCTCCATCCTGAACCTGTGGTGTCTGCCATGTTTTCACAGGGGTCTCACGGTACAACCCCAGCACTGATGCTGCAGATCACCCACGCTGGCTCACACCAGAGGGATGCAGCATCGTCCACCGCTCGTTGAGCACTTCTGTGGTCTGACGACACCACTTCCTCTGCCCTCGGAGCAGTCGAGGAGTTGGCTGTAAGCCGCCTGACTGTGGGTGTCATGGCTCCCTCAGAATGAAGTCCTCTGTCACGTGGACACTTGCTGCATGTGACAGAGGAGGAAGTGTTGCAACTGATCCTTGTTTTCTCATGAAAACAGAATCGAGCGGTCCACTTGCACCAGCTCGGGCAGACGGTTCTGGTTGTGCTGCACCCATGCTCTTCCAGTGCAGCTGCACACTGGCACCCCCTTCTAGTCCTGTTCGGGTTCATGAGCCTCGCTCCTCTGGTCCTGGCAGTTGGGGCAATGTTTCCTTGTTTGTTGTCCCCGGTTTTTCATGCTGAGGCCTGCATTTCTGGTGCTGGGGGAATCACTCCTCTGTCTCCTCCTTCAGCCTCCATGGGCGTGGTGAGTGAGACATGAGGTGGAAGTCCTTGCACTTCCGGTGTTGGTCCATCTGGCACGCTCTTCTGTTTCTGCCCTTGAACGCTACGTTTTTCTGGCCCTGGTCGTTACAGTTGGGTATTTGCTCCCCATGCTTACCTGGGTTTGCTGCAGTGGCATGCATTTCCAGTGATGGGTGTGTTCCTCCTCCATGGAATCGACGGGTGAGACAAGAGTTGGCTCTTGACAAGATGGCTCATCCTCGTGTGAAAATAAGCTGGTGGATGAGAGGTCCTCTGTTTCCACTTCCAGGTGGACCTAGCAGGTTTGCTGGGTTCTTGGAGTCCTCTGACTGGTGCCATATTGGCCAGATTTCCAGTTGGCTGTCCCACTTCCACCGCCTCTCACATTGTTTTTTGCTGTGTGTCACCTTTGCCCGTAGGGTACTCATGCACCCATGCGAGGTCCTCGAAACTTACTTGCCCCTCCTGCATGTTCATCCCTGGCGTCTGCCACTTCTGTTCCCCGTGTGACCACTGTGATGCGCTTCCACCTCCTGCCTATGCTGTGCTTTCACCTTGCCTGCCTTGCCTTTTTACTGGCTCCTGCCTTCACCTTCCAGTCTTGCAAGTAGGCCTGGCCTTTCTTCCTGCACTAGGGCTGGTCTCATGGTCTGTGGTCTTACTTGATCGAACTCATCTGTTTGCCTTTACCACACACCTCCAGCAGGAAGTGTCCTCAGTTCTGGTCTCTGGCATCTCTGGAGAGGTCCATGTCCCAGCCAGGCAGCTCGGGATTTAGCTGTTCCGCAGATTTTTAAGGTTCTTGCTTCTATTTCCACCTGGCGACCCCTGCATGGCTAGCTTCCACCTGGAATGCTGTTACCTCTTACATCACTGCTGGGTTCGCTGTGTGGGACATCCTTGTCTTGGTTCCCACTTCCAGCGTGTGCACACACTTGGCTACCCATTGGCAGGCATGGCTGGTTCCTCCTTCCTTCTGGTCATGGCCTTAGACCTGTCCTTCATGAAGGAGTTCACTTCCACTCCTTGAGAGCATAGATGTGCTTCCTCTTCACACCATTGGGTGTACTTGAGGGACAGCTGGTGGGCCATGGCTGGCTTCTTCCCTGATGTTGACGCCTGTCTGCCTCTCCAGCCCAGAGGAGTTTTTAGCCTGGCACCCCTCCCCAGGGGTTGGAGGTCGCTCCGTCCCTTCAGTGGGTGCTTCCTGTTGCACCCATCCCACACTCCAGAGCATTTTACCTGGGCACTGAGTGTACCTGGTGTTGGGCTTCACATGCTGTAAACAGGATGCTTACCTGCTTCTCTGGCACGTCTGCCTTCCTGCTACCCTCTCCCTGCTGCCATCACAGGTTTCAGGTATTGGGGTATGGCAGTCCCCACCCATCAACAGTATTCCGCAATAGAGGCCTTGGCTGCCTCTTTTCCTGGTCTGCACTGTCTTCTTCTCAGAGCCTGCCGGCAGGTTACCCCCAATCTTTGGCTAGTTGCAGGTCCCCACTTTTTCCTGCCAGTGCGTTGTTGGTTGGTGACTCCATTGTCGTTCTGTATGTCCCTTCTACAGAGTGTTGTGATTACGGCTTTGGCCTGACTGCTGGAGGACTTTGTACTCCAACACCTAGCATGCAGGAAGTACCTTTGCTTCCTCTGGCTAGCGTGTATCTCACTGAAGCCTCCATTTTTTGCCTCCTGCTCACACACTAGGTCTTTCTCATCACGCTGCACACGATGTGTGCACTGATACACGTGCCAGTATGCTCTTCCAGGCACTTAGAGACATTTTGGGCCACCTTGCACTAGCCGCTGCCCTGTGCTCCATGTCTTCACCCCTGACACTTGCCCTGCTTCCACCTCGCCAGTTTGCATCCTTCGTAACCACACTGGTTTTGATGATGTCACTGGTCCACTGCGCAGCTATGTTCCTGCAACACATACATTGCATGTTTGTTGCCTGCTGGCCCCCAGCTACCCCCTGTGGCTGCTTTGGTTCCAGCTATTGTAGTGTCTACACCCTTGTTGCCACCGTGGCCTGTTTTGGCCTGAAAGACATGGGGTTTTCCTTTGTGTAGCCTCCTTCTCCAGCGATTGTCTTCCCAGACTGCTCTGTGAATTGGAGGGTAGGCTGCTCCACCCTCACTTCACCGTGGGGTGTGACTGGTGAGTGTGTCCCTCCATCCCAGCCTGGTGCTGCCTTGGGCTTGTGCCTGGTTCTGCTCTGACCCTGCTTTGTGTTCACGTCCCTGCTTTTTCAGGCTGGCAGTCACTCTGGGTCCCTGTGACTCTGACAGAAGTGCTCTGGCGATGGACTTCCGCCCCAAGCTTCTTCCTGTCTGTGGGCCTGGTACCCCACGCCATCTGTGCTTGCACACATGCTGAGTCATCCACAGTGCATTTCAGCTGGGTGGCCTTGGTTGTTGGCTGGGCGGCTTGCTTGATTCCAGCCTCTTGCAGATCTGTTTGCTACCAATTTCTGCAGGTGGCTTCCAGTTTTTTCTCTTGTTCCGGGCCAAGACCTCTTCTTTGTGCTACTCAGCACTCTGGGTCATGGTACAGTATTGTGGCAAGAAGAACCAAATTTTTTAACTAAATTTTAGTTTTTTCAGCAATAGTTATCATGCCCACCCTCCTGGTCTCTTTGGCTTTCAAAAGTCAGCTTGAGTTGTCAGTGAGGTGTGCACAGGGGGTGATTCACAGTGAGTGCACATGCACATGGGAGACCTTACCAGGTTTACATTTGCACATTTTTTTGTTCGTAAGGTGCAGTTAGGGATCGGTAAATTGAGATTTAGCACTCTGGGTCATGATAAGTATTGCTAAAGAAACACAAATTTAGCTAAGAAATTGGGTTATCTGATGATACTGAGGCAATGTCTTTTCTTGCATTTACCTTTTTCAGCAATTCTGGTTTTTGTTCCTTCAAGACTGTTCATACTCTTAAGCTTGTGATTTTTAATAGGTATCTTTACCCTGTCCCAAGTGACCAAGGGACCAGAAGAAAACCAAAGGGTGAAAAATGCAAAGAACAGACTTGTGACAGATACCAACCTTACCATCCAAAATATATGTTTGCATATGAAATATACTTATACAGTACATAGACTGAATGTAAGAGGTAAAATTGTAAATCTGGCAGATTTTGCAAAATATATGTTTGGGAATAAAATACAGTCATGGACTGAATGCACAAGGTGGAATAATAAAAGCTATCTTGCTGTTTGCAACAGATGTAGATTGAAATCAGTTAGAAATGGACTCTACTTACTGTTACTCAGACTAGAGACAGTACAGCAGCTCTTTTGTTGTCCTTCAGTCACAGATGGGTGGAAAAGTATCATAAGAGACGATGAACAGAGAAAGTTGTAAGTTAATGCAGACAGGCAATCGGGACGTCAGTCAAGGTACTTTCGGAAAAGAAAAGTTTTTAAGTTTCGTTTGAAAGTCTGCAGTGATGGGGAGTGGCGAATGTTGTGGGGAAGTGAATTCCATTGGGTGGATGCCGAGAAGGTGAACATGCGCTTTCCATATGTTTTTGTCCTGATGCGGGGTACTGAGAGAATGCGATCGTCGGAAGAGGAGCAGAGCTGTCTCACTGGAGTGTAGATTGTAAGAAGTTCTGAAAAGTAGATGGGGCATGCACCGGTGAAAAAATTGAAACAGAGAGTAGACAACTTGTAGTCGATGCGAGCCTGAATGGGGAGCCAGTGCAGAGTGCGGAGGAGAGGTGTGGCATGGTTGGTTTTACGCGCTTTCAGGACAAGGCAAGCGGCCGAGTTTTGAAGTTTCTGTAACTTCTGTAGCAG
>SMGT01003783.1:126475-144693 GCA_004794575.1 Lanistes nyassanus | reverse complement strand
CGTGTGAGAATGAATGAGTGATGAAAGTGGTTTGATGTACAGGATGAAAAGGATAGGGCCCAGGACAGATCCTTGAGGGACTCCGAGAGACAATGCTGATTGGGGTGACAATTGGTCAGCGACAAGTACAGACTGAGTTCTACCAGAGAGGTAGGACTGGAACCACGCCAGCGCCGACCCACAGATGCCGTATACATCATGGAGACGATTGAGGAGGATGGTATGGTCGATCGTATCAAACCTTGCGGAAAGATCAAGGAGGGTCAGAAAAGACACTTCACCTCCATCCAGAGCAGACAAAATGTCGTTGACAACTCTAGTCAGAGCTGTTTCCGTGCTGTGGAATGGCCGATATGCTGACTGGGAGTGAGAGATAAGGTCATTTGAGTTGAGGTAGGCGAGAAGTTGATTTAGAACAACCCTTTCAACCACTTTTGAGAGGAAGGGTAGGTTGGAAACTGGGCGGTAGTTCTTGAGGCTGCATCAAGAGTGGGTTTCTTGAGGAGAGGCTTGACTATTGCCGCCTTGAACAGCGATGGAAAGACTCCTGATGCAGACTGTCGTTTACGATCTGAGTGAGAGTTGGGAGCAGAACATCCAGGCAGGCAAGGAGAAGGTGGGTTGGTATGTGGTCCAGAGCGCAGGTAGTAGGTTTAGATTTTAATATGACAGCCTTGAGATCTGACTGAGATATGGGCTGGAGGAAATGAAATGAACAAGATGGCAGGTCGTCAGCAAGGGTTGGAGGTCCACAGTGTAGCACCATCTCGTCCAGCTCAGCTCGAATATCCGCGACTTTGCGTAGGAAGTACTGAGAGAAAGCCTCGGGTAGCTGTGTGACAGGAACGTCAGTGGGAAGAGGCGAGTCCTTGTTTCGACCTGTTAGTTTGTTACAGATTTCAAACAGACTTTTGCTCGAGGAAGAGTTGACAAACTGTGCTTGAAAGAAGGATTTCTTAGCTGCAAAAACTAGCTTGGAAACAGAGCATTTCGCTGCAAGATATAGTTGTCTGTGTATGCTAAGGCGTGATCTTCCATTTGGTGTGGCCAAAAGAGGGACATGATTCATGTTTACTGAGGTTAAATATGCTTGTGTACACTGTGGTCATAAAGAAATGCCCAGTATAATTAAACATTCAATTCCTTTCAACCACCCTGACTTTTGGAAAAAAATCAGTGAGCAGTTGTGCCAATATGACTGAGTGATGATTAGATGATTAGTAGTAACCTGAGACAGGGAAATGTTTCTTCCTCAAAAATATGTTCAAAGTGTCTTTAAAATATTGCAGGAGGAGAAAAAGCTACATTAAAATTATTAAATTTGTGGCAAGGGTCTCCAGAAAATAATAGCATTGTACCAGCATCTGAATGCACTAACTTTATTATGTTGTTTTCAGATATATGTGATAGACAGCGCAGATAGGAAGAGGCATGAAGAAACTGGAGTGGTGTGTATAGATGTTTTATTCTCTCAGTGCCTTTAATAGTTCTTAATACAGTGGGTCCTGTGAATAGCAGACACTCATAGGGAAGAGTGAAGCTGCTCTTTAGGTGCATATGTCCCTTCTGTAGAGGGACAGACAGTAAGACTAAGGAATATAAGGCCTCTTTCACCCAAACAACTGTGGAAGCTGCAAGACTGTGCAATATGTACATTTTTATTTGCTGCATCACCATTAAAACTTTAAATTGGTGTTGGCATCAACCTGCAATGCAACTATTGGCTCTACTTATTGCTTTAGTACAAGGCATCTGTTGATTCGAGGCTCACTTATTGATAGGACCCAAGGTATTTAAATTCTCTTTCTCCTTATTTCCATATTACAGTTTATTTTTAAATTCTATTGCTGAATAAAATATTAACGTCGGGTTATCACTAAGGGAAAAAAGGCTGTTGTTAAAGACCTATTTTAGTTTACCACTAAACACTGTTTTGACAGTCACAGCATGGATTGAGTTTCGAACTGGTTTCACATCTGTGAGAGAGAAAAATAGAGTATTAAAACATCTAAAGATTATTTGAAGCATTAAACATTTCATGTTCTGATTACAACCAAGTGAGATGTCATTTAAGACTGAGTTTTGAAATTGTCATAGAAATGTAATGGAATTTTTTCTAAGCCAAGTTGTAGAAGTCCTGCAATAATGTATATGTGCACTTCTTTTAGTGGAATCATTGTCATCCCACCCACCCCCCTTTTCTTTTTAAAGATCAAACATAACTCTTCATTTTCTGTCCCACCCACCCCCCCACCCCACCCCAACACACACACACACACACAAACATATAGACATGCATGTCCGAGCACACGCACACACACAAGAGAACACACTCTCTGTTTAAACTGTCTTGTTTCACATGACTCTCTACTTCATTCCTCTCTTTAAAGAATATTTGAGTGGAACAGTTTTAAATAACTTATTGTAAAGTCATTACAAGAATAATAATTGCAAAAATGTGTATGAGATGCAAGCTTTCAAACATGATGGACTACGTTGCCGGAGGGGGTGGGAGGTGGGGGTGGGGGTGGTGTCAGTATGCTCTTGATTCATTTTTACCAGGAAAGGAATGTACACAAAATTAAGCAAAAACTAAATCCACTTCACCTCTATCTTTTTCCTAAGTGAAAAATGCTACCAAACTTTCCACTGTAGCCAAATGACAATTTATTTGTCAATAACCACTCATTTAATCCCAAAAAAGGTAGCAGTGTTAATGTTAATATTTACTGCTGGTCATCTTGGTGTAGGAACTGCAAGAGCTGCTTGAGGAGGAGAAGCTTGCAGGCGTGCCAGTACTGATATTTGCAAATAAGCAAGATCTGGTCAATGCTTGCTCAGCCAGCGAGATTGCAGAGTCATTAAACCTTAATTCAATCCGTGATCGGCAGTGGCAGATACAAGCATGCTCTGCCTTGTCAGGGGAGGGGGTAAAGGTAAGCATTGTGTATGTGTGTGTGCACCCTGCATGTGTATATATCTGCATGCATGTGTGATTTCATTATACATATAAGGAGTAACCTGTTGAAATGTGTGGAAGTAGGCAAGTTGATATTAACAGATTTTGTAAGTGTGTAGGAGTAGGTGAACTAGTGTTAAAAGATTATATATATAAACAGCACAGTCCACTTTACACAAGTTTTAGAGGAACAGTAAGTTCTGGTTGTATCCAATTTTTGCCTTACTCATATGCATCATACTGAAAATTTATTGTCAAGTCTTTAGACTCATAGTTACTATACTTGTGCCAAAAAAACTCCGTCTTTTAACACTTTGTTGTTTGTGGTGATGATGTAGTTGGAAAGAAGGAACTGCTGAATTGGAATATCGGGTTTCTTCTGCAATTATTTCTCTTTAGTTAAGTGTAAGAGGGTTCATTCTAACAAGTGTATATGACCACCTTTGCAACTAGACATCAGTTCAAGTAATGTTTTGTCCAAATGTAATTTCTGCTAAAGATTGTCAAAAGTGATTAACTTTGATCTTAGGTGATTTAAACAAAGTAGTGATAACTATAACAACACACCAGAATCCAAGTCCAGTGGTCGAAATGCAGATATTGTGCCCTTTTGAATGTCAGTCTCTGGTTCTTAAGATGTTGCATTTTCAGCCATTTTACTGTTCACCTTCCTTTCTTTCTGTAAGTCATTTCACTGCTTGTGCAACTACAAACGAAGAACTACTTCAGTCAAAGAAAGCCCTCTGTCTCATGCAACAATTTTAGGAGCTAAGCCCTGGTGACAGGCAACATTAATCATTGGCCCTCTGTTGACTTGCTCCCACCATTTAAAATATGCCATCTATACATCCGTATGGCAAGCTGACTTTCAACATTATCAGTGTTGTGATGTTGCATTCTTTTACCCTATATGTATATGTGCATGTGTGTAAATATGAGACAGATAAAAAAATTAATATAAGATCAATATCATGTTCTTATACCAGTTTCATGGAGTTCAACCATGCCCCCCAAAAAACCCTGCCAGTTTAAAACTAAAATGTGATTTAATTTTATCAAGACCCCATGCTGAAATCACGAGAAAGGGAGACTAAACTTTGCAAACACATGAGACCTTGTTAAAAAGATGATATATATTGGTTTGAAACATTACATAATACTATACATGTGAAACCTCGTGTTACCCATTAACTTGCATCTGACAAGTGAAAGCATGCCAAGCAGGTGGTCAGAATGGATTGATTTTTTATCATTTATATATTCAGGACTTCCTTTAGCTAAACGGAACCATATGTGTGGGGAGAGGGAAAGTGAGGTGCCTTTGAAAGATTGCATGTGTGTGTGAGAAGAGGGTAAGGGGAAAAAAAGGTACATGAATAGAGAAGTTTGACCGGATAAATGGGTTAGTGGATTGTGTGTTCATCTCTGTGTGTATAGCCGTTAATATAGGACTACTTCCCAGTTCTGGTGAAAGTATGAGCATACATGGCTTCATTTCTTTTGTTGCAATTCATTAAATGTTACTGGATTCATTTTATGCTAACAATAATAGCTACATGATGAAGACCATATGTTTTCTTATGTACTAGATGTGAACCACCTGACTTCAACGAGAATTTGTTCTAAATTTTTGTATTATTTCATGTCCATTCCTCTGTAACAGGATGGCGTTGAATGGGTAATAAAAACATGCAACAACAAGAAGAAGTGACCTGTGAAGCAGTCAGGACATAGACCAAGACACAAAGTTGAATTTTGGTGCCAAGAATTCTTTTTAACACCTGAAAGCCAGCCACCACAATTTCTTCACATTAAAACTTCAGCTCCACAAGATAGTTTGCTTAAATGTATTTCTGCTTCAAAGAACATATGATATTTTCAGTGTAACTTGCTTTGTAGAATAATTTCTATGATCTGGGGATTTGGGGGACTTTTTAAAGTTTTTTTTTTTCTTTTTGTTCATCAAGCACATGAATGGCATCAGCTCAATTGACCTGAAATGCAAATGTACTTAGCAGGGAAGTTTTATAAAACACCTTTTCACATCATGGTCATTTTAAAGTCATTATACTTTGAAAGCATGCACTGTGCTATGTTTCAAACATAGAAAAGATGTGTTTTTTGCTCAGAGGATGATTGACAATATACCATTCAATCCTTCGGTCTCAGTTTTCCATGGAAGACTTTATTGTCCATATCAGTGATGACTGTAACTTTTCTTAACTATAATAAATTCATTTCATGTGTTTTTCTTTGCTGCTGCTGCTGTTGTTGAACCAACTGTTCAAGGGATTAAAAGCTTTCGTTTGATGTCATGTCAACAATTCACTTTAAATGAAACCTACAAGAATTTCTGAATCCAGAAACATAACTGGGACACCAAACATAAGTTTCAGGTTTATGTAGACCTGTTCACCTTCATCCCTGCATGTGTTCACCTCATGGTAAGGATCCTCAGGTCCTGTAGGTTGGTATACTGTTTCTTCAAGTGAAGGGACTTATAGATTAAAGAATTACAGCACTGTGTTTCTTACTGATTATCACTCCCAATAAATGCAGTTTGCATGACATATGAATACAGTTCCTGTGCTGGTGTGACACAATGTGAAATGTAATGGTTGAAATCTCTGAACATGGTGGCATTCCCCTGGTGGCTCTCACCCAAGAAACATTGCATATACAGTGGGGAAAGTCCTAAAATAATCTGTGATTACATTATTGCCAAACAAAAACTTTATAGAAAAGACTCTTACCTGTCTGTAACTGAATAGTATGCTTTTGGGAATTTCAAGTTTCTAACATTGAAGTTCATACTAGCATCGTTAACGAAAATTACCACAAAGTCAGTGTCCACAGCAGTTCATGATGGAGGTAGCTTGGACATGTGCTTTAGACAAACATCAGTTCTTTTCGAAGAATAGACCCGAGATGAGCATCACGTTTTTAATGGTTGTAAGTTCAGGAATAGCCCATTAAACAATGAGATCAGCATTTTTGGGCACACTGGTTAGTGTAGGTGCTGTTGCTGAAAGACTTATTTTTGAGGTGGGGGGAAAGCAGCATATAGACGCAAAACGGAATGACCAACATTTTTTGTTGTAGGTCCAGCATGGTTCAAAGGAAGGTCAGAAGTACATGTACAGGAAATGACCGATAGATCAGTGGTGTGAGTGGGTAGTGGTTACCCTTGATCATTCTGTGATTTTGTGGGTCTGAAAGGACTGCAAACATAAGTTCCAGGTTTATGTAGAACTGTTAGCCTTCATCCCTGCATGTGTTCACCTAATGGTAAGGATCCTCAGGTAGGAAGTTGGGGGGAGGGGGAGTGGAGTTATTAGCCAATGCTGTAAGAAAGAGATTGAGAGACATCGTAAGTGTGAAATGATTGTTGGTTTGTTATCACATTTCATGAGTCGTAAATTATTTTAGATATTGTCATGATATAGCTTCATGTCTTCTGCTTCTATATTTTATCTTGCCAACAGCAAATCAGATTGCCATCAGGGGAAAAAATGTGATGCACTTACGTATGAGGTAGTAAACTATTGTGCATTCTGCACTGTACATGTTTTACAAGCTATAAATAAATTAATGGGGGAAAAGTCATTTAGTGTCTTATTAGTTCCTTGGTATCTGATTGAAAATGTGCTGCTTTTTTGCCATACATTAACATACATGTACTTTGTTTTATATGAATACACAAAAAGGTCTAGTCAGAATCAATATTCTGCTAGATGGCACTTTTTGTGCCATTGAACAGAGATACATAAAAGTAAGTTAGTTTGAAACAACAGTGGTCTTTGAAGGGGACACAGAGGAAAATAAACCTCCCATCAAGTATTTTTATGTTTCATTATCCTTACATTAAACTGCAGAACTCACCAGGTATGCTGAAGGTTGACCAAAAAAAACTTCCCCACCGCCTTTTTTTTAACAGCTTATCTCTACACAGCTGGTTGAGAGTACTGGTAGATTAAATTTTAAAAAGTTTTTGTGTCGTCCTGATGAAGGGGTAGTGCCCCGAAACATGTAGATTGTCTTCGTCTTTGTCATGTCTTAGCTTGGTCCAGTTCCCTTGTTTTAAATTTAAGATTGGTTTTTGTTAATGTCCCACTCCAATCTAGGTGCACATCAGGAGTTGCTTAGACAAGTTAATGTGCTGCCACACTGGGACTGGTGTTGCATCACAGGCTTCAGTCCCACCCAGTCACATTACACTGAAACAGGGCTGTGAATTTGCTTTTCTCCAAAGAAAAACTTACAAAACCTCTTTAATTAGCTGCATCAAGCCCTCTTTTACTGGCTACTTGGCGTACCTGACTTTGCTATTCCATCATTTGAACAGCCTCTGACCAGCATCTCGTGATACACATGGATATGCCATAAACCAATAAGTGCAAATACCACTGACTGAAAATCTTGGAAGAATGTTGTGCATAAATGCCAGAAAGCAAAGGAAGATTAGAAAGTCTTGTGTTGCCATCTGTCACCTTACTAGCCATCACTTCTTTCCCCATCTTCAAGTAACAGTCAGGATCAAGGACAACTGACATTGCAACCAGTTCTAAGCGTGCAGATTTATTTTCAAATGCTCAGTATTGACACCTCCATCTTTCCAATTGCTTATACGTCGCTCACAGTATCAGTTCTCAAAGTGTTTGTTCTGTTTGGAAGGGGAGACTACTCTCACAGCCATGTTTCTCTTTTTTTCTTTTGATTTCTTCATCAGACTCCTTGTTTTACATGTTTAGTTCTAGTTTGTTTTGTTGCTCAGGATCCTAAACTGCAAAATTTTGGCAGATCAAAAAATACAGAGTGAAACTGATACCATGGTCTTAGTGAGCTGCATAATTCATTCAAGTCAGGTGAATCCAACACTGACAAAAATTGAAGCTATAAAATTGTAAGCAGAACTTATTACAAATAAATTACTAAAAGGTACAGTCAACAAAAAATACAAAGAGGCAATAAATAATACAGTATCCCATTGATAACTAGGTTTCTCAGTTAGCCTTTATGCTCTAACAGCTCACATACACATGGAATTTTGTTTCCTCACTCATTGCATCTCTTTATGTTCACACTTGTTGCTGCTCTAGTTTCTTGCACCAAACCACCCACTCCTTACATATACAAAAACCCACCTGACAGACATTGATCAAGATCAAATCTTTATTTCAACTAATGAAAAATGTTTACAAGCCACTGGTGAATGAAATCATGGAGCAGCCACTCACCCACCCACACACATACCCAGGCATCCAAAAAATGTAATTGCCCCCAGTTGTTAACAGCATGCCGTTATAGGAGCTGGAGCAATGCTAATTTTCATTGTTAGTGTAAACCATTTATCATAGCCATCAACCCCTGGATAATAGCCAACATATGATTGAAAATTGTAAACCATAAGATGCGCTCTTTTGCCACACACTGATGGGAACTTGCTGCCAGCCAGATGCGATGCTTTTATGTTAAACGGTTTCACCCATGAAGACTGAATACAGATTTTAAACTATGCTCGGTTTTTAATGTGTCCCTTTGAACCTTATTTGATCAGGTGTTTCTCTATGGCTTCATCCTGTGGAAAACAGTGAAAGGACAACTTAAGTTCTCAAGACTATGGCTTAGTCATCCAAACTTTCCCTTACTGGCACCTCACTTTGCCCCACACTGTGGTCGACAATAACATTTGTCTCACTAGCTTAAATTTTGATGTGACTCAGCGGGTCACATGAGTAAGGTATGTATTTGGTCTGGTTGAATATGTAAAATCTTGCCAGGTGGAGGGTAGCAACCTACACATCTGCTTGCAAACCGCTGTAAGTCATTCAGTATTCTAGAAAGGACAATAACCAAAAGGGGCTAAGGAAGTGTGGGGTCTGGATTAGGCTATAACCAGGGACCTAAACAAGTGACATGTAACTGCATAAGACCTGCAAAAAATTGATTAAATATTAAAAAAAGTTCACATAATCCGTGAAAAGAGAGTGCGCATGGCAGAAAAATGTGTGCACAAGATGCTGCATCATAGAAAGCTGCGATAAGGTTGAGAATGAGCAGCGATATCTTTCTTAACAATGAATCTATTAAAGCTTAAGAGGAGTTTTGGTTCAAACTTGAAATGCTCTTTCTTACATCATAAATTATGTTGTTCTTGGGTAAAACTGTTTAGAGATGAGTTTTTGAAAACCATTTACATCCAATCTTATCGTAACAAGAAGGAAGCGAAGCCCAGGTAATTGCTAAGACAAACCCAATGTTTTGGGAAATTTACTCTTTCACCAGGAGACAACACATAACACAAACAGGTAAATGCTGTAAAATAAAACATAAAACAGGAGGTGGAAAAAGACAGACAAGGAAAACAAAGATTTATCTCCAGCACAAAATGGGCATCACTTGCAAGACTTGCAAGAAAAGGAAGTGGGAAGAACGGCAAAGTTAGGGGTGGGGAGGAGGAAGAAGAAAAAAGGAGACAAAATGCTGGCTGTCCCTCCCAGGAATTACCTTGGCTGAGTTTCCTTGTTGTTACTGCACGTTATATTCAAAGCAACAGTCACTTGTTTGATTTTAAACGCATCAAATCTCTCCAATTTACATACAAATCTCTCCACTCACACCAAATCTCTCCAATTCATATTAAATATCTCCAGCTCACATCAAATCTCTCCCATTCAATACATCTCTTAAGTTCACATTAAATCTCTCCACTTTAAATCTCTCTGTTCACACCAAATCTCTCCAATTCATGTCAAATGTCCCCAGTTCAAATTACTCCAGTTCACATATAATCTGAATTCCTAAATCTCTTCAGTTCACAGTAAATCTCTAAAATTTCTATCAGATCTCTGTAGTTCACATCCGATCTCTGTAGTTGAGATCTCTCCAGAGATCTCTACAGATCACATCAGTTCTCTCCAATTTATATCAGATTTCTCCCCCTCCCAAGTGCTTTTCAGAATGAGAACCTGATTAGCACTGACACAAAGAATACATCAACAGGCTGGCATTCACCAAGCACAGCCAGGTTTCTTACAGTGCAGAACAAAACTTCCCAATGCTGACTTCAGGCAAGAGACCTGATAAAAGAGAAGACTCGCCCCCCACCCCACAAAAAAATCTTAAAAACTAAAAAGAATCTATACACAGGAAAAGAAAGGAAATGAAGATGTGTGTCTCAGCAGACAACTGCTGTATCAAATCAGTTTTATTCCACTGTCTATTATTACTGTAACACCTCATGGAAGGCAAGACAATTTTATTAATGATGTTATTCCAATATTTGTAAATATGTTTCAGAAAAGTTTCTCAATATTCACTGCTCACTGACTTTATGACAATTCTGACAAATCATCGTAAACAGAAAAGCTTGCAGTTTTCACTCCTCTCACTCTCATCTCTCTTGTATAACAAATTCCAAAAATATAAATTATTTAAAATAAAAATACAAGGGTTGAATGATAAAGCAAGATCATCATACAAACTTCACATGCTTTCATGCTTCTGTGAAGAAGTGAAAAAGAACAAACAAATGAGTATTATTTCTGCACTACACATAATGCTTAGAGTTGAAGGCAGTTGATGACAGCACGCGTGAAGTCACTGGTGCTGTTCTGGCCACCCATATCCTTTGTTCGCACCTATCCACAGACACGCAGAAACCTTTTAGAGTTAGTTTCATCTGTTGGAGTTTTTGCAAAAAGAAATTCAGTCTGCATTCTCCACAAAATTTAAGATTATGTTTCAGGGTCAAAGATTTAAAATCATGATCACAATCTAAGTCCACCACAACTCCCTCTCATTTGAATACAACTGATCACAACAGAACTATCTGAAATAGTAAAAATATGCAACTTGGTTGACAATCTTCCAAATTAGTTTTTTTTTTCAAGTGATTTTTAGACGTTGCAAGTTCCACTCCCTGTTTCCTATAGCCAACATGTCTGATACATTTCCCAAACACTTTCTAAGAGCATTGTTTCCACCAAGCACATGTACATGAACATGAAAATGACTTCTCTACATTATGGGATGTCTTGTTTTCCTGAATTAATAGACACAACTAAGAGACAGATTCCTTTTAAGTCAACATCTTGGTAACCAATGAAACACAATTGCACATTCTCAGGATCAGCATCAACATGAGTTAGTGAGCTCATCACATCACTAATAAGGATACATTCATGGAAGATGCAGTTCAAAAGAATATTATCCATCAAAAAAATCAATAAAGTAGTTTGCCTTCATTCAGGCATAACTTCTGCAAGAAAATCAGTGCTTGTTACAACTACAACCTAGTGTTCAGCAATGCTGCCAAAGCATGCCCTGAAACCATGACTTTTTTTGAGGGAACAATGCACCATCTCAGTGTGCTGTTTTCAGTGTGAACAAAAATGTGGACAATTTCTCGGAAAAACGTAACAGGTCCTTCTGTAAAAACTGTGCAACGCAAGTGTTACCTTGTAGAAGGTTTCCACAGCGCTATTGTTAAGAACCTTGTTTCTCTTACTGTATGTTCACAAAGTATTGTAACTTTTCATTCAAGAAAGTTGACAACGTTAGTGACGCAGAGAAAGTACATAGAGATAGGAGTAAGAGACGTCATTTTTCATTATCAAAACGCGTAAGATTCGGTCTTCTCCAGCCAATGAGAAGAGGGAAAGTTTGGTTGACATGGGAATGAAAGGATCTTGGGGGAGGTTTTAGCGCTTTTCGAGGAGTCTAGTTGGAGGCAGCGAGGAAGGAGGATGTATTACTAGTTAGTGAAGCTGTAACGGTCAACCGTTGCTATACGTTCCTCGCTGTGGGCTAGCCCCGTATAGCAAATTATCAAACAATTTGTGGTATAACTGAATCTGCTTGTTTCTCGTCGTGGGAAGTTATTGAGCACTTCCATGGCGAGATCTTTTGTCAACTTTCTCGTTTTCTTAGAAAGAGACAAGAACGTTGTTAGGCCATCGATGTGTAGAGGACCTAACAGCGTAAGCAGTCTCTGTCAAAGGCGTCGCTGGGTCTTCAGAGCATCTCTGACTTTGCATTCTGTTCTTCCTGGAACTACGCTCTGCAGACCGGACTTTGTGTTTCTGCGATCCGAGTCTACTGTTAGACACTGTCTTCTTCCCTACGGACTACGCCTGCGGACCACTACTGAGTGTGAACATAACTGTGTTGATTATTCTTTTCCTGATTGGATTATAATCCACCGCAAGTAGTCTTTACGAATTGTATTAGTTTAGTTGTACTCTGGTTATTTCACTTCCTGTTCTGAGATTTGTGACATACCTCACGTTACTATTACTACACACACACACACACACACAAACGCACTTTTGCATCTTTGTTCATCCACCTCTTTCCTTCCTCTGCTATCCTTTTATGTTCGTAGTTCAATAAATGTGTCGAATTATCTGGTGGTGTCCCTGGTCAAACTCCAGCTCACCCGATAAAACGCTACAGCAAGGTTAGAGTGTAGAATGCAAAGCATAAAGGCTGTTACAGGGCTTAACATAGTCGGTTGTCTGACTGCCTATGGCAACCAAAACCATTTGTCAGGCAAGTAAAAGCGTCATCGAGTTGCCCAACAGAGCAAGTAAAAATTAGCACGACTGTGCTTAGTGCACTGACTCACAGCTTTGCTTTTTGGTGGCATGTATAAAGGGCATCACACAAAGCCAGCCTTGCAGTATCTATAATCACTAGTGGTATATCAGACAGCACGCTGATCATTAGCAGCAGTTAATGTTTTGTTTCGTTGTTGTCGTTTTTTTGTCGTCCTGATGAAGGGGTAGTGCCCCGAAACATGTAGATTGTCTTCGTCTTTGTCCCTTTTCTAGCTTGGTACAGTTCCCTTGTTTTACATTTAATTTTGTTGTAGGCAATTTAATGACATGTGTTTTACGATTTTCGATCTAATTTCTGCTGTTGTCTGAGTGTCCTCCTAGTGGACCACACTCACCTTAAAATGTGTAAAGGCCATGAAAGTTTTCCAGAGACCTTGCATCATACACCCATAGGTATCAACCTATATGGTTTACCTATATTTCTATATGAGGGAAATGACATTTCTAGGTGTATCAGATAGAGATGAGGTACCGTAGTCATAGCTTTGCAGACATAGGCAATGGGGGTTAGGGAGTGCACCACTTGACAGTCCGAGGGAAAGATTCTACATACATGTATATAAGAGCTCTTCTTTCTCTTTCTGGTTGTTGACGGATGGCACACTAGGTTGCTGTCTGAGATTTCCTGCATTTGCAGATTTGGGAGGTTGTTGCAGGCCATACAGGCCATACAATAAAGTTATATAATCAAAAACATAGGAAATTATACTTTTCTATGTGGGAAATACTTTAATACTGCCCAGAGTAGATGACACCTCAGTTAGGACAGCTGGTGCGCAATCAAAGAAAGATGTGCTATGAAAGTTTGAGCTATGCTAATGTTTATACAAAAGTCAAAGCTATTAAAATACCTTGAGTTTAATTTACGATAAACTACGCTTATAGCCATGGCCTGCTTATGGTCACATATCTACAGGCAGATTCACCATATTTTTCATTTTGAAAATAACTTCAAAGAGCAACAATTTTATAAGACCATTAAAATTTGTGTTAAAACAACAAAGTCAGACCTTTCCAGTCCTGATAACCCGCAGTAATGAATCTTGAATGAGACGAGAGTGGAATTCCAGGTGAATATGCTTCAACATGTTACAGGCACTTAGCAAGGTAGCTGTTGGGTTAGCAATATTTTTGCCCACTGCTTCTGCAAAAGAATGCCTGGCACCCTGCAACGTGTTCAAGAAAAATGCTTTATTAGTAAAATTAGGTTTCAAGTTATTTACTAGACACCTTAACCATGCGAGTTATTTACACTACATGTGCTACTCACTTGTGTGTGTGTTTGTTTGTGTGGACTCTAACTTTGAGTGAAGTCAGAGATTTTTACATCACTACCTCCTGCCAAAACCAGTGCTAATTTCAGCTCTCATTCCAGATCGCCACACAGGCAATTAAAATTTCCTAATCTGTACTCATAGTTTTATCATGTGGTGTCTATAACATGATAGCAAAGCAAAGATAAACGCCAAACACGAAAAAGCTTCTGAGCTGGTCAGACCTAAGATTGTGAGCTCCGCCAAGTAACAACCAGGTCAACCTGTAACTCTTTCGGTTACCTCTAGCAGACAGAGGGTGACTTTGATTTCCCAGGAGGGGAACTGTTTGTGGCAGATCAGTTTATGTCCTACTTCTGTGCATGGCAAGCTATGTGAATGCTTTTTTTGATGGCCCGCAGAGGTTTACCTCCACTAGCGCAACTAGCAGCCTAGTCAGCAGCATTATCATGCATGAGCGTTCAAGGTTCAACATAATCCAGTGTTCTGGATCCCGGACTGGTCTTCTCTACTTTCTGTCTCCAGGCGTCCAACCCTGTTCCACTGTCTGAAGTTTGGAGTCTACATTCCAATATATCTTATGCTCAAAGGACTATCTTCTATTTGTAAGGCCATGTGGACCACCTGGACCTGGGGGAACCAAGGGACAGAACTATCAGTGACATTTTCTTTCCTTATGCACGAGAGGAGATGCCACTACTGAACAGTGCGATCCAGTCTCAAGGAACAGTCTCTCCACCTAGAACTTTGACTTGAGAAATGAACGGTGTCTATTAGAAGAGTGGAGAAATATTACTGTGAATTACCTTGTCATTTCACATTAAACTCTAGATCACGCTATCCTCCAGAGACAGAAGTGAGACTAGGTTTCACAGCATATGGTGAGTACTGAAGAAAGTCATTGGTCAAAATGACTGACATCCAATTACGACTTTAACCCTAACAATTTAACAATTGCTGACTGATGTGACTGGTTAGCAAAAGTATGACTTCTGCATCTTTTAGACATTTCTTGGTAGGACAAATAGTTCATATCATAGACTTTCTTATAATTATTTTCTGAAAGTCTTATTTCATATTCTTTGTTTTATCTCTATGTTTAAGCCATTGTCTGGGCTGATCAGGCAACCGCAATGTCGGACAGACATAGTAGTTACAGCTCAACAGGCTTTGTTCAAACTTTCTAGCCATAGAGCAAAGGTTGAGTTAGTCGCAGGTGTCCAGATTTGAACTCTTTCATGAAAAGGCTGGTGGCCTTTTGGTTCCAGGCATTGGTGTTTTGTTATGATTGTACACTAGTCTCAGGGATGTCTGCTCTCCAGATACAAAGTGAGATTCAGAGAGCAAAGCTGCAGAAAAAAGCATATGCAGTCCAGAACACCAAGTTCTTTGATCAAAAGGACAAAGCAGCCAACAGAGAAAAAGAGGGAGCAAGGGAAGGGGGATGGGGGAAGGAGCGGGCTTAAGGTGATGTTAAGAAGAGGCTTTAAGGTACAAGACAGATTAGAGTAACAGATTAGGCTCAGATTAGGCAACAGAGTCAGTAATATGCTGCTGACACCTTCATGTGGCACCCTCTGTCCATGGAGAGGCAGGGTGGGATTCAGACTGTACATGAAGGACAAATGGGGGATGAAGCTATATGGCCTGGGTGAAAGTTCCTCCAGATATATCTGGAGTTTCAAGGTGAGGTGTCATATGCCTGGCTTCAGCAACAAACCATTTGATGTGGTTCATCGCCTGCAAAGGAAAGCGCAGAAATGAAGTGACTGAGTGGTAAAGACTTTGGCAACTTCCTCAGGCCTGTGAAGTCCACAATGGTAATGGTATAAGGTAAAGAACTCTTACATTCGAAAGCTCAATAATTTCTTTATGAGTTACTTAACTTACATTGTGTTTCCGTACCGGTTTCTGACCACAGTTCCAGGTGAATGAAAAATGGTTGTGAAGTGCGTATCCACACATGCTCTGTCACTTGAGAAATGCTAGATTTACTCTTCAAATGATACACTGATGAAAATGATACTGTTTTGTAAATTTACTATGATAAAGTGGATGAAGACAAGAGTATCTGTGTCTGAAAGACCCAAGAGAGAGATTATAAATGGAAATACAAGCGAGCACGTGGTGAAAACAGTATCAAACAGACTGTATAAGGAATCGTGAGGATTTTTTAATTACTTCAACTTCAGTTGTGTTGCCATCAAAGGATTTATAAATTATGGAACAAGGTCCAAGAAACAAAGTAAGTTTTCTTTATTGATGTTTGCAACCAAGTTTAAATAACTTTTCTATTGTTTGGGGGGATTTTTTAATGAATTTTTGAAAAAAAGGCTTAAAAGCTGCGACAGCCGGGGCGGCACGAGCTAGGAGCCCTGTGGCACCAAAGTGTAAATCCTTTTTTTTTATTAGCTTGCACTTTAATTCATACAGTGCACTGACATCAACTTTTTGCAATCACTCACTTGTTCAAAAATGGCCACATCCTTGCTGTAGCTCTCTCCTGGCACAACACCAGCACCACCAACCAGACCTGCTGCTAAGTTGTCAACAATGTTGCCATACAGGTTGGGCATTACCATGACATCAAACTGATGAGGTTTAGACACAAGCTGTCAAGATCACTCATAAAGATGCAACCACACACACACACACACACATACACACACACGTGCAAGCACACCATAAAAGAGTTTAGCGCCATTTAGCAAAAGAAATAATAACTAAACAAATACTTTTACTAAGTTATTAAAGATGACCATTTTTACAGTGATACTTGTCTTTAAATCTTAAGAACGCATTCAAAGAGTGGATGGGCTACACAACTTCTAATACAGGCTGTACTGAGGAAAAAAGGTACATAAAAGTCCAGTATGACTGTTTATTCTGAGACTGTTATGTAAAACCTAGTTTATCTCAGTCATGATACTGTACAACATAGAAACAGTGTGGTCGATCTACCCCGCCCCCCACAAAAAAGCACTATGAACCCAAACTGCAACAGAAACTCTTCTTGTCGCAAAATATTCATATAGCCTTCTTTACTTACAGAAATTAAAAGTCATTGCAACTGCATAATTACTTGTATAGCATCGCAATAATATCCTATTTCTACTTCCTTGATATATGATATGCTATATAATTTTTTATGATAATTATTGTGATCTTGTTGAAATGTCATGGTCATACTAGGAAAACAATTAATACTTTTCAGAAAAATCTTTCTCTTTTTATATAACATAAATCTTTAAGAGATTTGGTTATGATTTTTAATTTTAAAAAATCTTTAACCTATGTAAATCACCAGTGCAAGGGAGATAAGCAGTTTCCTTTCAGTGCATCACAGCTTTGCTTGACAGTTGTTTTTTCGTTTGTTGTTGTTGTTGTTGTTGTTTGGGCCATGCATTATCTGATCATTTTTACCAAGTATACTTGGTGCAGCCAGCTCTGCAGTGAGTAGACAATACAGCAATTCTTAAGTTTTTAGCGACACTGTGTGAGTTATTCAGTCAAATGATCCTCAAGTCAGCACTGGCTCTAAAGCCCTGTATATTGCATGTTGTTTTTCCCCCTCAGAGGTTTGAAGCTCATGGATAAATCTGTTCTCTTTGCTTGCTATGGTCTTTGCTAGACTGCAGAAAATCTCTCTCTGTCTGTCCCAGGTGCTTTCTGTCTTCTGTTGATGGCTCCCACGTGTAACCATCTAAGATAACAGCAACTCTTGGGGTAAGAGCAACCAATGAAATGCAAATACGAGTTCATAACCCTTTCCATCTGCCATGGAGGGAATCCCCATCAAGAACAATAACTGCGTGTCAACAGGTAGTGGCACATCAGAAGCACCTCTTCCAACATGAACAAGTGTGTATTACTTTTAGTTCTCTTAGACAGGCTCATCAAACAAAGATGACCAGGAATACAGAGTTTGTCAAATGCCTTCCTGTCATCACATGTAGTAGTGGCTGGCATTGTGAAAGGGTGGAATAGAATTTGTGGCTTACTATAACTCAGTTTCCTTTAATCTTCATAGATCTTGCTCCAGTTATCATTTTTTTCTATTTTCAAGGTCAGCTGTGCAGCAGTTTTCCCAGTGCTGCCAGTCTTTTATGGCCAACTTCTTTTACCCTATGGATGTTAACACTGCAGAGAGGTCAATGACCATCCTTAAAAATTTCCCTCGTGAATGGTTTGCAGGAAACCAGACCAAAGCAGTCTCCTGGGACTCACTAACCAGGAAACTTTCCAAAGCATCACACAAGTCTTCAAAACCTTATCTTTAGATGTTTACAATGTTCAATTTCAATTTCATAATGGCATCAGTTTCTTGTCTGTAATATACTCACCCCCCCCCCCCCCCCCCCCCCC